>QRFJ01001752.1:0-155095 GCA_006176705.1 Cocos nucifera
GGTTAGTCTGTTTCACTATTTAGTCTAGCAGAAGACTTTAAACTTTTAATGCTCTTTGGAAGGCAACCCAGCTTCTTTTTCCTAATTAGTTTTCATTTTAGCATTTATCAGATCAAATAAGCTCGATTGGCTAAGTTGGGGAGGAGAGATCAAGAAAACATTATTTCCTCAGGTGTCCTCATTCCCTTTTATACCCATAATCATGCTTACAATTTAGAAATTATTTCTTAGGAGAAATAATAAGCAAAAATAAGTAAATAATTGGGAGCTAACCCTTACTTCTTTAATCTTTACACTGTCAAATCTTGGACTTAGGTTAAATCACACACTTTGATAAGTAATTGAGTTGAAACAGTTCAAGATGATTTATGAAATGATGAGGGGCCAAATATTAATAGACTTAAGTAAAGAGGGAAAAGTAAGAATGAATCATGTTGCTCGGGATTAATTTCAACCCTCCTATTTGCACAAAGAAGAATCTATTTCTTGGATATGTGTAGGTATTAGTAAATGCAAAGTTCGCTTCATTATAAAAAATAATAAAATTAAAAAAATTAAAAAAAGATAATAAAGCAACTTTTTTAAACATTGTTTCACCGAGTAACGGGCCTCCTTGCCTAAGTAAGCGTTGAGTCTCGGCATCAAAAAGTGGAGGTGTGAAGGAAGAAACTTTGCTATTGGAGCCAGCTTTTTGGAATCTATAATCTTCTTGACTCAAGCCAGTAAGCCTGAGGGGATGTTCTACACCTAATTGCCCTAACAACTAGTCTGGAAGACATTGCGTCGAAAACTTGTTACAAGGGCTCAGATAGGAAAGTTATAGAGATTAAGGCATTGCATTTTGGTCTGTACCATTTTAAAATAAAAAAAAAAAAAAAATAAAAAATAAATAATAATAATAAATAATAAGAGGAACTTTACTTTGCATAAAAATAATATCTCAACCACTCCAATGGAGTAGAGATTTAGAAATAATTAGGAGTGGTCAAAGAATACTATTGCCTTTTTGAAAAATGAGGAGTTTTGCACTTCACTAATTTACTTGAGGCTATTAATTACCCCACATGACTTGTTTCATTCTACTATCTAATAGAAATCTTCTACTTATAAAAAAGGATTTAAGAGGAAACAAACCTTTTAAGTCTAGTACACTGTGTGTATGATATTTAAAAGTTTTGGTAGCCTTGTTAGATATGTGGCCTTAATAGCCAGAATTGGCTAACACTTGAAATATACTTCTAGGGACAAAATTATAATTTTTAACTATAAATAATTAAATAAATTTATTTTCTATCACAAAATATGTATTAGTGTCTGTGATACATCCCTTTAGTTAATGATAATGAATAATTCATATTTTCAAGAGTTGAAATTTAAAGACATTAAATTTTCATTTAATTAACTCAAAAAATGCTGCCTGACCATTAGGATCGTCATGAGGATTTTGGTGATTGAATCCCAAAAAGGTTAGGTGTTACAATCGCTTTTTATAATAGATGAGTCTTTGAGTCTAGGATGTAGAGACACTGGAGCGAAGAGTACAGGTTACTCATTAGAGAACGAGGGCACTGAGCGTGACCACCTTGGAGTAGTCATTAAGGAAGTCTACTTCTCATCGATGAACTGAACTCAACAGCTGTAGTGGGCGTTGTTCTGGTTTCTTTACCTGAGGTGCATCGGTATGTTCACCTGAGGGTGTTATAGGTTTGACTACACCATGAACTCGATCTCTAGCCATGTCGGAATCCTGAGGTGTATTTGGCTATAGCATGTTCATTTGCAGGAATTGGATTGCACTAAGAGGGAATCTATCTACCTCGGTAGAAGAGGAGCTGTCCTATGATGATCATGAGAATCAAATCCATAAGCCCATGGCCATGGCAGAGAGTGAAATAATAGAAAGAGTTTTTATTAAGGTTTTTACATCGGACTTGAATCGAATGATTAAATCATATGATAGATATTAGGGTTTGATGAGTTCACCTTAACCCTAATCTGATCGGGGCTCAAGATAGAAGAACTTAATCACATAGATAGTTACACCGAGAGGTTCATTTTTAGTTTTGATGGATTATCACCATATACTGCTAGGTGTTATCGATGGATTTTGGGAGCAATTAGAATGATTTAGATGATCAATCATTCTAGTTGTCTGAATCAGAAGAGTTCTAATCCATCGAACAGAGTTTCAATAATATCGATGATGGAGATCACGACATATCCTATTACCATATAGAACTGAACTTAACTGGGTCACATAAACAAGGGTTTGGATCTGGATATCATCAATTGAACTAATCCAGTTCAATTGATTTGAATTAGATTCAATTAGGTTCAAGGAAATCATGGTAGCACATGATTGAACCTAACGTTCTCCTTTTATTATCATTAAAAGTTGTCTCGACTGAGCCAAATGAGTTTGTGCTCACCTAGGTACCTTTACTTGGTCTGACTAAAGCTTGTCTAGGTTAGAAAAGAATTATCTTAATTTATGAAATAAATTTGAGACAATACCTGCCATTTTTCATCACCTGCTAATTTTTGTCCTTTGACTTTAGTCAAACGTTGACCTTTGACCCTTGGATATCTGTCCATGTGTCATGCACTTATTGGAGAGTAGATAGGGGCTTATCCCCTTACTGAAATTTGGAAAGGAGGGGGTGCACACCTAGGATGGCATGTGCCCATGGCCCCATGGAATAGGGACGCCTGGAGTCCCATGCGGATGGGACTCCAAGTTGCTTCTTGGATTCTACTTAGGTGACCCTTACTTATAGACTTTGACCAATCTTAGGTGCCATCTAAGGATGAATTTATGGGGCTCTCATCTGATTGGATCAGATGATGTTATTCCATCAATCAGATTTAGATATGATTGCATGAAGCAATATGATTGGTCGGAATGAAGTGGCACTGCATAGCGCAGTAAGGTCTATAAATAAACCCTGTTTGCACCCAACTTTCAGAAAGTTCCCTCTTAGCCATGCCCCAAGGCTTCCCCTCTCCCTCCTTCATGCTATCTTCTAATCCTCTCTCTCCTCTCATGCCCAAGGAAAGTTGGGCTTTAGTTTGGTGCAATCCAAGCAAAAAAAGGTTGACGAGAAAGGAAGAAGGCAGCACTGTTGCAGAGACAACTGCTGATCTTCAGAAGGAGTTTTGAAAATCCTCTAAATCAGATCCAGATCTAATTTTTGGATAGGTGATAAAGAAGGAGAAGATCTCTAGATCCAGCTTGAGTGAATACCAGTAGAGGCCAGGTGCTTGCGTGGCTAGATCCAGAATCTCAGGCAATCAGCAGGATCATCAAAGGATAATCAGATTACCCACATCAAGGTATATAAATTAAATTAGATTTAATTTAATTTATTTTTTATTTATTAGATCTATAAAATTAAATTTGAAATATCTCAAATCTGATATGGATGCTTGAGAGAAATTTTTGAAATATTTCTCTTGATTCGATCAGATCTAAATGAAACCTGATCGAGAAATCAGGGATTTCTCTTTCAAACTTCGATTAGAGCCAGGTTCAATAAAAATTATTTAGATCTAATTTTATTTATTATTTATTTTTAAAAATAATAATTTTAGATGTCACATGAGATGTGATTAGATCTAAAATTAAAAAAATTAAAATTAAATAATATTAGATCTAAGTTCTTCAATATGCATGACTAGTTGTAAAATAGAATAGTTCTATATATAGTCTTGCATGATCATATTTATTTTTTGATAAATTATAATTTTAGACTTATTTATTTTCTATTTTTTAGTGATTTATAAATTATTTATAATAAGATCTAAAATATAGAAAATAAAATTATTTTAATTTTTTTAGATCATATGAGATATGATAATTGCATGTTTAGACTAGTTGTAGAATAGTTCTACATAAGTTGAATGATTAGAATTTATTTTTGATGTGATAAATTTAAATCTAATTTTTTAGATAATTTATTGAGATAATTTAGATCTAAAAAATATGCATGCATGATACATGAGATGTATACAAAATATGTATTAAGTTAGATCAAACTTTATATATAAGATATATGATGTAGATCTGATTAGTTTCGTAGATTTATATTTCTAATTAAGGCATTCCCCTTGGACGTCCGATCATAAGAATAAAGTAGGGTTTAAATACCCTCTCCTCCCATTCAATTGGGTGTTCTTATGATGTGTAGGGGTGCTGCGCATTCGTCCTTAATCAAAAATCAAGAACTTACTTTCTGCAAAACCCTAGATCTTGAAACTCTAGGATTTTATTTACATATTTTATTTATGAATCCTAAACTTAATTAAGAATTAAGATTATAAAATATTAATTAGATCTAAAATTAAAAATTTTAGATCTAAGATATATTCATAATATTGGGTTCGGACTTGGGTAGCTCAATTAGGTCTAAGCGGTTGATCAAACCGAATTAAGAGTTGGTTAGATGGGATCAATAGTGCTTAAATTGACCAGCTTAATAGGATTAAGTTTGGGTCAAGACCAAGTCATGTGAGTGATCGATCAAGCTAAGAGCTAATTAGGCTCAGTGGTTAGAGTCTAGATTGTAGGCTAATCCGATTGGTTCTGGCTCAATAATTTGGTGTCTAAGGTAAGTCTGGCAGATACAACCGACTGATTTTTAATTGGAAGATACTCGACTTGAATGCATTCTTATCGAGTTAATAGCGTATCCCTTCCATCAGTCTCACTTACCTGGCCATGTTTGTTGGCTCAGTTCTGATATGAGGTGGTCAATAATCCGAGCTAACCCATGCCACTAGGTTAGTCATAATGGTTATGACTATGTCAAGCCTAGTTTAATGAGACCTAAATCAAATCTCCCTAAGAAAAGATTAAATCTAAGGTCTTCCACCATTGTAGATGTGCGGGCCCTTCCCAGGATTGATTGTTCTCGGATGGTTACAGTGGTTCAGTTGCACCGAAAAGATGTAATCATGTCTATTAGGCATCGGATGCTACGGGCTGGAGGATGGATTGGGCTCAATATTTTGGATATGGTGAGAGACTTAATTAGGAATCCAATCTATGCAAATGGTGGGTCTGACTTAACTAAGGAATGGATCAATATTTTGGCCATGATGAGATTCATGAATTAGAGACAAAGTTTAGATGCATCATGATTGAAGAATCATTGAACAAGAGTTGTTCACTCATTGGCTAACCCATCATCAATAACTGTTAGGTGAGGTGATGAGTTAGTTGGTAGGACCGCACCACCCACTAGAAATCATTAATCATGAAGATTTTTGCATCTCTACAGAGAGTGTAGGGATCCAAGAAAATAGTGGAAGCTAATTTATTTAAAAATAAAATTTTTAAATAAATTGGTTAAGTCTTAATTATAAAATCTAACTAGAAACTTTGACTCTCTACAGAAAAATGTCTACATCCAACCCATTAGCACGAATCCTGGATACCCATAGACTGATCGGATCAAATTACAAGGATTGGCTTCGAAACTTTAAAATCATTTTGGGTTTTGAAAAGTTAATCCATGTATTAGACCAGGACCCTCCCACCTTACCAGCTCGTCCATTCGCTGAATAGAGAGCATCTCTGGATAAGTGGACAGACGAAAATAACAGGGCCAGATATTACATATTGGGCTCGATGTCTGATGAACTTTAGTGCCAACATGAAGATATCAGGACTGCTCGCCAAATGTTGGCTCACCTATAGGAGATGTTTGGTGAACAGAGTCACGCAGCCAAGTATCAAGTCACTAAATGACTATTCAAGACTAAGATGCGTGATGGGCAGTCAGTTCAAGATCATTGTTTGATAATGATCAAGGATTTGAAAGAGCTTGAGAAGCTTGGAGTGAGGTTGGACTTGGATATGCAGAATGATATAATTCTGCAATCCTTGACTGATGCGTATGGGCAGTTCATCATGAACTACCATATGCATAAACTTTAAAATTTTTTGGCCAAATTTATGAACATATTGGTTACCACTGAGCTTTCCATGAAAGGTTCTAAAGGCTCAGTGCTTGCTATGGAACGAACTTCTTCCAAGAAAATATCTTTTGAAAAGAAGAAGAAGTCTGTGAAAAAGCAGAAGGTGGAAGGAGGAAAGAAGAAAAAGGCAGAGCTGAAGAAGAAGGCCGCTGATAAAGGAAAGTATTTTCATTGCAACAATGACAGCCACTGGAAGTAGAACTGCCCTACTTACATGGCCAACCTAAAAAAAAGGAGGCAGGTCCTTTTGGAGGTATGCTCATTATTGAGTCTAACCTTACAGTTTTTTCTGTATCCAATTGGGTGCTTGACTTTGGTTCTAGTGCTCATTTGTGTACTTTCATGCAGGATCTTGAGGATAGCAGGAGGCTGAGGGATGGTGAGATGATCCTGCATGTCGGAAATGGAGCAAGGGTTGCTGCCGTGGCCATGGAAACATACTCTCTTCGACTACCATCTAGTTTAGGCTTACTGTTAAAAGACTGTTATTATGTGCCTGCAGCAAGCAGAAATTTGATTTCTATTTCTTGCCTTGCATTAGAAGGCTATGTAATTAGTTTTCTTAAAGACCATTGGTAACATTCTTTATGAAAGAAATAAAATTAGAAGTGGTTTTCTTATTAATGGTCTTTATCAGTTACATGTTGATGTATCTATTTTTAATATCGAACAAAATGTGAATACCATGAAATGACCTAAGGATAGTCAAAATGATAGGTATCTATGGCACCTGAGACTAGGTCATATAGCAGAAGATAGGGTTAACAAATTGGAGAAAATTGAGGCTATTGAGTCCATTGACTTTCGAAGTCATATCCAATTTGTGAATCTTGTCTTCATGGCAAAATGACTAAGCTCCCTTTTGTAGGACATAGGGAAAGAGCCATGGATCTTCTTGCCTTAGTACATACTAATGTGTGTGGCCCATTTGATGTACCGGCTAGAGGCAACTTTATCTACTTCAAAATCTTTATCGATGATTTATCTAGGTATGGGTATGTGTATCTTATGAGATACAAGTCTAAAGCTTTTGAAAAGTTCAAAGAATTCAGACATGAAGTAGAAAAGCAAATAGGAAAACCTATTAAGGTTCTTTCATCAGATCGAGGAGGTGAATATCTTAGTTGGAAATTCCTGAACTATCTCAAGGAAAATGGCATAATCTCTCAATGAACTTCACCTGAAACATCTCAACTAAATGGGGTTTTAGAATAGAGAAATCGGACCCTATTAGATATAGTCCGATCCATGATGAGCTTCACAGACCTTCCTGATTTTCTTTGGGGATACTTTTTGTTAACTGCAACATACTGAATAGGGTTCCTTCTAAAATCGTTCCTACCACACTGTATGAGATATGGTATGGTAAGAAACCAAGTCTGAGTTATCTCAAAATTTGTGATTGTTCGGCTCATGTCAAAAGACAACAAGCGGATAAGTTAGACTTTAGGTCCTTCAGAGCTCGATTTATAGGATATCCTAAAGAGTCATTAGGATATTATTTCTACATTCTAGAAGATCACAATGTGATTATGAGTCGACATGCCATTTTTCTTAAAAAATAGTTTATTCAAGATAGCGGCATTGGAAAGTAGATCAAGCTTGAGGAGATAGTCTCACAAGAGCAACGAGCTAAGGATCAATTGGAACCAAATCAGGTTAAGCCAATCCATTCACTTCCTCCTCCACCTCATAGATTGAAAAGGATTTCTCGTCCCCCTAAGATGTACTTAGGTACTATTTCAGAGGAAGTAGAGAAAATGTTCCTCGTAGGTAATGGGGTTCATGGTGATGATCCCAAAACCTATAATGAGGCGATATCGGATATCAACTTCAAAAAATAGTTAGAGGCAATTAAGTTAGAAATTGACTCGATGCACTCAAACCAAGTCTGGACCTTGGTAGATCCACCAGAAGGTATAATACTTATTGGATGTAAATGGATCTACAAGGGAAAGATTGGTGTAGATGAAAATGTGGAGACATTCAAAGCTAGATTAGTGGCAAAAGGTTATAGTCAGCACGAAGGCATTGACTATCAGGATACTTTTTTGCTAGTAGTTATGCTAAAATTCATTCGCAATTACTTGCTGTTGCAGCCTATTTCGATTATGAAATATGGCAAATGAATGTGAAAATGGCATTCTTAAATGGATATCTTGAGAAAGATATCTATATAGAATAACCGCTAGGTTTCACATCCAGTGATGATGATCATAAATTATACAAGCTGCAAAGATCCATATATAGACTTAAGCAAGCATCTCAGAGTCGGAATACTCATTTTAATGATGTGATCAAATTATTTGGTTTCATCAAGAATGAGGAGGAGCCATGTATTTTCAAAAAGATCAGTGGGAGCGCTGTTGTCTTCCTCGTATTGTACGTGGATGACATCCTCCTTATTGGGAATGATATTTTCATGTTGACCATAATTAAAATGTGGTTATCTAAAGAATTTTTTATGAAAGACCTAGGAGAAGCATCCTTTATTCTAGAAATTAAGGTCTATAGAGATAGACCGAATAGGATGCTAGGACTTTTATAGAAAATGTACATAGAAGAAGTGCTAAGAGATTTAGCATGAAAAACTCTAAGAGGGGTTTGGTATCCTTCAGACATGGCATTCATATTTTCAAGAAGATGTGCCCTAGCACACCTGAGGAAATAGAACACATGAGCAAGATTCCTTATGCTTCAGCAATAGGGAGCCTCATGTATGCCATGTTATGTACACGACCTGATATAGCCTATGCTGTGAGTGTCACGAGCAGATATCAATCAAATCTAGGTGAAGAACACTGGACTTCTATGAAATGTATTCTTAAGTACTTGAGAAGAACTAAGGATATGTTGTTGGTCTTTGGTAATGGAGAACTCCAAGTCCAGGGATATATAGACTCGAATTTTATGTCTGATATAGATAATCAAAAGTCGACATCTGAGAGTCTGTTTGTGTGCAATGGTGGAGCTATCAGTTGGAAAAGTTCTAAGTAGACAGTGATAGCAGATTCCACCATGGAAGTAGAATACATCGCTACATCAGAATCTGCAAAGGAGGCATTCTGGTACAAGAAGTTTGCTGCAGAGATCGGAGTGATGCCATCATATGCCATTCCTCTATACTGCGACAACAATGGTGCCATAGCCCTTGCTAAAAAGCTGAGGTCTCACCAAAAATCCAAGCACATCGAGCAGCGATACCACGTCATCCGTGATTACCTTGAGAAGGATTACGTCGAGGTCAAGAGAGTTGACTCTGCAAATAATGCGGTAGATCTGCTTACAAAGCCGTTGGACCAGCAGAAGATCGAAGCCTACCTTGAGAAGATGGAACTTAGATTTGTAGCCAATTGGCTTTAGATTAAGTGGGAGTTTGTTAGATATGTGTGCCCTAGAAGCGAAAATTGGCTGACACTTGTAATACACTTTTAGGGGCAAAATTATAATTTTGACTATAAATAATAAAATGGATTATTTTCTATCATAAATATGTATTTAGTGTCTGTGATACATCTCTTAAGTTAATGGTAATGATAATTCATATTTTTAAGAGTTGAAAATTTAAGACATGAATTTTCATTTATTAACTCATAAAATGCTCCTGACCATAGGATCATCATGAGGATGGTGATTGATCCAGAATGGTTAGTGTACAATCGCTTCTTTATAATAGATGAGTCTTGAGTCTATGGTGTAGAGACACCGAAGAGAGAGTATAGGTACTCGTTAGAGAACGAGGGCACTGAGAGTGACCACCTCGAGTAGTCATAAGGAAGCCTACCTTCTCGTCAATGACTGACTCAAAGCTACAGTGGTGTGTCTGGTTCTTTGACTTGAGGTGCATCGGTAGTTCACCTTGAGGGTGTTGTAGTTTGACTACACCATGACTCGATCTCCTAGCCATTCGAAACCCTGAGGTGTATGTTGGCTATAGCATGTTCATTGTAAGAATTGGATTACACCAAGAGGGAATCTATCTACCTCGGTAGAAGAGGAGCAGCCCTATGATGATCATGAGAATCAAGTCCATAAGCCCATGACCATGGTAGAGAGTGAAATAATAGAAAGAGTTTCTATTAAGATTTTCACATCGGACTTGAATCAAATGATTAAATCAGGTGATAGAAATTAGGGTTTGATGAGTTCACCTTAATCCTAATCTGATCGAGGCTCAAGATAGAAGAACTTAATCACATAGGTAGCTACACTGAGAGGTTTGTTTTTAGTTTTGATGGGTTGCTATCATATACTGCTAGGTGTCACTGGTGGATTTTGGGAGTAATTAGAATAATTTAGATGATCAATCATTCTAGTTGTCTAAATCAGAAGAGTTCTGATCCATCGAAAGAAGTTTGAGTGATGTCGATGATGGAGATCTCGACATATCCCATTACCATACAGAACTAAACCTAATTGGGTCACACAAATAAGGGTTTGTATCTAGATATCATCAATTGGATTAACCCAATTTAATTGATTTGAATTAGATTCAATTAGGTTCAATAAAATCGTGCTAGCACATGATTGAACCTAACGTTCTCCTTTTATTGTCATTAAAAGTTATCTCGACTGAGCCAAATGAGTTTGTGCTCACCCAGGTACCTTTTCTTGGTTTGACTGAAGCTTGTCCAGGTCAGAAAAGGATTGTCTTAATTTATGAAATAAATTTGAGACAACACCTACCATTTTCCATTACCTGCTAATTCTTATCCTTTGACTTTGGTCAAACGTTGATCTTTGATCCTTAGACATCTGTCCATGTGTCATGCACTTATTGGAGAGTAGATAGGGGCTTGTCCCCTTACTAAAATTTGGAAAGGGAGGGGGTGCACGCTTAGGATGGCGTGCACTCATGGATAGGGATGCTTGGAGTTCCATGTGGATGGAACTCCAGGTTGCTTCTTGGATTCTACTTAGGTGATCCTTAACTATAGACTTTGATCAGTCTTAGGCATGTGCCCATGGATACGGATGCCTGGAGTCCCATGCGGATGGGACTCTAGGTTGCTTCTTGGATTCTACTTAGGTGACCCTTACTTATAGACTTTGACTAGTCTTAGGCGCCATCTAAGGATGAATTTATGGGGCTCTTATCTGATTGGATCAGGTGATGTCATCTCACCAATCAGATTTAGATCTGATTACACGAAGCAACGTGATTGGTTGGGATGATGTCGCACTGCATGGTGCAGTAGGGTCTATAAATAAATTCTATCTGCGCCCCACTTTCAGAGAGTTCCCTCTTAGCCACGCTGCAAGACTGCCCCTCTCCCTCCTCCATGCCATCTTTTGATCCTCTCTCTCCTCTCACTCCCAAGGGATGTTGGGCTTCAGTTTGGTGCGATCCAGGCACGAAAAGGCTGACGAGAAAGAAAGAAGGCAGCATTGCTGCAGAGATGACTGCTGATCTTCGAAAGGAGTTTTGAAGATTCTTCAAATCAGATCCAGATCTGATTTTTGGAGAGATGATAAAGAAAGAGAAGATCTCTAGATCTAGCCTGAGTGGATATCGGTAGAGGCCAGACGCTTGCGTGGCTAGATCCAGAATCTCAAGCAATCAGCAGGATCATCAAAGGATAATCGGATTACCCACATCAAGGTATAAATTAAATTAGATTTAATTTAATTTATTTTTATTTATTAGATCTATAAAATTAGATTTGAAACATCTCAGATCTGATATGGATGCTTGAGAAAAATTTTTGAAATATCTCTCTTGATCCAATCAGATCTGAACGAACCTGATCCAAAAAATCAAGATTTTCCCTTTAAGCCTTTCTTAAATTATCTTTACTCGAGGATGAGTAAGATTCAAGTTGGAGAGAGTGATAAATGCATAAAAATTAAATATAAGTGGATTAATTTATATATTAAATTAACTTATTTAATTAAAATTAATATTTTTATATAGTGTTTTGAATGAAAGCACGTGCCAATATGAAGAGCAGGCTTTTAGGATTCTAACGGTATGATCGAAACTAAAATCGGAGGTCAAACGAAGTCAGAAGATCAGTTCTTGCATGGATTTTAAAGTAGTCATCCCTAACCTTCAACCTTCAACCTCCATGGCTGTTGGTCCACGGAATAGAGCCATGGACCATAGGCCAATATGATTGTTCGATCATCTCCAAAAAATCACCATTTACTCTCCTCGGTGCTGGAAACTTGCTGCCAGCACCTTGCCTCCATCCACCTTGCCGGCCGCTAGAAAAAAATCAAGAAAGGGATAGTTTCTTTCCTTTCAATGTTTCAACCACAGAGAGTTTGAATTATTGGAACTTGATATGGAGCTACTTGCTGGCCTGAGATTGAGTTTTCCTCATCCCACTATCATCTTCTTCAATGGATCAAGCCATCACCATGCCACTGCACCCCTTCTTCTTCCTTGCTGGCAGAGCATCCAAGTTCACCCATATCAGCTCCTATCGCTGCCCCCATGTGTACTGGCCGGCCAACCGTCGCCACTGCCAACTATTGCCCTCATCGTCGATGGTCGCCACCTCACCGAAATCCATCAAAGATGCTGGAAAGAGCCATCCTTTCCCCCTTTCTTCTCTACATCCGACCAAGCAACAATGACCATTAATGGTCGCCGAAGTTCTTCAAACCAATTGCTGCATCTCACCATTGCCTAACGCTTGGGAGGCTCCTCACGGTCATTAGCCCAAGCTCCATAGAAGTGTTGACTTGGTCGGAATGAGTGCAGAAGTTTGAAATGGAGATGGATAAACTTGGAAGCAGGTGCAACGTAGATGCGGAGAGAAGAGTTTGATTTCACCGTGGAAGGAATAGTTTTAATCTCTCGAGTTGAAATTTAAAAGAGGTCGGAGGGATTTGTTGGTCGACGTCTCGTGTGGAATAGAAGGAATGGAAGAAACAAATATGGCATGAATGCATCATTCTTCCTCTTTAAAAAGAAGGCAGCAAGGGAAGACCAGGGAGACTTTTATCGGAGAATTTTCCCAACTAGATATTTCATCGCTGCCATTCCACTTCCATCAGAGAGGAATTTTTTGAGAGTAGTGGTTGCAACCCCATTCCAATCTATTCTAGTTCTGTCCATTCTTCCCCAAAAATCTGAGAGCTAATCTGAGAGTTTATTTTAATTTTTATATTTCTTTTCTTTTTGTTCCAACTCCAAGCCTGATCTGTGGCTTAGGAGTTGAATTTTTTGCAATTAGTTTTTATTAGAACTAAATTTTTAGTATTTTGATTCAACTTATTTTATGCAGCTTTTAATTCCAATAATTAGGATAGTTTAATTTATGCATATTTAATCTTTCTTCAGCAAGTAGTTAAAGATTATTTTCAATTTTATTTTTTTTTATTTTAGAGTTTTTAAATCATGGCTAGCTAAGCAACCCTCTAGGGTTGGCGATGAAGCTAGACCATGACTAGAAGTATCTTCTCTTAGGATCTCTCATCTTAATTTTAAAAGGAGACCTTCCTTCTTTTTAAATTCTTGCTAAGGAACTTAATGAACTATTATTGGGTTTCAATCCCTTTATAGTTCATATTTGATTTGATGCAAGAAGGGCAAAGAAAAAAGGCTCAACAATACTTATATTCTATTCTTTTCTTTCTTGTAAAATCTTGATGAGCTATAGTTGAGTTTTAATCTCTTCATAATCCATACTTGGTTGATACAAAGAAAGAAATTTGGAGGATATCATTAGGAAGATCAGTAGAAAAGGTTTTCTAAAACATTGGTCTAGTGGATTCAAAAACCTTAGGCTTTTACATTATTTATTCCTTCTATATTTCATTAACTTGTGATCATTCCTGTTGGACCTCGCCAGACTCCTCCAATGGTTATAACTTCAGGATTTCCACTGGACTCAGGAATGCCAAAAGGCATTCGATGAGCTCAAAAACTACCTCGGCTTGCCTTCCTACTAGCCAAACCCGAATCCAGAGAAGAGCTATTTCTCTACCTCGCGGTCTCTCCTGCGACGCTAGTGACAGTCCTGATAAAAAAAGAGGCAAAAGTGCAGCGACCAGTCTACTACATAAGTCGAATCCTAAGGAATGCCGAGATTAGGTATACAAAGTTGGAAAAATTGACTTATGCTCTTCTGATTATAGTAAGAAGATTTCAGCCTTACTTCTAGAGACATGCTATAATGCTCCTCACTGATCAGTCGATCAGAGCGATCCTTCATCAAATGGATGCTTTTGGAAGAATTACAAAATAGGCCATTGAATTAACAGAGTTTGACATCAACTATTGACCTCAGCCAGTAATCAAGGCTCAGGCACTGACCGACTTCATAGTTGAATGTACCATCCCAGATGATGTCGAGCTTCAAAATGAAACCAACATTCCATGGTTGCACCCGAGCTCCTCTGAAGAAAGAATGGACCTTCCTGAAGATTTTTGGGTCCTATATGTTGATAGCTCCTCCAACACTTTCAAAGCATGTGCTGGGCTGATCCTGATCAATCCGAAAGGGATCATTGTAGAGTACGTGCTGTATTTTGAATTTTTAGTGACAAATAATGGGACGGAATATGGGGCCCTAATAGTCGAGCTCAGGATAGCCAAAGAATCAAGAGCTGATCGGCTTCAAGTTTGTAGTGACTCCCAACTGATCGTGGGGTAGGTCAGCGGCAGTTATGAAGCCCAGAAAGAGAGCATGGTAAAATATCTTGAGAAGGTGAAGAGCTTGACCCCAGCCTTTGATAGCTTCAGCATTCGATAAATTCTGAGAGTGAAAAATGGTAGGACCGACCTTCTATCCAAGCTAGCCACCCTAGCTCCTAACGTGCTTTCGAAAAAAGTTTATTATGAGACATTGAAGTGCCCATGCACAGAGAAACCATAGCTCGTCATGCAGGTTGGCCAGCAGCCCTGCTGGATTGAACCGCTGATCACTTATCTTAAGGATGGAGTTCTTCCTCGTGACCCAAAAGAGGCTCGAAAGTTGAAAAATCAAACCTCTTGATATGTTCTTTATGAGAATAAGCTGTACAAAAGGTCATATTTTCTGCCATTATTGAGGTGCCTCCGACCTTCTGAGGCCGATTTTGCACTATGGGAGGTGCATGAGGGAATCTGCAGGAGCCATCTGGGTGCCAGATCTCTATCTCATAAGCTGCTCCGATAAGGATATTATTGGTCGACTATGTATGGTGATTGTATTGATTACATCAGGAGATGTGACCACTGCTAAAGAAACACAAATATCCAAAGGCAACCAGCCGCCAAGCTTGTCCCATTGAGTGCTTCTTGGCCGTTTGCATAGTGGGGAGTGGATATTCTTGGATCCTTCCTAATGGCATCTGGGCAACGAAAGTTTCTCCTAGTCGCCATTAACTATTTTACTAAATAGGTCGAGGCCGAACCATTGGCAAAGATTATCGAAGTCAAGGTGTAGGACTTCATCTGAAAGTTGATCGTCTGTAGATTCAGACTGCCCTAAACTATTATAATAGATAATGGTTGATAATTCATCAGGGTGAGGTTCACCGAGTTCTATGAAGGTCTAAATATCTTCCACCATTTTATGTCGGTAGCTCACTTGCAGGCAAATGGGAAAGCTGAAGTGATCAACTGGATCCTATTGCAAGGCATCAAGACAAGACTTGAAAGAGCAAGAGAGGCTTGGGTGGACGAACTTTATCATGTTCTGTGGGCATACCGTACTATCCAAAGGCTGTCGATTGGAGAAACACCATTTATCTTAGCTTTTAGAATAGAGGTAGTCATCCCGATCGAACTTAAGCTTCCATTGGCGTGGGTAGTGACTTTCAATGAGCAACATAACTTGCAAGACCTCAATGCCAACCTCAACCTACTAGAAGAAAAAAGAGAGGAAGCCCAAGTTTGGATGGCGGCTTACAAGCGAAGGGTGGCCTGATACTATAACTCCAAAGTTAGAGGTAAAATGTTCAGAGTGGGGGACTTAATGCTTCGACGAGCCACCATCTCTTAGCCTCAGAGCCAGAGGAAGCTTTCCCCAAATTGAGAAGGACCCTATGAGGTCACGAAAGTCATCCGACCCGGGACATACTACTTGAAGAAACTCGGAGAGGCAGATCTACCTCGACCATGGAATTTGAAAAATCTATGAATGTATTACTGATGATTTGATTACAACGAAATCTTTCTACTTCAACATCCTAATTTTTGTTGTATATTGGTATTAAAGGGGGACTACCCCCCGAACTTAATCTCACGATGAATATGGCCACGTTAGGAATAGGAGGAGAACCTCATCCTAATGTGAACAAAGTCGAAGGCCTCATTCATTTTAGATGAGATGAGGGGAGAGTTTCTGACAATGGCCCTAATATGCTCCTACAGTCAGTTAGGAATAGAAGGAGAACCTTAATCCCTATGTGAGCAAAGTTGAAGGTCTCATTCATTTTAGACAAGATGAGAGGAGAGGTCCTAACAATGGCCCTAATGTGCCCCTACAGTCTGTTAGGAATAGGAGGAGAATCTCATCCTAACAAGAGTAAAAAAATTAAAAAAAAAAAGAAAGAGAGAGAAGGATTGAAGGTGAGCATTGCATCCACATGAGGCAACGACGGATAAGGTATTATTTTATTGTAAGTTTAAATTTATTACAAGTAGGATGAAGGTCGGCCAAATCGACTATATATTACAAGAGAGCCACCGTAGATCGGCAAGATCGATTACAAAAAAAAGGAGAGAAGGGTCAAAGGCGAGCATTGCTTTACATGAGGCAACGATGAACAAGGTATTATTTATTGCAAGTTTAAATTTATTACAAGAGAATGAAGTCGGCCAAACCGACTACATATATAAGGAAGCCAACGCGGCAGGGATTTGGCAAGACCGATTACAAAAAAAAAAGAAAGATCGAAGGCGAGCATGCATTCACATGTGCAACGATAGACAATGTATATTTTATTATAAGTTTAAATTTATTACAAGTAGGATGAAGGCGGTCAAATCGACTACATATTATAGAAAGCCAATACGGCAGGGATCGACAAGATCGATTTAAAAAAAAAAAAGAGGGTCGAAGGCGATTCCATTCACATGAGGAACGAGCATTAAGATATTTTTATTATAAGTTTAAATTTATTACAATAGATGAAGTTGGCCAAATGACACATATTAAGCAAAGCCAATGCAGCAGAATGATTAGGTCGATTACAATAATATATATATATATATATATATATATATATATATATATATATATATATATATATATATATATATATATATATATATATATATATATATATATATATATATATATATCTAAAAGGAGATGAACCCTTAAGATAGACTGGACTCCTCAGGCTTCGGATAGTCGACGTTGGCCATCACCAAGGCCTGCTTCAACCTAACAATTTTCTCCTCAAGCTTTTTTTTTTATACAAATTGTCTATGTACACTCTATTGATATACCTGAACTGGCTCTCGAGCTCCCGTTGCCACCTCCTTAGGACCTCAGCCTTGACCTCCGCATCCTGGATGGCTTGATGCTCACAGATCAGTTGGATCTTCAACCACTAAACTTCAGCTTTCTCTATCCCAACAGCCTCTGAAAGCTCACCGATGGTCTTCTTCAAGGAGGCAATCTCCTCCGACTCTCCACTAGAGATAGTCCACCGACCATCAGCTAGTTGTTGCTGGAGATGACTCACCTCTCTATTAGCTGCTCAGAGCTCATGCTCAAGCTTGGTCACCTTCTTTGACCAAGTTAGCTTATACTCATTATGCCAGGCTTTGGCATCGTGAAGCTGCTTCTGAAGTTCGGAGAACTTCTTGGATCAGTCCCAATCGTACCGAGCCCTATCAGTAGACCATGATGAAGTTTTCTCTAGCAATTAAATTTTTTCCTTTGCCGCTGTAAGGTCGATCTTAAGGGAGCTGATCTTTGCCGTTAACTCCCAAGACTTGTTGCTGGCGCTTCTTCTCAGTTTAGCCATTTCTTTCTCGAAGCTATCCTTCTGAATGCTAAAACTGATGGAGTTCTTCTTATGCAGTTCCTAAAGTGGGTAACTTCAACAGTCACCTCCGAAGCATTCTTCCTCGATTCTTGAAGATCATCCTTGGCTTTTTTCAACTTCTTCTTCAAGCGATGAATCTCCTTCTCCAAGCTCCTAATTAGTGGTCTAATCGAAACCCCATGGGGCAAAGGATTGACATCAACTGGAAGAAGGGAGTCATGACCTAGGTCATCAAGAGCATTCTGAATCATGTAAATGACAACACAAAATGTAAGGCTAGAAAAAAATTTATATTTCATTTACTTGGATGTTTTTAAATACATCAGCATAAAAAAAAACAAAAGAAAAAAAAAGCTACAAGATCTTTGGGAATCTAGACCTCGGGTAGCTCGACCACAGGAGAGGTCAGAGTGTCTTCATTTGCATCTGGTTTGTGGGCAAACTCGAGCACTATAGCGGCAGGTTCGGGAGCTTTCGAGATAGCTCCCATGGCTGAAAAGAAGGGATGTTGGCCAGGACAACTTCGACCCTGAGGGATGAAAGATCTGCTTTATCGTTGGGCTCTTCCATCAAGAGGTCCAAATCTACCTCGAAAAAATTCTCAACGACCCTCCCCAGGCAGATCTGGGACCCCTCGATGAAGGCCTCCTATGCAAAAGCTATTTTAATGTCCTCCATGTCCCTAGATGACTTGAAGCTTTCGACCGCTCACTCCACCACCATGCCAAACCTTTCTTGCGCCTTCCTCTTTTCCTCTTCCTCCTGAGCCAAGGCAATCCTCAGGTTCATCGTCTCCTCATGCTCCGCCCTCAACTCTTTCCGAAGGCACTCGACCTTGATGGATTGGATTTTCGAAGCCATCCTCATGCTCTCTACTTTAGCCCGGGCCTTCTCAGCCTTCGCATGAGCTTCCTCAAGGGCCTTCGAGGCTTTGGCCTGCCTCTAATCGGCCACCTCAGAGTGGGCGAAGAGATAATGCCCAAGTTACGATATGAAACTAAGTTAAAATTAGGGAGCCCTAACTTCGAAAATGAAAAAGACCCCAGACCAAAACTATGAGAGAGAAGAGTACCTCAAGGTAGGCGGCGAAGGACTCATCGAATCTCTCGACATCACCCTTTTGTAGCATCTTCATCGTAATGTGGGGAAGAATACTCCCCTTCATAAGTGATTGGACGACCTCTCGATCATCTAGTGAAGCTTGTTCTTGGTCGGGATCCCCACTTTTGGAGCTTTCGATCCTCCTTCCGACCTTCTTGTCGATAGCCCTTTTCTTCCTTTTCTCCGTGGCTTCCTCCAACTGGAGGGGAGCAGATGGGGCGACCTCTTCAGATGGGGTCGGGCTCGGTATGATGGTAGCAGGCTCAGGGGTGGGCATGGCCTGGATCGGCATGACATGGCTGGACTCACCAGTGTGGACCTTCTTTGGCAGATCCCTAGCGGGGCTGCCTTTCCTCTTGAGAGATTTAAGTTCCTTGGTCAGACGGTCTCGCTCTTCAGGAGTCATCTCCATAAAGAATAAAATTCTAAGTCAGGAAAGGTCAAAAAAAAATCGAGGTCTGGATAAAGAACACCCCATAACCGACCAAAAAAAAATAGAGAGATTACCTATCGAATTTAGGGGACTAAGGTTGAGGTTAAATGGGATCTGCTTGTCCAAAAGGTCGGGGATTGGCGGAATGTTAAAACCCTTTAATATATTGGCCGAACTCCAATCCTTGCTTTTCAGTCCTGAAGCTCGATGGACCAAGTCCCTTATCTCCCCCCATGGAGGAAGTCCTAACCTCAAGGATGTGTTTGAGATGAAGAAGAATTTTTCCTTCCAACCATGGATGGAAGAGGGGGTGCCCTTAAGTAATCCCTTCTTGCCAAATTGGGAGGACACATATCACCAATCTTTAGCAGTCAGATGGCATTTGAAGATAAAGAAGGTTTAGAATAAGGAAATGGTAGGTCGGATGCCTACCATGGTACACAAGAAAAGAAATCCTACGATGAATCTAAAAGAGTTTGGAACCATAGCAGTAAGGGAGATGTTGAGAAATCTAAACAGGTTGGCCATGAAAGGGGGTAAGGGTAATCTAAGCCCAGTCCGAAGAGCCTCTAAATATAGATAGGTTTGGCTAGGAGGTGGAGAGCAGGCCCTATCATTGGGTCCAGGAAGTTCGAGCTCGTATTCGACGGGAATACCAAACTAAATTTTAGCTAACGAAAGATCGTTAGGCCGAAGTTGGCAGGCAATAATTATCGGTGCAAAGAAAGGAGGGGGCAACTTAGAAAGCTTGGCCTCCCTGGAAGATAGGTTCGCTAAGGCTAGAGGAGCTGAACTCCCTGAGTAGGTCGATCAGGATTCCTCGGTGGACATCTAGATCAAAGCAAAATCATAAAAAATGCTCGAAAAGCTAAGAAAATGAAGCGTAAAAACTTCTACAAAGAGACCTAAAAAGCGGAAAGCAGAGAATGCAGGAATAACTTGGAAAAGGATAGCGAAGCTGACCTAAGTCGATTGGAAGAGGCAGGAAGATGGTGAAGGCCATAGAAGATAGATGGAAGAATACCTAGGATCAAAGAAAGTAGAAAGAAAAGCCTGAGCTCTCACGCAATGGAGAGAAGACAACCAGAAGAAGAGGAGGAAGAAGATTTTGGGAGAGGTAATGACACGAGAAAAGGAAATGGGTTAAATAGTCCTGAGGATTCTAGGTGGTTATGATTATGAATCCCTTTCGACCAGCCTATGGCCGATGCATGCCCCCACTATCATGGCAGAGACTGGCGGTGGACAGGCCCATAATGATGTCGTATCCTGGGCAGAGTTTTGGCATGGAGCTCCAAAGGCATCTCTTTGAATTGCCTCAAATTTATGAAGCCTCGATGCCGGCACAGAAGCACCAAGAAATGCCTCGCCCTAACAAACGTAGGAAATGGAAAAAAACTTTGGTAGTCACACCCCATACTCCCTCCCCTTGAACTTCAAACTCGGGAGTAGGAAGACTAGTGTTGGGAATAAACCTGCTCCTGCCGAAGTTTGATTGGATGCATGATCTTGAAAGGATCCTACCCAGTAGTAGCCTCCATGGTTAAACCTCAGACTCCTCCAGTAGTTGAACTCCTCCTGAGAACTTCTCCTTCAGTCGGACTCCTCCAATGGTCGAACTCCTTCCAGACTTTCCTCAGCCGGACTCCTCCAGCAGTTGAACCTCCTAAACTTCTCCTTCAATCGGACTCCTCCAATGATCGAACTCTTTCAAGACTTCTCCTTCAGTCGAACTTCTTCAGCAATTGAACTCCTCCCAAACTTCTTCTTCAACCGGACTCTTCCAATAGTCAAACTCTTTCTAGACTTCTCCTTCAGTCGAACTCCTCCACCAGTTGAACTTCTTCCGAACTTCTCCTTCAGTCGGAGTCCTCCAATGGTCGAACTCCTTCCAAACTCTTTCAGTCGGACTCCCCCAGCAATCGAACTTCTTTCCTCTAGATAGCTAAACTCCCTTCGAACTTCATCCAACAGCCCCAAAGGACCTTAGCACTCATCCTCGATATAGCCAAAAGAATCGTCAATCTCTTCCATCCGAGCTTCGATCGTTGGATCCCGATGGGCTCGCACATCACGACAACAGACATAATCCCCCATAACAAACTCATGTGGCCCTGAATGGTCCACTACCGAACAGTTACGATTGTTTCTATCAGTTTGTTATAGGCTCCATCTATATAAGAGACACTCCAGATATGCTTTCAAAAAAAAGCTCTCCTTCTCTTCCTAAAAACTCTATAAGAATCTTTTTACGTATTCCATTTCTATTGGCTGAAAGAGCTAACTTGATCATCGAAGGATCTTGCTAGAGTCACCACCCCAGACTCCCGATGAGACTTGCTTTGCAAGTCCTGACGGCATCCTCATCCTCTTCAAATCCAACTTTGACTCTGACGACGGTCAGATTTCGCACCAACATACACACTGTGATACAAAATAACTTTTTAATTAATTTATAGTCAAAATTATAAAATTATCCTCAGAAGTGTATTACAAGTGTCAGCCAATCTGGCTTCTAGGGCACATATATCTAACAATCTCCCACTTGTCCTAAAGCCAATTGGCTACAAGTCTAAGTCCCATCTTCTCAAGGTGGGCTTCGAACTTCTGCTGGCCCAATGGCTTTGTAAGTGGGTCAACTGCCACATTATCTGTGGAGTTGACTCTCTTGACCTCGACGTAATCCTTCTCGAGGTAATCGCGGATGAGGATGGTATCGCCGCTCAATGTGCTTGGATTTTCTGGATGAGACCTCGGCTCCTTAGCAAGGGCTATGGCGCCATTGTTGTCACAGTATAGAGGAATGGCATCTGATGGCATTACTCCGATTTCTGCAGCAAACTTCTTGTACCAGAATGCTTCCTTCGCAGCCTCTGATGCAGCGATATATTCTGCTTCCATGGTGGAATCTGCTATCACAGTTTGCTTGGAACTCTTCCAGCTGACAGCACCACCATTGCACACAAACAGACTTCCAGATGTCGACTTTCGATCATCTATATCGGACATGAAATCCGAGTCTGTGTATCCCTGGACTTGGAGTTCTCCGTTACCAAAGACCAACATCATATCCTTAGTTCTTCTCAAGTACTTAAGGATACATTTCACAGAAGTCCAGTGTTCTTCACCTGGATTTGACTGATATCTGCTTGTGACACTCACAGCATGGGCTATATCAGGTCGTGTACATAGCATGGCATACATGAGGCTCCCTATTGCAGAAGCATAAGGGATCTTGCTCATGCGTTCTATTTCCTCAGGTGTGCTAGGGCACATCTTCTTGGAAAGATGAATACCATGTCTGAAGGGTATTAATCCCCTCTTAGAGTTTTCCATACTAAACCTCTTTAGTACTTCCTCTATGTACATCTTCTGTGAAAGTCCTAGCATCCTATTCGGTCTATCCCTATAGACCTTAATTCCTAGAATAAAGGATGCTTCACCTAGGTCTTTCATGGAGAATTCCTTGGACAACCATATTTTGACTATCGTCAACATGGGAATATCATTCCCAATAAGGAGGATGTCATCCACGTACAATACGAGGAAGACAACAGCGCTCCCACTGACCTTTTTGAAGACACATGGTTCCTCTTCATTTTTGATGAAACCAAATGATTTTGATCACATCATTGAAATGAGTGTTCCAGCTCCGAGATGCTTGCTTAAGTCCATATATGGACCTTTGCAGCTTGCAAACCTTGTGATCAGTATCACTGGATGTGAAACCTAGCGGCTGTTCCATATAGATATCTTCCTCAAGATATCCATTTAAGAATGCCGTTTTCACGTCCATTTGCCATATTTCATAATCGAAATAGGCTGCAACGGCAAGCAATGTGCGGATGGATTTTAGCATAGCCTACTGGGGAAAAGGTATCCTGATAGTCAATGCCTTCACGCGTTGACTATAACCTTTTGCCACTAGTCTAGCCTTGAATGTCTCCACATTCCCATCTGCACCAATCTTTCTCTTGAAGATCCATTTACACCCAATAGGTACTATACCTTCTGGTGGATCTACCAAGGTCCAGACTTGGTTTGAGTGCATCGAGTCAATTTCTGACTGCATTGCCTCTAGCCATTTCTCGGAGTCGATATCTGATATCGCCTCGTTGTAGGTTTTGGGATCATCACCATGAGCACCATTACCTACGAGGAACATTTTCTCTACTTTCTCTGAAATAATACCTAAGTATCTTTCAGGAGGATGGAAAACTCTTTTCGATCTACGAGGTGGAGGAGGTAGTGTTCTTATTGGCTCAACCTGATTTGGTTCCAATTGGTCCTTAGCTCGTTGTACTCTTGTGAGACTTTCTCATCAAGCTTAATCTGCTTTCCAATGCCGCTATCTTGAATAAACTATTTTTCAAGAAAGATGGCATGTCGACTCACAATCACATTGTGGTCTTCTGGAATGTAGAAATAGTATCCTAATGACTCTTTAGGATATCCTATGAATCGAGCTCTAAAGGACCTAAACTCTAACTTGTCCGCTTGTTGTCTTTTGACATGAGCCGGACAACCCCAAATTCTGAGATGACTCAGACTTGATTTCTTACCATGCCATATCTCATACGGTGTGGTAGGAATGGATTTTAGAGGAAACCCTATTCAGTAGATAAATTGAAGTTAACAATGAGTGTCCCCAAAGAAAATCAGGAAGGTCTGTGAAGCTCATCATGGATCGAACCATATCCTAATAGAGTCCGATTTCTCCATTCTGAAACCCCGTTGAGTTGAGGCATGTTCCTGGTGGAGTCCATTGAGAGACTATGCCATTTTTCTTGAGATAGTCTAGGAATTTCCGGCTAAGGTATTCACCTCCTCGATCTGATCGAAGAATCTTAATGGATTTTTTAGTTTATTTTTCTACTTCATGTCTGAATTCTTTGAACTTTTCAAAAGCTTCAGACTTGTGTCTCATAAGATACACATACCCATACCTAGATAGATCATCGGTAAAGATAATGAAGTAGACAAAATTGCCTCTAGCCGGCACATCAAATGGGCCGCACACATCAGTATGTACTAGGGCAAGGAGATCTGTGGCCCTTTCCCCATGTCCTACAAAAGGAAGTTTGGTCATTTTGCCTTGAAGACAAGATTCACAAGTTGGATATGACTCGAAAGTCAATGGACTCAATAGCCCATTTTTCTTCAATTTGTTGATCCTATCTTCTGCTATATGACCTAATCTCAGGTGCCATAGATACCTATCATTTGGACTATCCCTAGGTCACTTTGATTATGGCATTCACGTTTTGCTCGATAGTTAAAAATAGAAACATCAATATGTAGCTGATAAAGACCATTAATAAGAAAATCATTTGCAATTTTATTTCTTTCATAAAGAATGTTAC
The DNA here is from genome assembly GCA_006176705.1 of Cocos nucifera. NCBI lineage: Eukaryota > Viridiplantae > Streptophyta > Magnoliopsida > Arecales > Arecaceae > Cocos > Cocos nucifera. Next base: position 24,814 of record QRFJ01001752.1, read on the forward strand.
AATGGTCCTTAAAGAAGGTAATCACATAGCCTTCTTAGTGCTAAGCATGAAATAGAAATCAAATTCCTGCTTAGCTGCAGGCACATAATAACAGTCCTTTCAAAACTAAGTCTAAACCAGATGGTAATCGAAGAGGGATATGTTTCCATGGCCTACTGCAGCAACTCTTGCTCCATTTTTCGATGCATAGGATCATGTCTCCATCCCTCAGCCTCCTGCTATCCTCAAGACCCTGCATGGAAGTGCACAGATGAGCACTAGAACTAGAGTCAAGCACCCAACTGGATGCAGAAGAAATCGTAAGGTTAGACTCAATAACGAGCATACCTCCAGAAGGACCTTCCTTCTTGTTCTTCAGGGCTGGCCAGGTAAGTAGGGATAGTTCCGCTTCCAATGGCCGTCAGTGTTGCAATAAAAATATTTTTTTTTGTCGACCTTCTTCTTCAGCTCCGCCTTCTTTTTCTTCCCACCATCCATCTTTTGTTTCTTCACGGACTTCTTCTTCTTTTCAAAAGACTTTCTCTTAGAAGAAGTCCAGTTCCATAGCAAGAACTGAGCCTTTAGAACCTTTCATAGAAAGCTCAGCGGTAACCAGCATGTTCATTAAGCTTCAGCCAAGGTATTTTGAAGTTTATGCATATGGTAAGTTCATGATGAATTGCCCATATGCATCAGTCAAGGATTGCAGAATTATATCATTCTGCAGATCCAAGATCTAACTTCACACCGAGCTTCTCAAGCTCTTCCTAAGTCCTTGATCATCATCAGACAGTGATCTTGGACTGACTGCCCATCATGCATCTTGAGCCTTAAAATAGTCATTTAGTGACTTGATATTTGGCTGCGCGACTCTGTTCACCAAACATCTCTTGCAGGTGAGCCAACATTTGATGCGAGCAGTCCTTGATATCTTCATGTTGGTGCTGGAGCTCATCAGACATCGAGCCCAACATGTAATATCTGGCCTTTATTATCTTCATCTATCCATTTTTCTCAGAGACGCTCTCTGTTCAGCGGATGGACGGGACTGGTAAGGTGGGAGGATCCTATTCCAACACATGGAGTTCAACTTCTTAGAACCCAAAATAATTTTGAAGTTCCTGAGCCAATTCTTATAATTGGGATTCGGTCAGTCTATGGGTGTCCAGGATACGTGGGCTAGTGGGTTGGACGCAGACATTTTTCCTATAGAGAGTCAAAGTTTTTAGTTAGATTTTGTAATTAGACTTAATCAATTTATTTAGAAGTTTCATTTTTAAGTAAATTAGGCTCCCACTATTTTCTTGGATTCCTACACTTCCTTGGCAGAGATGAGAAAATCTCCATGATTATTAATTTTTAGTGGATGGTGCGGTCCCACCAACTGGGTCACCACCTCATCTAATAATTATTGGTGATGGGTCAACCAATGAGTGAACAACTCTTGTCCAATGATTCTCTAATCATGGTGCACTCAAACCTGATCTCTAATTCATGAATCATACCGTGTTCGAAATGTTGATCCACTCCTTAGTTAAGTTAACCCACCATTTGCATGAATTAGATTCCTGATTGGGTTCCTCACCGTATTCAAAATATTGAGCCCAATCCATCCTCCAACCCATAGCATCCAATGTCTAATAGACATGGTTGCATCTTTTCAGTGCAACTGAACCACTATATCCAGCTAAGAACAATCAATCCCAAAAAGAACCCGCACATCTATAATGGTGGAAGACCTTAGACTTAATATTTTTTAAGAAAAATTTAATTTAGATCTCTTTAAACTTGACTTGACTTAGCCATAATAATTATGACTAACCTAATGGCATGGGTTGGCTCGAATTGTTAGCTACCTCAAATCAGAACTAGGTTGACACAAATGGTCAAGTAAGTGAGACTGGTGGAAGGGATATACCATTAACTCGATAAGAATGCATTCAGATCGAGTAGCTTTCAATTAAAAATCAGTCGATCGTATCTACCAGATTTATCTTAGATACCAAATTATCGAATCAGAACCAATTGGGTTAGCCTACAATTCAGGCTCGAACTATGGAGCCAAATTAGGTCTTGACTTGATTGAGTTACATCTCAATGTGATTCGATCTTGATCCAAACTTAATCCTATTAGGCTGATCAAATCTAAGCTTTCTTTGATCCCACCTAACCAACTCTTGATTCAATTTGATCAATCGCTAGACCTGATTGAGCTACCCAAGCCCGAACCTAATTTTATGAATATATCTTAGATCTAAAAATTTATAATTTTTAGATCTAATTAATTTTATATTCTTAATTCCTAATTAAGTTTTGGGTTCATGAACAAAATATGTAATAAAATCCTAGGATTTTAGGATTTAAAATTTTGCAGAAAAATAAGTTTTAATTTTTGATTAAGAACGAATGCGTAGTACCCTTACACATCATAAGAACACCCCATCGAATGAAAGAAGAGGGTTTTTAAATCCTACTTAATTCTTATGATCGGACGGCCAAGGAGAACATTTTAATCAAAAATATAATTTTTACTACAAAGCTAGTTAGATCTAAATCATATATCGCATATACAATTAATGATCTAACTTACATATATTTTGCATACATCTCATATATCATAACTAAATTAAAAATGCATACTTTCAGACTAATATATCACATATAATATCTAAAAAATAGAATTTAAATTTGATCACATCAAACAAAACTATTCTAGATATTTTATAGAACTATTCTATAACTAGTCTAAGCATGCAACTTTCATAACTCATATGAATAAAATAAAAATTAAAAATTTTATTTTATATTTTTTGGATCTAATTAAAATAATTATAATATTAAAAAAATAAAAATAAATTAAATTTAAAATTATATTTAATTAATTTAATAATATGATTATACTAGACTACACATAGAACTATTTTATTCCTAGTCTAGTCATGCATCTCATACATTATAGATCTAAATCATAAAATTTTTATTTTTTTGATTTTAGATCTAATCATATCTGATGTGATATCTAAAATATTTTAATATTAAATTATAAATAAAAATAAAATTAGATCTAAGATAGATCTGAAGAACTGCTAATCTGACTTTGATACTAGTTGAAGAAAAATATTGTTTTCCTTCCATAGGATAGTTCAGATCTGATTGGATTTAAAAAAATATTTTATTTTTTTATAATTTTAATCAGATCTAAGACATCTTGGATCTAATATTAAATATCTAATATTAAAAATTAAAAATAAAATTAAATCTAATTTAATTTCATACCTTTGCTTTGGGTAACCAAATTATTCTGCAATGATCCTGATCTATCTTGAGGTTCTGGAAGGAGCCACGCATGCGCCTGATTTCTACCGATGTCCACTCGAGTAGGATCTAGATGTCTTCTCCTCATGAATCTTTTTTTCAAAGATTAGATTTGAATTTGATCTAAAGAATCTTCAAAATAATTTGAGAAGGCTGCTTGTCCATCTCACGAACACTGTCACGTAGATCCTAAATCTTATGCCAAAAACCTTAGACCCTCAACTCAGATTTATGCCTAACATTTTAGGCTTGTAAAAGAGAGGAAGAGAGAGGATAGAGGGGGTGTAGGATATTAGAGAGCTGGCTCCTTTGGGCATGAAAAATATATTTTATGCGATGCTTCATAATGGCATGAGAAAGGTTTCTCAAACCCAACACCATCTATAGTCCTTCTGTGACCAAATCACTTATTATTTGATCAAAGAAACTCTAAAGATTATCCTTCAAGAAAAAACACCAGATCCCATCTAGTTTTGTCACCAAAATTGATTCAAAAACTAGGCAACATGAGTAGATAAGGAAGAGTCCATTGCGCGTAGGACTCTTTCCTTAAGAGTTTGATCCAAATTAAACTCCATCAAAATCTAGTAAAAACTCCACCATAAATCACAAAATTTGGCACACCCATAGAATGACTAGATCCCTATCACATATCCAAAAATTAGGTCAAAATGATTTCTAAAGAATTTTCTAAAAGTATCTGATCAGGTGATCCTCAATTCTCTTAAACAGGTCAACTTTTGACCCTAGTCCATTTGCACTATGAATGGATTTAATTTCTATAATTAATCTAACCTAGATAGGTTCCAATCAGATGAAACCATTCAAGATACAAGATGAGTCAAATCAAATTTGACTCAGTTGCGATAAATCAGAAAGATTACAGGAGAAGAAAGTCAGGCTCAATCATGTGCTTGCACGATTACCTTGAACTTGATTAGATCTAATTCAAATCAATCGAACTGGGTTAGCTCAATTGATAACATCTAGATCCAAACCTTTATTTGTGTGATCCAATTATATTCAGTTCTATATGGTAATGAGATATATCGCGATCTCTATCATCGACATCATTGAAATATCTTTCGATGGATCAGAACTTTTCTGATTCATACAATTAGAATGATCAATCATCAAAATCATTCTAATTACTCCCAAAATCCACTAATGACACCTAGCAGTATATGGTAGCAATCCATCAGAACTGAAAGCAAACCTCTCGATGCAGTTATTTGTGTGATTGGATTTTTTTATCTTGAGCCTCGACTGGATTAGGGTTAAGGTGAACTCATCAAACTCAATATCCGTCATATGAATTAATCATTCAATTTGAGTCCAATGTGAAACCCTAATGGAAACTCTTTTTATTATCTTCACTCTGCCATGGCCATGGGCTTAAGAACTCAATCTCATGATTATCATAGGGCTACTCCTCATCTACCAAGGTAGATAGATTCCTTATTGGTGCAATCCAATTCCTACAATGAATATGCTATAGCTAACATACACCTCAAAATTTCGAATGGCTAGGAGATCGAGTTATGGTGTAGTCAAACTATAACACCCTCAAGATGAACTATCGATGCACCTTAGATCAAAGAACCAGATACATCACTGCAGCATCGAGCTAGTCATCGATGAGAAGGTAGACTTCCTTATAACTATCGAGGTGGTCACACTTGGTGCCCTTGTTCTCTAATGAGTATCTGTACTCTCGCTTTGGTGTATCCACACTATAGACTCAAGACACATCTATCCTAAGAAAGTGATCGTACACCAACCTTCTAGATTGATCATCATCCTCATGATGATCCTACGGTCAGGAGTTATTTATGAGTTAATTATGAAAATTCATATCTCAAATTTTCAACTCTTGAAAGTATAAATTATCGTTACCATTAACTCAAAGGATATATCACAGACACTTTAAATACACACTATAATAAAAAATAATTTTTTTATTAATTTATAGTTAAAATTATAAAATTATCCTTAGAAGTGTATTACAAGTGTTTAGCCAATCTGGCTTCTAGGGCATGCATCTAACATGACCAGGGGGTGGAGGCAGCATGACAGCGGCCATATGACAGCATCACTATGGAGAACTAGGCTATCATATGCCACACGTACGAGGATCCGACATATTAGGTAACTTTTTTATTTAAAATTTAATAATTAAATATCATTTATTTTTAAATTTAGTTACTTCTAACTAATTTGAATGTTAACTATGCAGGATCGATGTATCAAAAATACCACGAATTGGGCGAGACCGATAGTCTCGCATTATGGGGATTTGAGGCCATTCGTTTGCCATATAGAGCAGATGGTAAGTAATTTTTATTTATCATATTTTAACTCTTTAACTATTTAATTTTTTTTATTAATTATTATCAAATTATAGAGAGATGTAGAGAGTGGTGAGCTTCTTGATAGGATTGAGATCTACTAGCAGACCTATCAGCGACGGTTAGGGGGTTGGATGGCCGAGAGCCAGGAGCTTTATGTAAATTTTTTCAACTATTTTTTCATTGGAATTTTGATTTTTAGTACAAACTTAGAATAGCTATAAATTTAATTTTTAGGATCGTATGATAGTTATTAGATTCCAACCTATCCCAGAGAGCTCGACCGCACCCACAGATGACGAGATCTATGATCGGATGCTTGGTATGAGACCTTATTATGTTAGAAGGCTAGGGCATGGGATCAGAGCCCTTACATCTTTACGTTGTTGGGATAAACTATCCTCTCTTGGATCGGTATGGCCACTGGTGATTAGCCAAGTAATAAGAAATAATCTCCTAGGATCAACGCGGAAGCAAAATAATGGATTCAAGAGAAAAGAGGGAAAGAGAGCATAAGAGTTTTTCGGACGAAAAGAGCTTTATTCAATGAATTCAACATCATATACAACTTTGATCTATTTTCAGTATTTATACTTTACAAAAGGGTCAAGCCCTAAGCTCATAGAAAAATTTTTCAAAATCCAAACAACCCATATACACAAAACAAACCCATAAAAACTAAGCTAGCCTAGTTTCAGACTGGACCGATTAACCTACGACTAGGTCGGCTCAGTCTGAGACTAAGCCAATCAAGTTGTCTACCATACCAATAGTCCAAAAATACTGCTTTCTATCTAAATTTTTTCTGAGACATAGCCAACCCAGTTCTGGACTGAGCCGGTCCAATTTCCAACTTAGCCGACTTAGTCTTAGGGTGAACAGTCTAGTTTCTGAACTTTGCTATCCGGACTGATTTCTCGTTCGATTTGCTCCCGTCTTCCCATGATCTATCTTCTCATATTTTCAAGACTTGAGAGCGCCACTTTTGAGCTCGCATTCTCCACCTTGGTGCTTCGAAGTCCTTGTGAACTCATCTCTTCTCAGCAAATCCATCCTTGCTACACACATCTGAAAGCTAACTCTGTGGAGTACCTTTGTGAGTGCATCAGACTGATTCTCCTTGGTATGGAGCTTTATCAATTCCACTTTACCTTCCTCCACCAGCTTTTTGATCTTGTGGTACCTCACATCTATATGATTTGTGCATGCATGATAGATTGGATTTTGTGCCAATAGCAGAACACTTTGACTATCACTGAACAGTGTAACCTTACTCTGCTCCACCCCCAACTCAATAATCAGCCTCCTAAGCCAAAGGGCTTCCTTTGCAGTCTTTGTTATTCTAATATACTCAGCTTCTATGGTAGACAAGACTGTAATTGACTGAAGGATTGATCTCCAAGACATTGGTCCACCATACATGTGAAAGATGTATCCAGTAGTAGACCTTCTTGTATCAAGATCTCCTGCATAATTTGCATCTACAAATCCTTCCAGAGGACTCGAACCTTCATCTTCAAATCCTCCTAGTTGTCCACCAAACACCAAACCATAATCCCTTGTTTCATGCAGATATAGCAATATTTATTTCGATGCTTTTCAGTGTTCCTTCCCAGGATTAGCCATATATCCACTAACCGTCCTCACTGCATGTGCTATATCTGATCTACAGCACACCATAGTGTACATTACACTACCTACCATATTTGCATAAGAAACTTTTTTCATGTATTCTCTCTCCTTTTTTGACTGAGGGCTTTGTAACTTGGAGAAAGATATATGGTTTGGTAATGGCATCTCTGCAGGTTTGGCCCTCTCCATCCCAAACCTCTCCAGAAATTTTTGGACATATCTTTTTTATGACAAATGAAGCACTCCTTTGCACCTATCTCTGCAAATCTCCATTCCAATGATTTTCTCAGTTGAACCTAGATTCTTTATCTCAAACTCAGATGATAATGTTGTTTTCAGCCTTTTCACAGCTTCCATGCTTCTACTGACTATAAGCATATCATCTACATACAGTAGCAGGTATAGAGTATCCTCCTTATCTATATTCTTAACGTAGACACAGCAACATATTCACATCTATCAAAACCCAAGATCAAAATAAAACTATCAAATCTTTGATACCACTGACGAGGGGATTGTTTCAAGCCATACAAAGACTTTCTGAGTAAACACACCTTTTCTTTCTATTCAGTCTTCATGAAACCATTTGGCTGCTTCATGTAGATCCTTTCTTCCAATGTGCCATGAAGGAAGGCCATCTTCACATCTATATGTTTCAACTTCATGTTGTACTATGCCACCAGTGACAGTAAAATTTGAATAGATGTATGATGCATCATAAGAGAAAAAATTTCTATATAGTCAATCCCTTTCCTTTGTGAGTATCCCTTTGGTACCAGTCTTACTTTGAATCTGACTCCACCTTGTTCTGAAGGTGTCTCTTTCTTTGTGAACATCCACTTTGAGCCAATAGATCAAGTACCTTCTGGAAGATCCATCATCTGTCATGTCTGATTTTTTTCAAGTAATTTCATCTCCTCCATTACGACCTGCATCCATGAATCATGATCCTCACTCTCCATAGCCTCTAGATAATTTTTTGGATCTCTATTAGTAGTGATGAGTGCATAGAAGATAACCTCATTAATGCCATATCTAACTGGTCTCTTAATAGTATGCTGGAGTTTGTGCAAAGCCACTTCTACTGGCACATCTCTACCTGATGTCTATGGCTAATCCTGCACATCCATTTGAGCTACTGGCACTTCATGCTGGTCTTTCATCTGAGTATCTTTTCTCCTACCCAGCTCCACCTCAATAGGAATAGTCCTGTACGTAAATTCGAACTACAGGTTATCTATCTCAGACTGGCCACTTCTGTTCACCTTTGTCTTTTCAGTTCCATCTATCCCAAACCTTTTTAAGATGCTCTTCTCATCAAAGATAACAATCCTGAAGATCACTGACTTTGGTGCTTGAGACTCCCATAGTAGGTATCCCTTGACTCCTTATAGATATCCTATGAATATCATCTTTTAAGATTTTGGGTCCAATTTGCTCCTTTTGGTTGCCTCCATGTGCATAGGCCAGGCAACTAAAGACCTTCAGGTAGCCAAGCTCCACCTTTTTTCTACTCCAGACCTCCTCTAGAATGCATCTATTCAACTTATGATGTGGGGATCTATTCATAAAAAAATAAAAAAAAGTTAAGGCATCACCCCAAAAAGATTTTGGAAGTCATGTCTGCAGCCTCAAACTTCATGCCTTCTCGATCAATGTCCGATTTATTCTCTCCATGATACCATTTTGTTGGGGAGTCATCTTCATCGTGTAATAGTGTTTGATGCCATTTTCCTCACAGTACCTCCTAAACTCCAGTATAGTATACTCCTCTCCATTGTCCAACCTCAGATACTTCACCTATCTTTCTGACTCCTTCTCTACTTTAGCTCTCCAGACTCTGAACTGGACAAACACCTCTGATTTTTTTCTAATCAGGTAAACCCACACCTTCCTTAAGAAATCATCAATGAAAATGACAAAAGATCTTACCCCACCTCTAGTTGATATAGGAGCTGATCCCCATACATCCGAGTGCACTAAATCCAGCACTCCTTCACTACGCTTGGCACTACTGTTAAACTTTATCCTATGCTATTTGCCAAAGATACATAGCTCACACAAATCTATGCCCTTCTTTTTTAGGGTTGGGATCATATCTCTTCTGCTAAGTTCAGTGAGCCCACGGTCACTCATATGACCTATTCAATAGTGTCATAGTCGATATAAAATCTGCTCCTCCTATGTTGTTGTTAGCACCTCTGCACTATCATTCACCACTAAATCTTCCATCCTATAAAGAATGTTGCTCAATCTTTCACCTCTCATCACCACCAAAGCTCTCTTGGAAGACATCCACTCCTAGCCTGGCTACTAAAAATATAACCCTACTCTTCCAAGTAGCCTAAAGAAATTAAATTCTTTTTCAACTCCAGTACATGCTTGATATTTGATAATGTACGAATAATTTCATCGTACATTCTCACCTTGATAGAGCCAACTCCAGCAACTTTGTATAGATGATCATCTCCATGGCTGACACTTCCACCATCGACCTTCTGGTAGGTAGCAAACCACTCTCGATGAAAAGTATAATGATGAGAGCATGCTGAATCCAATATCCACATAGTATCTGATTGCTGTCATAGATAGTCAAAAATAAACCTAACTCACTACTATATAGATAGGATGAGTCGGGATCATATCCATAAGGATCATGTTAATTATATTTAAATAATAAATTAAAAGCAAGATTAAGATTAATTAACAATTGATTAATTAAAAAATTATTTAAATTAATTAAATAGTAAATTAATTAAGATGGAAAGTTACAAGTATAGAGATGGATTCTCAGGATCTCAATTGATCATTTATTTGACAACTGATATTCTTTTTAATATGCTTTAATTAATATCTAATCAATAAAGATATAACATATCTTAGAGAGCATGGCCTATATCCTTGGATCACAGCCCGTTCCTTAAAGTTATAGGCTAGTCTAAATTGATTTAGATATAAAAAAGAATTAACCTAAATATAATTTATCTCATGAGCATGAACCGTACCTATAGATCATGGCTCATTCCAAGAGTAATAAACTATTGTAGATTAATTACAAGAAAATAAAGACATAAAAATATTATAACTAAAACAGTCTTTATTATAAATTAAAAATAAATATAAAAGATAGAAAATAGAAAACACCATCAGAATAAGATCATAATGATTTCCTAAGAAAGAGAGGATCAGCCAGACATTGAGGAGCTTCTTACTGAAATCTTCATCCTAGAGTCTTGCTGAAGAATCCAAGCCACAGCACGTGACAAAAATTTAGAATAGGAGAGAAGTTTTGGTGGAGATGCAGGCTTTGGTGCTGGTTTGAAAAAGGAAGAAGAGTAAAGATTGAAGAAAGAAGAGCTTGAGAGAGAGAATTAGGGAGAGAGAGAGAGAGAGCTTGCTGATTGTTTAGATGAGGAAAGAGAGGCTTTGAAGAGCTTTAGAGGGGTTTAGAAGGGCTTCCCCTAAGGGAAGGCTTCTCCGGGCTTATGGGAGCTTTAGGGAGGTTTTTATAGAGAGAAAAGGAGAAAAATTTGGTTAAAATTAGAAAAAAAATTTAAAAAATCAAGTCTGTATTAGATTCTGCTCTTGGAATAATTTTTTACCATCAGATCGAGTCTTAATGATTCAGATTTGACCAAAATCGAACTTTTGTAGCTTAAATAGGGTTTTGATCTGTTCACGATCGTTGGATCTTGACTAGGATCAAATTTTGACCATCGAATGGTGCTTCTGATCTCCCAAATCATGTCGAAGACAATTCTTGGTAGTTGGATCCCGACCAGCATGGTTCCTGGCTGTTCAATCATGTAAAAATCAGTTGGATCTCTTCGAATCAAATCGAGAATCAACGTGGACCGTCGGATCTCAGGCGGGATGCATGGCTGCCATCCGATTGTGCCAATGCTGTAGCTATAGATCATGCAAACCGGGCACATGGAAGACCTCCACCAATCGCTGCACATTATTTTGCAGTGAAATTATCAATATGCCCCCATGAACCATGACATTTTCCTATAAACCCTTAAAGGATCTTGGTCTGCCACGTGGCGGTTGCTAATTAGATCCTCCTATTGAGCTGGCCGATTTGCAATAGGAATCATGGACCGACTGATTGGTCTACCATGCATCGACGGGCCTAATGGACCAAATTTTTAGACTTTTTATATTTTTTATATTTTTCTTTATTTTTCCTTCAAAACTCCATTCTAGGTCCATTTTAAGTCCAATTTGCTTCAAATTTATTTCATTATGACCCATAAATCAAGCTTTTTTCATCCATAATCTTCTTTTCTATAAAAAATAAAATAAAAATATCAATTTTTAAGAATAAATATAAATTAATTTAATAAATTAATACTTTTGTACATATATTTTACATGTTTATCACACCCTCCAACTTGAAATTTGGTCATCCTCGAGTAAAGCCAATAAATTAGCAATATATACTGACTTAGCCTTAAATTAAAAATTTATTTTAAATACTCCTAAAGGCAGCTGATACCTGGTCAGATCATTAAAGAGGTACATCATCGGATTACCAATTTCACCCAATTAATGTTTGAGTCTTATGTTAGATATATGTGCCCTAGAAGCCAGAATTGGCTGACACTTGTAATACACTTCTAGGGGCAAAATTATAATTTTGACTAAAATCAATAAATGGGTTATTTTCTATCACATATGTGTATTTAGTGTCTGTGATACATTCTTTGAGCTAATGGCAATGATAATTCATATTTTCAAGAGTTGAAAATTTAAGACATGAATAATCATTGTTAACTCATAAAATGCTTCCGACCATAGGATCATCACGAGGATGGTGATTGATCTGGAAGGTTGGTGTACAATCGCTTCTCTTTAGTAGATGAGTCTTGAGTCTACGGTGTGGAGACACCGGAGCGAGAGTACAGATACTCGTTAGAGAACGAGGGCACTGAGCGTGACCACCTCGAGTAGTCATTAGGAAGTCTACCTTCTCGTCAATGACTGACTCGATGCTGCAGTAGTGTGTCTGGTTCTTTGACCTGAGGTGCATCGACAGTTCACCTTGAGGGTGTTATAGTTTGACTACACCATTACTCGGTCTCCTAGCCATATGGAATCCTGAGGTGTATGTTGGCTATAGCATGTTCATTGTAGGAACTGGATTGCATCAAGATGGAATCTATCTACCTCGGTGGTAGAGGAGCAGCCCTATGATGATCATGAGAATCAAGTCCAGAAGCCCATGGCCATGGCAGAGTGAAATAATAGAAAGAGTTTCTATTTAGATTTTCACATCGGACTTGAATCGAATGATTACATCATATGACAGAAACTAGGGTTTGACGAGTTCACCTTAACCCTAATCTGATCGGGGCTCAAGATAGAAGAACTTAATCACACAGGTAGCTGCACCAAGAGGTTCACATTCAGCTCTGATGGGTTGCCACCATATACTGCTAGGTGTCACTGGTGGATTTTGGGAGCAATTAGAATGATTTAGATGATCGATCATTCTAGCTGTTCGAATCAGAAGAGTTCTGATCCATCGAAAGGAGTTTCGATGATGTCGATGATAGAGATCATGACATATCCCATTACCATATAGAACTGAACCTAACTGGGTCACACAAACAAGGGTTTGAATCTGGTGATCATCAATTGAACTGATCTAGTTCAATTGATCTGAATGAGATTCAATTAGGTTCAAGAAAATCGTGCTAGCACTCGATTGAACCTAACGTTCTTCTTTTACTATCATAAATAAGTTGTCCTGACTGAGCCAAAGGAGTTTGTGCTCAATCAAAGGCCTTCATATGGTCTGACTGGAGGTTGTCCAAGTCAGAAAAGGTTGTCTTATTTTGTAAGACATTACCTGCCATTTTTGGTCACCTGCCATTTCTTGTTCTTTGACTTTGGTCAAAAGTCTACCTTTGACTGGTCAAACGTTGACCATTGACACTTTGACTTTTGACCACATGTCATGCACCTATTAGAGAGCTGGTGGGGGCCTGTCCCCCTACCAGAACCTGGCAAGGAGGAGGGATGCACGCCACCCTAGGCGTGCGCCCAAGTTGGAGGCGCCTAGGAGTCCTTGTTGGACAAGGACTCCATCTCCTTTTTGGATTCCAATTAGAGTTCTCCTAAGAATCCAACTTTGACTGGTCTTAGGTGCACCATCTAAGGAGGAATCCAAGGGGACTCTATTCCCACCAATCAGATTTAGATCTGATTTCACAAAGGATTGTGATTGGTTGGGAAGAAGAGGAGTTGGATCACAGTTAGTCTATAAATAAGACCCTGCGCCCAACTCAAAAGATATGATTGAGAATCATAATTCCCACACCCCAAGGCTGCCTCTCCCCTCCTTCCTCCATGCCAAACCATCCTTCTCCCTCTCCTCTCCATGCCCAAAAGTAGTTTTGGACTTTAAGTTGGTGCAATCCAGATCAAAGAAAGGCGATCAGAAAGCTAGAAGGCTGCGCTGCTGCAAAGGACAACTGCTGATCTTCAAAAGCTAGTTTTGAAGATCCTCCAAGATCAGATTCAGATCTAATTTTTGGAGACGTGATAGAAAAGAAGAGGATCTCTAGATCCAGCTCGAGTAGATATCGGTAGAGGCCAGGCGCTTGCGTGGCTAGATCCAGAATCTTCCGCTGCATACATGATCATCAACAGGATAATAGGATTACCCAAATCAGGTAAATTAAATTTGATTTAATTTATTTTTATTTATTTTATTTATTAAAATAATAAGAATCATATCTGAATCATCTCAGATCTGATATAGATCAAAGAAAAAAATTTTAAAATATATCTCTTGATCTGATCAGATCTGAACGAACCTGGATCGGGAAATCAGGATTTTCCTTCAACTGGTATCAGAGCCATGGTTCTAAAAATATTTAGATCTGATTTTAAATTTATTTTAATAAAAAATAATTGATTTTAGATGTCACATGAGATGTGATCCAATCTGAAATCAGAAAAAATTAAAATTAAATGATTTGGATCTAAGATTAGAAGATATGCATGACTAGTTCTAGAATAGAATAGTTCTATAGAATAGTCTTGCATGTTTTTGATTTAATCTGATTAAATCATATTTTAGATCCTTTTATTTACTATTTTTTGATATTATAATTATTATAATAACATCTAAAAAATAGTAAATAAAAATTATTTAATTTTAAACATCATATGAGATATGATTGATGCATGTCTAGACTAGTTATAGAATAGTTCTACATAATTATCTAGATTAGAATTTATTTTGATTAGATCAATTTAAATCTAATTTTTTAGATTATTATGAGATAATTTAGATCTAAAAATATGCATGATTCGATACATGAGATGTGTTGGGGATAAATCCCGCTCCTGCCGAAGCCCGGCCCGACGCCCATGTGTTTGTAGAGTTAGCCCCTCGACTGAAGATGAGGTCTCCCCCAAGCCTCAGCCTCAACTTCAGCGTCAATCTTGGCTGGAGATGAGACCTCCCCGAGCTTCAGCTGCAACAAATGCGGAGCCTGGAAGAAGACTTCGGCAGTCGCCTGTTTTGGTACTCCCTTCCTTCAATTTTTGAACTCGGGAGTGGGGGGGCTACTGTTGGGGATAAATCCCGCTCCTGCCGAAGCCCGGCCCGACGCTCAGCCCAATGTAACCAGTAGCCGCTGAAGAGCTTTAGCGCCAGGCGCCAGGCCGAGCCCCTACCACGGCCGAACTGCCTAGAGGCCGAACTCCCCTGCACCAAGGTCTCGGCCGAACTGCTTAGAGGCCGAACCTCCCCTGCACCAAGGTCCGGGCCGAATTGTCTAGAGGACGAACTCCCACCTGCAGCCGAACTCCTTCGGACCGACCCCAGGCGAGTCCATGCAGCCGAGCTCCTTCGGACCCCACGGCCGAACTCCTTCGGACCCCACGGCCGAACTCCTTCGGACTTCCCACGGCCGAACTCCTTCGGACCGACTCCAGGCGAGCCCATGCAGCCGAACTCCTTCGGACCGACCCTAGGCGACCGAACTCCTCAGCGAGCCCTGGCCGAACCAACTAGCAACCGAAGTCCTTCAATTGGCCAGCCGAGCTTCTTCGGGCCTCTCAGCGGCCGAACTCTACAGATGGCCGACCCTTCAGCCAGACGAACTCCCCCAGCTTCCCCTTCGGCCGAACTCTGTTACAAGTCCGAACTCCATTGGACGAACTGTCGCCTGCAGCAAGACCGGACGGCGCCTTCCTCTCCGTACCGGACTCCATGCGGCCCACGGCTCGCCGGTATGGCTCCCACGATCCTACCGGACGACGCCTTCCTCTCCGTACCGGACTCCATGCGGCCCACGGCTCGCCGGTATGGCTCCCACGATCTACCGGACGACGCCTTCCTCTCCGTACCGGACTCCATGCGGCCCACGACTCGCCGGTATGGCTCCCACGATCTACCGGACGACGCCTTCCTCTCCGTACCAAACTCCATGCTGCCCGACGACTCTCTGCCAGACGGCACAGCCGTCACCATCAACTAAGCTCCGCTATAAAAGGACCCCTCCCGACATACTAAGGCTAAGCTCTCTGAACTCTCGACTCTCTAAGCTCTCCTCCACATCTCTAAGCTCCGGAACTCATTCCGAGCACTCCATTACTGTTGGCCGGAAACTAACTTGACCGTCGGAGGGTCCTGCCGGAGCCACCACCCCACCGGTTCCGGACGGGACTTCGTTTTGCAGGTCCCCGGCGGCGCCCAGCGGCCTCGACTGCGGCGACCTCCGGCGGCGACGGATGTTCTTGCACAACAGATTGGCGCCGTCTGTGGGAATCAAGGGTCTGAACCTTCGAGGTTCCCTTGTTCTTAAAGGAGTGCTCGGCGACGATTCTCCGCCCCTGCTTCGGATCTCTCTTCTCCCTCTCCAGAATTCCTTCTCTGGAAAGAGGAAATGCCCCCCAGAAGGGCTTCGACGCGGCGCTCGACGGCTTCCGCAGCTCGATCCCTTCCGAGTCCGTCGGTCCCTGCTCCGACCCCGGTGACTCAGCCCCGTCTATAGCCGCAGTGGATACGGAGCAGTTCAACCAGCTCATCCAGCACGTTCGTGTTGCTTGGTCATGGGAGCGGTGCAGGCGGTGCTGCCACAACAAGTCCCAGTGCCAGCCCGACTGGCACGGGACTCTCCGAAGTCGGATGATCCGGTCCAAGAGCGACCGGCCTGGGCAGACCGACCTCCGATACCCGGATTGGAGAGGCGGAGGAGGGAGAACCCTTGTTCGGTCATGGATCGACCAAGGGTGAAGCCTCGCGCCCATCTCACCAGAAAGCCTTGGAGATCAGAAACCGTGAGGACCTGCTGGACCAAAGGCTCTTGGAGATGAACCAGCGAATTGAAGAACTTCGTCCCCTCGCGTGATTGATGACGTTTTGTCAGACCTCCTTTCTCGCAGGAAATCATGCAGGAACCGGTCCCGCCGAACTTTAAACTCCCGCGGTTCGAAAGCTACGACGGGACCGCCGACCCGGTCGACACTTGGAAGCCTTCCGGACGATGATGCTGCTTCACGGCGCGTCGACGCCATATTTTGCCGGGCTTTCCCTTCTACCCTCAAAGGAGCTGCCGAAATTGGTACTCGATGCTCAAGCCGAGAACCATCTTATCGTTGACCAGATGATCAACAGTTCGCAGCCCACTCATCAGTAGTAGGCGACCACGCCGAGGTTCGGATTCTTTGATGGCCATCAGGCAGAAGGAGGGGGAACCCATCCGGGCCTACGTCACCCGGTTTAACGCTGCCGCGTTGGAGGTCCGAAACCTGGACCAATCAGTCGCCATGGCCGCCCTCAAGGGCGGCCTTCAGAAGAATGACTTGTTGTTCTCCCTGGAAAAAAGGTATCCCAGGGACTTCGCCGACCTGCTAGCTCGGGCCGAGAGATACGCCCGTGCGGAAGAAGCCTTCAAGCTGAGGGACGAAGAAACCTTAAGGGAGCGGCTGACAGGCGATAGGGAGCCGAATGAAGTTCGGCCGCGCTCACGGACTCCCTCCGGTAGCAGGCGGGCCCGAACCTCCTCGAGCTTGCAGAGAAGCGCGAAGAAGCCCACCTCCCAAAGGATTTCGCGACTATGTCCTCCTCAACGCTCCCCGAGCACAGATCCTCACCGAAGTTAAGGAACCAACTCCCCAGACCAGAAAGGTTACGGTCTCCCCCAAACAAACGTGACCGAAGCAAGTACTGCCTCTACCATCGCGACCACGGCCACGACACTGAGGAATGCATCCAGCTCCAAGATGAAATCGAGGAACTCATCAGAAAGGGGCGGCTGGGTAAGATTCATTCGACGCCAGTCTAAAGATCGGTGCAAGGGCGCTGCCGTAACGAGAAACAACAAAGTCGGCCGCCTCACAACGTCGTCAACATCACTCCAGGATCCAGCGTCGAAGCCAACAGAAGCACGCTTCAACGCAAGGAAGCTCGAATGAAATAGGAAAGGTCGTCCGCGTGGAGAAGCGCGGAGGAACGATGCTACTACCACGACCCTGGATCACAGAAAATTCAGAAAAAATTGCCAGTAACTTCCTTTCAATAAAGTCCTTCCCTTTCCAACAGTGTATTATTTTTGGGCGCCAAAAACTATGTAATGGCTGGAAAAGAAGCAGTCAATAGTCGCCGTGTTAGGAACAGGAGGAGAACCTCGTCCTAATTCGAGCGGCAACTTCGGCCAGAGATAAGATCTCTCCCGAAGGCAAAGTTCGGCCAGAGATAAGATCTCTCCCGAACAACAAGGTCGGCCAGAGATAAGATCTCTCCCGAACCGCAACCTCGGCCAGAGATAAGATCTCTCCCGAAGGCAAAGTTCGGCCAGAGATAAGATCTCTCCCGAACAACAAGGTCGGCCAGAGATAAGATCTCTCCCGCAACCGGCCAGAGATAAATCTCTCCCCAAAGTTCGGCCAGAGATAAGATCTCTCCCGAACAACAAGTTCGGCCAGAGATAAGATCTCTCCCGAACCGCAACCTCGGCCAGAGATAAGATCTCTCCCGAAGGCAAAGTTCGGCCAGAGATAAGATCTCTCCCGAACAACAAGGTCGGCCAGAGATAAGATCTCTCCCGAACCGCAACCTCGGCCAGAGATAAGATCTCTCCCGAAGGGCAAAGTTCGGCCAGAGATAAGATCTCTCCCGAACAACAAGGTCGGCCAGAGATAAGATCTCTCCCGAACCGCAACCTCGGCCAGAGATAAGATCTCTCCCGAAGGCAAAGTTCGGCCAGAGATAAGATCTCTCCCGAACAACAAGGTCGGCCAGAGATAAGATCTCTCCCGAACCGCAACCTCGGCCAGAGATAAGATCTCTCCCGAAGGCAAAGTTCGGCCAGAGATAAGATCTCTCCCGAACAACAAGGTCGGCCAGAGATAAGATCTCTCCCGAACCGCAACCTCGGCCAGAGATAAGATCTCTCCCGAAGGCAAAGTTCGGCCAGAGATAAGATCTCTCCCGAACAACAAGGTTCGGCCAGAGATAAGATCTCTCCCGAACCGCAACCTCGGCCAGAGATAAGATCTCTCCCGAGGCAAAGTTCGGCCAGAGATAAGATCTCTCCCGAACAACAAGGTTCGGCCAGAGATAAGATCTCTCCCGAAACAACCTCGGCCAGAGATAAGATCTCTCCCGAACCGCCAACCTCGGCCAGAGATAAGATCTCTCCCGAACCGCAACCTCGGCTAGAGATAAGATCTCTCCCGAGCGACCGGAACAATCTCGGTTGGGAACAGGAGGGGAACCTCGTCCTAACGCGAGCACCAACCTCGGCCGCAGGAGATAAGATCTCCCCCGAGGGAAGCTCGGCCGTAGGAGATAAGATCTCCCCCGAGCGCGCACTTCAACCTCGGCTGCAAGATAGGAGGTCTCCCTCGAGTCGACTTCAACTGACGAAGATAATGTCGCCCCCGAGGAGCTCAAATCCGACCTCGACCGAAGGAGGCGGGTCTTACTTCGGCTTCAACATCAGCTTCATCGACTTTAGCCGGAAACGAGTTCCATTTCAACTCCAAACATCGACTGAAGATGAGGTCTCCCCCAAGCCTCAGCCTCAACTTCAGCGTCAATCTTGGCTGGAGATGAGACCTCCCCGAGCTTCAGCTGCAACAAATGCGGAGCCTGGAAGGAAGACTTCGGCAGTCGCCTGTTTTGGTACTCCCTTCCTTCAATTTTTGAACTCGGGAGTGGGGGGGCTATTGTTGGGGATAAATCCCGCTCCTGCCGAAGCCCGGCCCGACGCTCAGCCCAATGTAACCAGTAGCCGCTGAAGAGCTTTAGCGCCAGGCGCCAGGCCGAGCCCCTACCACGGCCGAACTGCCTAGAGGCCGAACTCCCCTGCACCAAGGTCTCGGCCGAACTGCTTAGAGGCCGAACCCCCCTGCACCAAGGTCCGGGCCGAATTGTCTAGAGGACGAACTCCCACCTGCAGCCGAACTCCTTCGGACCGACCCCAGGCGAGTCCAGCTCCTTCGGCCAGAACTCCTTCGGACCCCACGGCCGAACTCCTTCGGACTTCCCACGGCCGAACTCCTTCGGACCGACTCCAGGCGAGCCCATGCAGCCGAACTCCTTCGGACCGACCCTAGGCGACCGAACTCCTCAGCGAGCCCTGGCCGAACCAACTAGCAACCGAAGTCCTTCAATTGGCCAGCCGAGCTTCTTCGGGCCTCTCAGCGGCCGAACTCTACAGATGGCCGACCCTTCAGCCAGACGAACTCCCCCAGCTTCCCCCTCGGCCGAACTCTGTTACAAGTCCGAACTCCATTGGACGAACTGTCGCCTGCAGCAAGACCGGACGGCGCCTTCCTCTCCGTACCGGACTCCATGCGGCCCACGGCTCGCCGGTATGGCTCCCACGATCTACCGGACGACGCCTTCCTCTCCGTACCGGACTCCATGCGGCCCACGGCTCGCCGGTATGGCTCCCACGATCTACCGGACGACGCCTTCCTCTCCGTACCGGACTCCATGCGGCCCACGACTCGCCGGTATGGCTCCCACGATCTACCAGACGACGCCTTCCTCTCCGTATGAAACTCCATGCTGCTCGACGACTCTCTGCCAGACGGCACAGCCGTCACCATCAACTAGGCTCCGCTATAAAAGGACCCCTCCCGACATACTAAGGCTAAGCTCTCTGAACTCTCGACTCTCTAAGCTTTCCTCCACATCTCTAAGCTCCGGAACTCATTCCGAGCACTCCATTACTGTTGGCCGGAAGCTAACTTGACCGTCGGAGGGTCCTGCCGGAGCCACCACCCCACCGGTTCCGGACGGGACTTCGTTTTGCAGGTCCCCGGCGGCGCCCAGCGGCCTCGACTCCGGCGACCTCCGGCGGCGACGGATTTCTGCACCAACAAGATGTATGCAAAATATGCCATGATTAGATCTACTTTGTATATGAGATATATGATATAGATCTATACTGTTTTGTAGTATTGAATGTTCCTGATTAAGGCATTCCTCTTGGCCGTCCGGTCATAAGAACGAAGAAGGGTTTAAAGGCCCTCTCTTCTCATTCGATGGGGTGTTCTTATGATGTGTAGGGGTGCTGCATGTTCGTCCTTAATCAGAAATCCAAAACTTACTTTCTGCAAAACCCTAGATCCTGAAACCCTAGGATTTATTGTGCATATTTTGTTTATGAACCCTACTTAATTAAGAATTAAGTTTATGGAATATTAATTAGGTCTAAAATTGAGAATTTTAGATCTAAGACATATTCATAATACTGGGTTCGGGCTTGGGTAGCTCAATTAGGTCTAAGCGGTTGATCAAACCGAATCAAGAGTTGGTTAGATGGGATCAACAATGCTTAAATTGACCAGCCTAATAGGATTAAGTCTGGGTCAAGATCGAGTCACGATCAAGCAAGACCTAATTAGGCTCAGAGGTTAGAGTCTGGATTGTAGGCTAACCCAATTGGTTCTGGCTCAACAATTTGGTGTCTAAGGTAAGTTTGGCACATACGACCGACTGGATTTTTAATTGGAAGCTACTCGACCTGAATGCGTTCTTGTACGAGTTAATGGCATATTCCTTCCACCAGTCTCACTTACCTGGCCATATCTGTTGACACAGTTCTGATCTGAGGTGGTCAATAATCCGAGCTAACCCATGCCACTAGGTTAGTCATAATTGTTATGACTAAGCCAAGTCTAGTTTAATGAGACCTGAATCAATTCTTCCTAAGAAAAGATTAAGTCTGAGGTCTTCCACCATTGTAGATGTGCGGGCCCTTTTCGGGGTTGATTGTTCTCGACTGGATACAGTGGCTCAGTTGCACCGGAAAGATGCAACCATGTCTATTAGGCATTGGATGCTATGGGCTGGAGGATGAGTTGGGCTCAATATTCTGGATACGGTGAGAGACTCAATTAGGAACCTAGTCTATGCAAATGGTGGGTCTGACTTAACTAAGGAGTGGATCAATATTTCGGATATGGTGAGATTCATGAATTAGAGATCAAGTTTGGGTGCACCATGATTAGAGAATCATTGAACAAGAGTTGTTCACTCATTGGCTAACCCATCACCAATAACTGTTAGGTGAGGTGATGAGTCAGTTGGTGAGACCGCACCACCCACTAGAAATCATTAATCATGAAGATTTTTGCATCTCTACAGAGGGAGTGTAGGGATCCGAGAAAATAGTGGGAGCTAATTTATTTAAAAATAAAATTCCTAAATAAATTGGTCAAGTCAAAATTACAGTATCTAACTAGAATCTTTGACTCTCTACAGGAAAAATGTCTGCGTCCAACCCATTGGCACGTATCCTGGACACACATAGACTGACTGGACCCAATTATAAAGATTGGCTCAGGAACTACAAAATTATTTTGGGTTCTGAGAAGTTAACCCATGTTTTGGACCAGGACCCTCCCACCTTACCAGCCCGTCCATCTGTTGAACAGAGAGCGTCTCTGAAAAAATGGATAGACGAAGATAATAAGGCCAGATATTACATGTTGGGCTCGATGTCTGATGAGCTCCAGCGCCAACATGAAGATATCGGGACTGCTCGCCAAATGTTGGCTCACCTGCAGGAGATGTTTGGTGAACAGAGTCGCGCAGCCAAATATCAAGTCACGAAATGACTTTTTAAGGCTAAGATGCGTGATGGGCAGTCAGTCCAAGATCACTGTCTGACAATGATCAAGGACATGGAAGAGCTTGAGAAGCTCGGTGTGAAGTTGGACTTGGATCTGCAGAACGATATTATTCTGCAATCCTTGACTGATGCATATGGGCAATTCATCATGAATTACCACATGCATAAACTTCAAAATTCCTTGGCCGAATTAATGAATATGCTGGTTACCGCTGAGCTTTCTATGAAAGGTTCTAAAGGCTCAGTTCTTGCTATGGAACGGACTTCTTCCAAAAGAAAGTCTTATGGAAAGAAAAAGAAGTCTGTGAAAAAGCAAAAGGTGGAAGGATCAAAGAAGAAGAAGGCAGAGCCGAAGAAAAAGGCCGATGGCAAAGGAAAGTGTTTCCATTGCAACAGCGACGGCCATTGGAAAGCGGAACTGCCCTACTTACCTGGCCACCCTGAAGAACAAGAAGGAAGGTCCTTCTGGAGGTATGCTCGTTATTGAGTCTAACCTTACGATTTCTTCTGCATCCAGTTGGGTGCTTGACTCTGGTTCTAGTGCTCATCTGTGCACTTCTATGCAGGGTCTTGAGGATAGCAGGAGGCTGAGGGATGGAGACATGATCCTACGCATCGGTAATGGAGCAAGAGTTGCTGCAGTAGCCGTGGGAACATACCCTCTTCGATTACCATCTGGTTTAGACTTAGTTTTGAAAGACTGTTATTATGTGCCTGCAGCTAGCAGGAAATTTGATTTCTGTTTCATGCTTAGCACAAGAAGGTTATGTGATCACCTTCTTTAAGGACCATTGTAACATTCTTTATGAAAGAAATAAAATTGCAAATGGTTTCCTTATTAATGGTCTTTATCAGCTACATATTGATGTACCTATTCTAACTATCGAGCAAAACGTGAATGCCAAACGACCTAGGGATAGTCCAAATGATAGATATCTATGGCACCTGAGATTAGGTCATATAGCAGAAGATAGGATCAACAAATTGGAGAAAAATGGGCTATTGAGTCCATTGACTTTCCGAGTCATATCCAACTTGTGAATCTTGTCTTCAAGGCAAAATGACTAAACTCCCTTTTGTTAGGACATGGGGAGAGGGCCACAGTTCTCCTTGCCCTAGTACATACTGATGTGTGCGGCCCATTTGATGTGCCGGCTAGAGGCAATTTTGTCTACTTCATTACCTTTACCGATGATCTGTCTAGGTATGGGTATGTGTATCTTATGAGACACAAGTCTGAAGCTTTTGAAAAGTTCAAAGAATTCAGACATGAAGTAGAAAAACAAACTGGAAAACCCATTAAGGTTCTTCGATCAGATCGAGGAGGTGAATACCTTAGCCGGGAATTCCTAGACTATCTAAAGGAAAATGGCATAGTCTCTCAATGGACTCCACCAGGAACACCTCAACTCAACGGGGTTTCAGAATGGAGAAATCGGACTCTATTGGATATGGTTCGATCCATGATGAGCTTCACAGACCTCCCTGATTTTCTTTGGGGACACTCATTGTTAACTTCAATTTATCTACTGAATAGGGTTCCCTCTAAAACCGTTCCTACCACACCGTATGAGATATGGCACGGTAAGAAACCAAGTCTGAGTCATCTCAGAATTTGGGGTTGTCCGGCTCATGTCAAAAGACAACAAGCGGACAAGTTAGAGTTTAGGTCCTTTCAGAGCTCGATTCATAGGATATCCTAAAGAGTCATTAGGATACTATTTCTACATTCCAGAAGACCACAATGTGATTGTGAGTCGACATGCCATCTTTCTTGAAAAATAGTTTATTCAAGATAGCGGCATTGGAAAGCAGATTCAAGCTTGATGAGAAAGTCTCACAAGTACGGAACGAGCTAAGGACCAAGTGGAACCAAATCAGGTTGAGCCAATAAGAACACTACCTCCTCCACCTCGTAGATCGGAAAAGAGTTTCCCATCCCCCTGAAAGATACTTAGGTATTATTTCAGAGGAAAGTAGAGGAAATGTTCCTCGTAGGTAATGGTGCTCATGGTGATGATCCCAAAACCTACAATGAGGCGATATCAGATATCGACTCCGAGAAATGGCTAGAGGCAATGCAGTCAGAAATTGACTCGATGCACTCAAACCAAGTCTGGACCTTGGTAGATCCACCAGAAGGTATAGTACCTATTGGGTGTAAATGGATCTTCAAGAGAAAGATTGGTGCAGATGGGAATGTGGAGACATTCAAGGCTAGACTAGTGGCAAAAGGTTATAGTCAACGCGAAGGCATTGACTATCAGGATACCTTTTCCCCAGTGGCTATGCTAAAATCCATCCGCACATTGCTTGCCGTTGCAGCCTATTTCGATTATGAAATATGGCAAATGGACGTGAAAACGGCATTCCTAAATGGATATCTTGAGGAAGATATCTATATGGAACAGCCGCTAGGTTTCACATCCAGTGATACTGATCACAAGGTTTGCAAGCTGCAAAGGTCCATATATGGACTTAAGCAAGCATCTCGGAGCTGGAACACTCGTTTCAATGATGTGATCAAAAAGTTTGGTTTCATCAAAAATGAAGAGGAACCATGTGTTTTCAAAAAGGTCAGTGGGAGCGCTGTTGTCTTCCTCGTATTGTACGTGGATGACATCCTCCTTATTGGGAATGATATTCCCATGTTGACGACAGTCAAAATATGGTTGTCCAAGGAATTCTCCATGAAAGACCTAGGTGAAGCATCCTTTATTCTAGGAATTAAGGTCTATAGGGATAGACCGAATAGGATGCTAGGACTTTCACAGAAGATGTACATAGAGGAAGTACTAAAGAGGTTTAGTATGGAAAACTCTAAGAGGGGATTAATACCCTTCAGACATGGTATTCATCTTTCCAAGAAGATGTGCCCTAGCACACCTGAGGAAATAGAACGCATGAGCAAGATCCCTTATGCTTCTGCAATAGGGAGCCTCATGTATGCCATGCTATGTACACGACCTGATATAGCCCATGCTGTGAGTGTCACAAGCAGATATCAGTCAAATCCAGGTGAAGAACACTGGACTTCTGTGAAATGTATCCTTAAGTACTTGAGAAGAACTAAGGATATAATGTTGGTCTTTGGTAATGGAGAACTCCAAGTCCAGGGATACACAGACTCAGATTTCATGTCAGATATAGATGATCGAAAGTCGACATCTAGCAGTCTATTTGTGTGGAATGGTGGTGCTGTCAGCTAGAAGAGTTCCAAGCAAACCATGATAGCAGATTCCACCATGGAAGCAGAATATATCGCTACATCAGAGGCTGCGAAGGAATCATTTTGGTACAAGAAGTTTGCTGCAAAAATTGGAGTAATGCCATCAGATGCCATTCCTCTATACTGCGACAATAATGGCGCCATAGCTCTTGCTAAAGAGCCGAGGTCTCATCAGAAATTTAAGCATATTGAGCGACGATACCACCTCATCCACGATTACCTCGAGAAGGGTTACGTCGAGGTCAAGAGAGTCGACTCCATAAATAATGTGGTAGACCCACTTACAAAATCGTTGGGCCAGCAGAAGTTCGAAGCCCACCTTGAGAAGATGGGACTTAGACTTGTAGCCAATTGGCTTTAGGACAAGTAGAAGATTGTTAGATATATGTGCCCTAGAAGCCAGAATTGGCTGACACTTGTAATACACTTCTAGGGGCAAAATTATAATTTTGACTAAAATCAATAAAATGGGTTATTTTCTATCACATATGTGTATTTAGTGTCTGTGATACATCCTTTGAGTTAATGGTAATGATAATTCATATTTTCAAGAGTTGAAAATTTAAGACATGAATAATCATTATTAACTCATAAAATGCTCCCGACCATAGGATCATCACGAGGATGGTGATTGATCCGAAAGGTTGGTGTACAATCACTTCTCTTTAGTAGATGAGTCTTGAGTCTACGGTGTGGAGACATCAAAGCGAGAGTACAGATACTCGTTAGAGAACGAGGGCACTGAGCGTGACCACCTCGAGTAGTCATTAGGAAGTCTACCTTCTCGTCAATGACTGACTCGATGCTGCAGTAGTGTGTCTGATTCTTTGACCTGAGGTGCATCGGCAGTTCACCTTGAGGGTGTTATAGTTTGACTACACCATTACTCGGTCTCCTAGCCATATGGAACCCTGAGGTGTATGTTGGCTATAGCATGTTCATTGTAGGAACTGGATGGCATCAAGATGGAATCTATCTACCTCGGTGGTAGAGGAGCAGCCCTATGATAATCATGAGAATCAAGTCCAGAAGCCCATGGCCATGGTAGAGTGAAATAATAGAAAGAGTTTCTATTTAGATTTTCACATCGGACTCGAATCGAATGATTACATCATATGACAGAAACTAGGGTTTGACGAGTTCACCTTAACCCTAATCTGATCGGGGCTCAAGATAGAAGAACTTAATCACACAAGTAGCTGCACCAAGAGGTTCACATTCAGCTCTGATGGGTTGCCACCATATACTGCTAGGTGTCACTGGTGGATTTTGGGAGCAATTAGAATGATTTAGATGATCGATCATTCTAGCTGTTCGAATCAGAAGAGTTCTGATCCATCGAAAGGAGTTTCGATGATGTCGATGATAGAGATCATGACATATCCCATTACCATACAGAACTGAACCTAACTGGATCACACAAATAAGGGTTTGAATCTGGTGATCATCAATTGAACTGATCTAGTTCAATTGATCTGAATGAGATTCAATTAGGTTCAAGGAAATCGTGCTAGCACTCGATTGAACCTAACGTTCTTCTTTTACTATCATAAATAAGTTGTCCTGATCTGAGCCAAAGGAGTTTGTGCTCAATCAGAGGCCTTCATATGGTCTGACTGGAGGTTGTCCAAGTCAGAAAAGGTTGTCTTATTTTGTAAGACATTACCTGCCATTTTTGGTCACCTGCCATTTCTTGTTCTTTGACTTTGGTCAAAAGTCTACCTTTGACTGGTCAAATGTTGACCATTGACACTTTGACTTTTGACCACATGTCATGCACCTATTGGAGAGCTGGTGGGGGCCTGTCCCCTGCCAGAACCTGGCAAGGAGGAGGGTGCACGCCACCCTTAGGCGTGCGCCCAAGTTGGAGGTGCCTAGGAGTCCTTGTTGGACAAGGACTCCACTTCCCTTTTGGATTCCAATTAGAGTTCTTCTAAGAATCCAGTTTGACTGGTCTTAGGCACCCTCTAAGGAGGAATCCTAGGGGACTCTATTCCCACCAATCAGATTTAGATCTGATTTCACAAAGGGTTGTGATTGGTTGGGAAGAAGAGGAGTTGGATCACAGTTAGTCTATAAATAAGACCCTGTGCCCAACTCAGAAAGAACATGATATGATTGAGAATCATAATTCCCATGCCCAAGGCTGCCTCTCCCCTCTTCCTCCATGCCAAACCTCCTTCTCCTTCTCCTCTCCACGTCCAAAAGGGTTTTGGACTTTGGTTGGTGCGATCCAGATCAAAGAAAGGCGATCAAAAGCAAGAAGGCTGCGCTGCTGCAAAGGACGACTGCTGATCTTCAAAAGGAGTTTTGAAGATCCTCCAGATCAGATCCAGATCTAATTTTTGGAGATGTGATAGAGAAGAAGAGGATCTCCAGATCCAACCTGAGTGGATACCGGTAGAGGCCAGGCGCTTGCGTGGCTAGATCCAGAACCTTTCGCTGCATACAGGATCATCAACAGGATAATAGGATTACCCAAATCAGGTAAATTAAATTTGATTTAATTTATCCTTATTTATTTTATTTATTAAAATAATAAGAATCAGATCTGAAATATTCCATATCTGATATAGATCAAAGAAAAAAATTTTGAAATATATCTCTTGATCTGATCAGATCTGAACGAACCTGGACCGGAAAATCAGGATTTTCCTTCATCTTAGCCATCAAAAGTTTTAGGGCTCTTCTTTCACCAACTTTTCACTTTACTCTCTAAATTCTCTAACTTAATGTGAGCTGGATTTATTATCTTTCTTGCAATTTAGTCCTCTTTTTATCCACTTTTTTTTCCTTTTTTTTTTTTTTAGATTCTTGCATCCCCACTTTTTGATACGAACCATAATGCTTACTTAGGCAAATGGGCCCGGTTACTCAGTGAGACAATGCTAGACTTTTTTTTTTCATATTGTCTATCATTTTACGTGAACCATAATACTTACTTAGGCAAAGAGGCCCGGTTACTCAGTGAAAAATCAGTATTTTTTTTTAAAAATAGATTTTAATGGATACTTTTGCATAGTTTGACCTTTCCACCCAACTCTCATGAAGTAAATTTTTTATTGAGATCAGTAAGAAGAGGATTCTAGAATCCCTCTTAAAATTTAGTCTAATCTAAACCCTTTCATTTATTAGATTTTCTTAGTACTTTATTCCTCAGTATCTCTAAAATTATCTAGATCGTTAATCTCATTGATTAGGATGCCTAATTAACTTTTAATCAAAATAAAGTTTGGATGTATAAACCTAATTATTTTAAATCATACTTAAGGACTCACAAGTTTAAAGTTAATTATCCTCCCCCCAACTTAATTTTCATTATCCTCAATGGAAGAAGTAAAAAATAAAAATATTTATCAAGAAGGGATACCAC
Organism: Cocos nucifera; assembly: GCA_006176705.1. NCBI lineage: Eukaryota > Viridiplantae > Streptophyta > Magnoliopsida > Arecales > Arecaceae > Cocos > Cocos nucifera. Next base: position 53,803 of record QRFJ01001752.1, read on the forward strand.
CTGGTTTATTGTTTATAGATCCTTCATAATATTTCATCAGGTTCATACAGGATGTTTGATGTGCTCTCTCCAACTTAAGCCGATCGTCTTTATTGGTTTCCTACAAAAAGATAAAACTAAAAAACTCAAAATCTAAAAAATAAAATAATGGGTTGCCTCCTAACAAGCACTAAGTTTGAAGTCTTCAACCAGACCAGGCGACTATGCCTATCCAGTGTCAAAAATTGGATTGACAAATTTCAATGATTTTGGATTGCCAATCTCAGGAAGATGGCTTACGATCCCATTATTTATGAATTTCAATAATTTCTCATCAATCTTTAGAAAGTAACTCATAATCCCATTTTTAGTCAGTTTTATTTTTTTAATTTTAAGAAAATAATTTATGAACCCATTCATAGACTCTTGTTTATTGAGAATTTTTTCTATTTGTTCTTCTAGTATGCTCATGAATTGAATTGTTGGGGTAAGGGTTGCGGTCAATGTAATGGGTACTAGAAGGATATGAATTGGTTCTGAACATGCATACTTTTGTGTGACCAAGGAAGGATTCAGTTCTGAAGGAGGTGGTGATTTTAGAGGAAAAGCTATTAGAGCTGATATTATTTCATATTTCTCAACCCCTAAGGTAGTGGTGCTAAAATTGGGTGGCTCTAATAATGCATTCATATTTTCAGCACACCCATCTATATTAAAATCGCCTACCCCAAAAGGATCTAAACGTGTATGCACTGGATTTTGAGAAATAATTCTAGGGATAGCTTCCTTTATTTCATCTTTAGGTACATCCATCTCAAAATAGTTTTTAGTTTGTATATTAGGCTGTTCTATTAGGGTTCATGCACATTGGAGCTCTTAATTATATATTGCTTTACGGGCTGACTAGATAATTCTTCCTCCTCCCAACTATTGAATGCAACAGTAAGCTGACAAAGTTGGATTTCTATCTTGGCTATAGATTGAGTATGAGTTTCTAACATGTGTAAAATATTCTCTTTAAATGTTGAACTATAGGCACTTGAAGAGGGTTGCTGAATATTTTGATATTGGTATGTCGTATAAGTTTCTTCTGAATAACCAGGTTCATAAATGGTTGTTGGTTATGATGTCTCATAAAAATTTGAATAGTTTTTTCAACCTAGACTGTAGGTATTGGAGTAAGGGTTATAATAATTGGTCTGAGTTGGGGTTGGGTAAGTCTACTCATGTATAAATTTTCAAGATCGATATGCCATTGGACATTCACTAACCATGTGGTTGGGACTCGAACATATGTTACACACATGCAAGGATGAGGTAGGAGAGTGTCTTATATTCAATAGATAGTCAAGTTTCTGGGATAACTCATTTATCTTATTTTGGATATTTGTGAAGTTTTCAGTCTCATAGATTCCACCACTATTAGTTCCATATATGGGTGTATATGGGTCATAGGTATAAGAAGAAGGGATAAAGTATTCCTCCAATTGGTGAAAGAATGTAGCCATAATTCTAGGTTTATTAGCTCTAAGGGTTCGTTCGATTTCAGAATTTAGAGTTTAAATTTCAGATTGTACAATGTCCAAGTAAATACCCCACAATTATGCCTTAGAGCAAATATAGTTTTAAGTTTATATATATATATATATATATATATATATATATATATATTTGTAATATATATATTTTTTTAATAAGATAAAAAGAGATGAAAGAAATTTTAAAAATGAGAGCCTAGAGAGTCCTAAATCTAAGAAATGGATGCAAAGAGGTTAATTAGATTTGATGTTTGTGGGTTAGCAATCTAGTTATGCAATCAATCCTAGCTAAGGATTATCCTAGATCTAGGTAGCTCCTAATTATCAAGGTTTTCTTTAAGCCCTCCAAGTAAGAATCAGCCACTCAACTGGTCAGGTAAGTGTAAGGTCGGTAGGAGTCTCCCCATTGCTTGCCTTAGACACCAATTATGCTTGACCAGGTTAGCTAACAGAATCAATTATAAATCACCTTCCTTCGGGTCCAGTCATCCCTGAACAACTTATCTTAGACACCAGTCAAACTGATTAATCCTAATCCGATCCAACTTTTAGGATTCCTTGTCCTAATAAGCTCGAGTATCCTTAGGGGCCAATGTCTAATTGATTTTAAAAATTAAAGGCTTGAGATAATGCAATATGAAGGTTAGTTGTTTGTGGGCTAAGAAAGGATGATCAAATCTCTACCTTATCTTATTTAATTAGATTTAGTGCCCTTAAAATTATCTTATGATGATGAGACGCAAAAAGTCAAGATGTCCAAGTAAAGTGAAACATGCAAATTTAAATTAATTAGGTTTACTTGTTAGGTTTTGTGATTAAGCCTCTAAACCCTAAATAGCTTATGCGATGTTAATGAATTTTTTTTGAATTTTTATTTTTTGAATTTTTTCAAAATTTTTTTATTTTAATTTATTTTAATTTTATTTATTTATTTAAAGTAACTAAATCATGATCTCCGACAATGGTGTCAAAATTTGATCGCTGTCGTAGGCGATCAAAAATAAAATTTAACTCACTACTATATAGATAGGGTGAGTCGGGATCGTATCTACAGAGATCGTATTAATTATATTTAAATAATAAATTAAAAGCAAGATTAAGATTAATTAATAGTTGATCAATTAAAAGATTATTTAAATTAATTAAAAAATAAATTAAGTAGCAAATTAATTAAGATGGAAAGTTGCAAGTATAGAGATGGATTCTCAAGATCTCAATTGATCACTTATTTGACAGCTGGTATTCTTTTTAATATACTTTAATTGATATCTAATCAATAAAGATATAATCTATCTTAGAGAGCATGGCCTGTACCCTTGGATCACAATCCATTTCTTAAAGTTATAGGCTAGTCTAAATTGATTTAGATATAAAAAGAAAAGAATTAACCTAAATATAATTTATCTCAAGAGCATGAACTATATCCATAGATCATGGCTCATCCCAAGAGTAATAAACTATTCTAGATTAATTATAAGAAAATAAAGACATAAAAATATTATAACTAAAACAATCTTTATTGTGAATTAAAAAGAAATACAAAAGATGAAAAATAAAAAATACCATCAGAATAAGATCATAATGATCTCCTGAGAAAGAGAGGATCAACCAGACATCGAGGAGCTTCTTACTGAAATCTTCATCCTCAAGCCTTGTTGAAGAATCCGGGCCGCAGTAGGTGATAGAAATTCAGAACAGGAGAGAAGTTTTAGTGGAGATGCAGGCTTGGGTGCTGGTTTGAAGAAGGAAGAAGAGAAAAGGTTGAAGAAAGAAGAGCTTGAGAGAAAGAATTAGGGAGAGAGAGAGAGAGAGAGCTTGCTTGTTGTTTAGGTGAGGAAAGAGAGGCTTTTAAGAGCTTTAGAGGGGTTTAGAAGGGCTTCTCCTAAGGGGAGGCTTCTTCGGGCTTATGGGAGCTTTAGGGAGGTTTTTATAGAGAGACAAGAATATAAATTGGGTTAAAATTAGAGAAAAACTAAAGAAATCGAGTCTGTATTAGATTTTGCTCCCTGGAATAATTTTTTGCCATCAGATCGGGTCTCAATGGTTTAGATTTGATCAAAATCAAACTTCTATAGCTTAAATAGGGCTCTGATCTATTCACAGTCGTTGGATCTTGACTAGGATCGAATTTTGACCATCGGATGGCACTTTTGATCTCTTGAATCAAGTCGAAGATAATTCTTGGCCATTGGATCCCGACTGGCATGGTTCCTAGTCGTCCGATTGTGCAAAAATCAGCTAGATCTCTTCGAATCAAATCAAGAATCGACGTGGACCGTCAGATCTCAGGCGGGATGGATGGCTGCCATCTGATCGCGCCTGTGCTGTAGCTGTAGACCACGTGAACCGGGCACACGGAAGACCTCCGCCAATTGCTACACATTATTTTGCAGTGAAATTATCAATATGCCCCCATGAACCACGACATTTTCATGTAAACCCTTAAAGGGTCTTGGTCTGCCATGCGATGGCTGCTAATTGGATCCTCCTATTGAGCTGGCCGATCTACGATAGGAATTATGGATCAGTCGGTCAGTCTACCGTGCACCGATGGGCCTAATATGCCAAATTTTTGGGCTTTTTATATTTTTTTTCTTTTATTTCTTTATTTTTTCCTTCAAAACTCCATTTTGGGTCCATTTTAAGTTCGATTCGCTTCAAATTTATTTTGTTACAACCCATAAATCAAGCTCTTTTCATCCATGATCTTTTTTTATAAAATATAAAATAAAAGTATTAATTCTTAAGAATGAAGATAAATTAATTTAGTAAATTAATATTTTTATACACATATTTTACGTATTTATCAGTATCGCACTCTGTAGACCCAACTGATATAACTAATAGGTCTTCTCCACTGCTCACAGAAGCTGTATCATCTTCCTTACTGGCCTTTCCTTTTTTTGATCTCAATAGGGGACAATCTCTCCTCAGGTGTCTAGGCTGATGATATTTATAATATTTCAATGTCTTCCTCTAATCCTGAGACTTTGACCTGCCCTTGGATTTGCCTCTTCCCTTCTTCTTTAATCTTTTCTATCTTTCATTCACAGCCAAGATCTCAGACTTAGGGTCTTCCTCGTAGATCTTCTTTCTTTGCTTATTTGATCTGAGCACACCAACAATCTCTTTATAGTTTAGGATCTTCTTTCCATAAACTAAAGTTATTATGAGACCATCATACGAACTTTTGAGAGAACATAATAGTAGCAACGCTCGATCCTCCTCGTTGATCTTCACATCCAAACTCATTACCTCAGAACATACCTGATTGAACCTTTGGATATGTACAATAAGACCTCCATCTTCAAGCATCCTCAGATTATATAGTTGTTTCTTCAAACACAGCTTGTTCGTCATGTTCTTCTCCATATATGTATTTTTCAATTTCGTCCAGAGCCCTTTTGACATAATCTTTGTGCAAACCTTGGACAAAACCTGATCGACCAAGCACATCCAGATTATGCTGGAAGTAATTTTCTCCAACTCTTTCCAAACCTCAGCACTAATCTTTTCTGACTTTTCTCTTATCAAGACCTTGTAGATCCTTTGCTGAACCAACAAGTCCTTCACCCTTTGCTGCCATAGGGTAAAGTTTTTCTTGCCATCAAACTTCTTAAAATCTACCTTGAATCCACTCAATCCTATGACTTCGAACAAGTTAAGAATAGATCTCTAACACCCTTCTTCGATCACACACTAGTAATACTACCCTTCAAAGAAGATTTAAAAGCCCTAGATCCTCTTTTCAATCATCTGTATCACCGTCCTTCCGTGTAACCAATCTCCACCTTAATATAGAGACAAACAACGAAGAAACAAGAAGATTTTGGATAAAATCTAGTGCAACAGATCCTAGATGTAGTAACCCTAGGTGTCTTTCTTTCTTCTACGCAATACCGCTCTGATACCAATTATTAGGATATACTATCCTCTCTCGGACCGACATGGTCGTTGGTGATTAGCCAACCAACAAGGAACAATCTTCTAGGATCAACGCAGAAGCAAAATAATGGATTCAAGAGAAAAGTGAGAAAAAGAGCACAAGAATTTTTTGGAAGAAAAGAGCTTTATTCAATGAACATTACTACAAAAAGAGCCTATGGCAATGTATACTATGACAGCGATTTTCGAAACCGCTGCAATAGAAACTATGACAGCGGTTAAAAGAAACCACTGCTACATGACTAACCTATAGCAGTGGTTATAAAAAACTACTGCCATAGGCCGACCTATGGCAGCGTGGTTCTTCGTAACCACTGCCATAGGTCCGATCTATGGCAATGGTTAGAAAAATCGTTGCTATAGGTCAAACCTATGGCAGCGGTTAGAAAAATCACTACTATAGATCGGATCTATAGCAGTAGTTCCTTGTAACCATTGCTATAAGTCGATCTATGGCAGCGGTTATTTGTAACCGCTGTCATATATTTTTTTTTATTTTTTTTAAAATATTATATAATTTTAAAATTTAATGTCCATCTTCATCGTTCATTATCTAAATAATTATCATTAGAGTATCATCACAAAAATCACCTCGATCCAATGGCCCTAGCTTCATCGATAAAAAAAATTTGATTTCGATGATCACGAACGACGATGCGATGATCTAATAGATGAAGAACTTCGATGGATCCAAAAACCTACAATGATGATCTCGATTATATTTGTAGCGTACTATTAAAGTTTTACTTCACTCGGATATCGTTATCTCAATCAATTTAGTATAGGTTAATTTCGATCGTTAAATGATAAACGAGTGATCGATGGTGTCCGATTATGAGATAATTTTTATTATAAATGATCTTGGCTACTACTTTAATCATTTTTACGATGATGATTATAAAATTCAACTCATAAGACTAAGAACGATCTAAAACTATACATCACCTGATAACCATTCTTAAACTCCGTTGGTTGTTATGCTCGTGCTTTTGCAATATTTGATTAACATGAATAGTTCATATAAAAATAATTTGAATGTTACTATCATCTCTATATAAAATAATTAAAATTATAACAAAGATCATTTAACTAAAAAATTATCTTGTAATCGGATACTATTTAATCCTTTGATCGCTTATTTCTAATTTAACAATCGAAATCATTCTGTACTAAATTAATCATGATAACGATATTCGATTGAAAAAAAGCTTTGATAGTATGCAATAAATGTCATTGAGATCATCATTATAGATTTTTGGACCAGTCAAAGGTCTCCATCTATCAGACCATCACATCATCGTTCGTGATCATCGAAATCAAATTTTTTTCATCGATGAAGCTAGGGCCATCGGATTGAGGCAATCTTTTATGATGACACTCTAATAGTAATTATTTACATAATGAATGATGAAAATGGGCATTAAATTTTAAAATTATATAATATTTAAAAAAAATAAAAAAATTATTTCCAACCTACGGCAGTGGTTACTGAAAACCACTGCTATAGATCTATAGCAGCTTCTATAGCAGCGGTTAGAAAATCGCTGTCGTAGATCTATTATAGTGGCTTTCAGTAATCATTGTTATAGATCTATGGTAGCGATTCAAAAATCGCTGCTATAGGTTAGGTTAAAAATTTTTAAATTTTTCTTTCCTTCCATGCGCTCTCTCTCTCTCTCTCCTCTCCTCTCCATCATCGATGAGACTCCATCTAAGTCTTTCCCCCCTCGACCGACGCCGCCCCTCCTTCCCCTCCGATCGGCCTCGCCTCTCGACGATCTTTGCCCACCCCTATGCTGGCCCCTCTGACGGCCTTCGCCCAGCCCCTGCCTGTCCAACCCCCCATGCTACCCTTCCCATCCCCGACCTCTGCCACCCCATGCCCTTCCCATCCCCGACCACCACCGCCCCTACCCTCCCCATCTCGGGCCGCCCACCCCTACCCTCCCCGACCACCGCCCCCTGTCCTTCCCATCCTCGGCTATGGCTACCCACCCTACGCCCCTGCCCTCCCATCCCTAGCCGCCCACCCCCTGCCCTCCCCATCCCCGACCGTCGCCTCCCCTTACCCTTCCCATCCCCGGCTGCCGTCGCCCACCCCTACCCTCCCCATCCTTGGCCGCCACCGCCCCTGCCCTCCCCATCCCCGACCGCCTACCCCCTGCCCTTCCCCTCTCCTGTCCTCCCCATCACGGCACTCCTCCAGGCCCCTCTCCCTCTCTCTCTTTCCTCTTTCTTTTTCTCTCTCTTCTCTCTCTATCTCACTATCTTGCTATTATTTTGTAGGTTATCTCTAGCACTATCGTCTTCCTCTAGACCATCGCCGGTGACCCTCAGAGCTTTCGGTATGATCTCCTCTCTATAGTCATAGGTATAATTTTATTTTAATTTTAAAATATTATTTATTAATTACTAGACTAGACCTATCAATGGATCAGGTTCAGGTCAGAACCTGGATATTCAGATCCAAACTCGATTTTAATTACTGGTAATGGATCCGAATCCAAATATTCGATGGGTCTGTACTTGAAATACCAGATTCGGATCCTAATGGATCTTAGGTATTCGAACCTGATTCTGAGACCCGAAACTAAGAAAGGGAGAGGGAGAGAGGGAGGGGTTCAGCCTTGCCGTCGTTGTCGGTGAGGGAGACTAAGAGAGAGAGAGGGAGGGAGGGGGTCTATCCTCACCGATATCATTGGGAGGGAGGGGTCTAGCCTTACCGATGAGGAAGATTGAGAGAATGAGAGAGGGAGGGAGGGGTTCGGCCTCACCACCATCATCGGCAAGGAAGTTCGAGAGAGGAAGAGAGGGAGGGAGTGGGTCCAACCTCACTGACGAGGGAGATCGAGAGAGGGAGAGAGGGAGATTGAGAGAGGGATCAGGGAGGGGGTCTGGCCTTGCTAGCGATGGAGATTGAGTGAGAGATGGATAGTTCGAAAGATAAGGGAAGGGTGGAGAAAGTCAAGAACAGGGGATGGCACACGATCCAGCCGGCTCGAATACGCAGCTGAGCCGGCTCAAACTAAGATCGAGCTGGCTGGGGAGGATCCGAGCCGAATGTCTCAGGCATAAAGCCAGCTTGACTTCTGAGCGAGCTGGCTTGATGGATGCGAACAGAATTTGATATGGCTCTCTAAGATTTCAACTTTAAGCCCTAAGGTGCCACCATCATCTATTTCATTCTTCTTTCATATTTCTGGATTAATACTCAGATTTATGCAAGAGATCGGATCTATGATTGTTGCTCATCCTTAATTATTTATGAATGTAATTCATGTTGTAGAATTTATTGGATAATATTTTTTGGATGTTTATATCTTGTTACTTTTGTTTATTGCATTGCATAATGATAGACCCGTCAATTGATTAGTGTACATAATCTTCGACATTCATATAATTATATGTAATTATACGGATGAGAGAATTACGTATAATGATCAATTGATTATCCAATTTAGATAATTTAAAAATTACAGATAATTCTATAGGTAGTTGTAGTAATCACATGATATGCTAAGGATTTCGAATGAAATTTTGGACAGTATTTTTTTTTGTTCTTCCTACATGAAAGAACTAAGAAAAAATACTGCCGAAATTTTATTTCATTTCTGTTGCATATCATTTGATTACTGTATTCAACCTATAGAATTAATGTAATTTTTGAATGGAATAGGACCTATCTTTACCTATTAGTTGATGATAGGATGCATTTATTGCATGTCTAAAAATGATATTTAACGTGAGTTCCACATATGATATTTATTTCAATCCTTATTTATAATGTATTTTTTATTTATAATACATATTTATTTATAATTTATTAGTATATAATTTAAGTTTCATAAATGATTTAATTGTAGTATCATCATTTTTAAAATGGATAAGGATTGGATAAAGTTTAGTAGACTCTCACCAGAATATGAGGCTGGACTTCAAAAATTTCTTGATTTTGCTATAGAAAAATTTGGAGACCATGGAATGATCTAATAGCCTTGTAAAAGGTGTATGGATGGACCGTGGCTACCTCGTCAAGATGTAAATGATCACCTCACTATTTATGGCTTTAAAGTCGGTTATGAAATTTGTTGAGATCAACATGGTGAGGGTAGACTGTAAGGAGGCGATCAACATGATGGAGGAGTAGAATAAATATTCATGATATTTTTCTATTTGTTGGCCATAATGATGGTGCATCTACGTCCATACCTGATCCTATAGTTGGTGAAATAACAAATAGTGAGGATGTAGAGAAGGTCCGCAAATTGATGGAGGATATTAATGTTTTATTGTATGCCAGATGTGAAAAGATGACGAAGCTTGAGTTCTTAATCTGGTTGTATCATGCAAAATGCTTCAATGGCTTCAGTAATAATGGAGTGAACTGCATATTAGAGCTTTTGGAGAACATTCTTTCGAATGATGCATAAATTTTGAAGAATAATTATTAGGCATCGAAGATTATTGAATAGCTAGGCTTTGCTTACACCAAGATACATGCATGTTCCAATGATTGCATGCTCTATTGGGAGGGAGATGTCAACCAAAATAAGTGCATAAGGTGTAGTGTGTCAAGATAAAAATAGAATAAAGATGGCACATCGACCCGTATACCTCAAAAATTGATGTGGCACTTTTCTTTGATTTTGAGACTACAAAAGTTGTTTATGTCGGCAAGGACATCGAAGAACATGAAATGGCATGAAGAGGACCGAATAAAAGATGATGCATTGAGGCATCCAGCCGATGAAGAGGCATAGCAAAAGTTTAATGAATTACATCCTGACTTCGGACATGAGATACATAATGTGAGGTTGGGCTTGTCGTACGATGATTTCAATCCATTCAAGCATATGGACACTGCCCATAGTGTATGGCCAGTATTTATTCATGTTTACAACCTCCCACCATGGATGTGTATGAAAAAATCCTTTACTTTCATGATGGTGCTCATCCCTAGACCGATGGAGGTAGGTAATGACATTGATGTTTATTTATAGCCTCTTATTGCCGAGTTGAAATAGTTATGGAGCATTCAAAGTGTTCCAATTTTTGATGCTTTACTGAATGAGTCATTCTCCATGCGCATAGCATTTTTGTGGACAATAAATGACTTTCCAGCCTATGCCCTAATATTGGGTTGGAGCACTAAAGGTGAGCTAGCATGCCCGATTTGTGGAAAAAATATCCAATCTAGAAGGTTGACACATCAAAGAAATTTTAGTTACATGGGGCATCGATGTTTCCTCCATCAAAACCATCCACACAAAAGGGATGCACGCTCCTTTGATGGCACTGTTGAAGAAGGTGAGGCGCCTAGCTGGATATTTAGAAGTGATGTACTTAAAGAGTTGATGGTCTCAATGTTGAATTTGGGAAAGATGATCCGATTGGTGGTAAAAAGAAAAAGCATTGATCAATGAAGGATGACACATACTTTAATTGGAGGAAAAAGAGCATCTTCTTTGACTTGCCATATTAGGAGACAAACTTATTGCACCACTGCTTAGATGTAATGCATATTGAAAAGAATGTGTGCGAACTTCTATTGGCAACAATCTTAAATATCAAAGATAAGATTAAGGATGATTTGAATTCTTGATTTGACTTGAAAGAATGGGATATTAGGAGATCACTCCATCTAGAGCCAGCAGGAAGAGAACAGTGGAGGCTCCCTCATGCATGCTATGTTATGAATACCTCCGAATGGTCCATATTTCTTCGTACGTTGGAGAATATAAAGATTCCTGATGGATACCCAAGTAACATATTAAAATGTGTGAATAGTAAGGATGTCAAATTTTAGAGGATTGAAGACTCACAATTATCATGTGCTGATGCAGGAATTGATCCCAATAGCTATTTGCTGTGTGTTGCCAAAAAATGTCAAAAAAGCTGTTATTCATCTTTGCAACTTTTACAGAGATATTTATGCAAAGAGGTTGCTTAAGAAAGATGTGAAGAAAATGAAGGCAAGGGCAGTGACTATATTATATGATCTGAAGAAGATATTTTCATCATCATTTTTCACGATTATGATGCATCTCACTATGCACCTTACGGAGGAAGTTGCACTTGGAGGCCCAGTATTCTACTGATGGATGTATCCTACTGAGAGAAATATTCAAAGTCTGAAATCTTATGTAAGAAATATGAATTATCCATAGGGATCCATAGCATAAGGTTATTTAGATCAAGAGTGTATGAATTTTTGTATCATGTACTTAAATAAGCTCGAGACACATCGTAATCGATCAATGAAAAATCAGGATGATCAGTATGAGCCAATTGAGCCTGTATCTGAGTCCATTTTATAGCCAGGTGGACTTTCCACTTCATACCACCTCGCTAATTTAAGCATTGAAAAAAAAGATAAGGCACACGCTACATGCTTTTCAATTGTGATGTCATTGAGCCGTACATAAGGTGAGTCACTTTGCCTTATTTATTTTATAATAATTAAAAAAAAATTCAATTATATCTAAATTTGTTCTTTGTGCATGCAGCAAATACAAGAAGATCATAAGAGTAAAATATGGTGCTCTAAGTATGTGGGAGAAAGAGAAAATGCACAGCAAAGAATTTTTTGAATGATTCAAAGTGAAGGAAAAATTAGATTTTTTCTGCCGCAGGATGCATCCGATCGGATCAGATTTGCAGTGGAATAATTTTAAAAAAAAATTATATGATTTGATTAGATTTGAGAGTTCTCAAATTTGATTAGATTGATCTAAAAATAGAAGTAAAATAAAAACAAAATAGTGATAACAGTTATCACCTGATCGGATAAACCATTTACCCATTGTGATGATCTCACGACTGATCCGAGGTTCTGATTCAGTCGTGCACTTGCCCAGCCTCTACCAGTATCCACTTGGGTCAGATCTAGAAGTCTCCTCCTTTTAGATCTGATCTCCAAAGATCAAATCTGATGTCTTTCCGTAGAGCCTTCAAAATAAACTTTGAGGGCTGTGCGTTCGTCTCGCGAACACTGTCGTCTCTCACTGATCTCCGCATCGATGGAACTTGATATTTGCTCGCAGGTTTTGTCCAACTCTTGGGCATGAAGAAGAGGAAGAGAATTAGATGAGGGAGGTGTGGAGATGAACATTTTGGCAGGGCTTCGCCATAGAGAAATCATGATGCACAACAGGTTGTGCAGGACCTTATTTATAGAGCTAGTCAAGAGTCCCTTCACATATAAGTTTGAACAGGTCAAAGTTTAACATGCAGAAGGACTTCTTAACTGATCTCCATGCCCCACCCTCTAATTCTTCTAATTTTGTCGCATAAAAACTAAAGAAAATGGCATGGAGATGGGAAGATAAACTTTGATTGGTGCAAGCAACTTATCTCCCTTTATCTCATCAAACTTTGACCCAGTCAAAACCCTTTTGAAAGGGGGTCTCCATGATACCATATGTCGCACAGTCAAAGAGGGGGACATGGCCCTCTCTCCCTCATGTAAATTCCAAGGGGGCGTACATCCCTAGATAGTCTCCAGGGGGTGCACCCCCTCTCCCTTTCTTTCCTGCATTCGGATTAACATTTGATCCTTATCCTTTTCCATCTTATGAGATTTAAGACAAAATCTTTTCAAGTCCCATCCAATGGATTTATGTCAAGTCCTAATTAAGTTAGAACAAGCCTTGATCAGATCAGGACTCAGTCTAGTCAGATCAAGAAAAATCCATCTAGAATTTTAGGGAGAGGCTTGTCCAAATTTCATCTCATGATTTTAGGACAAGCCCCAATTTGGCAAAGACAATCCTTGTCTTGTTTCCATCTTATGGGATTTATAATAAATTTTGATCAGACCAAGACAAGGTTCAGTTAGATCAAGACAAATCCCTATAGAGTTCTCGGATAAGCCTTGTCCAAATAGTTTCAAAAATTAGCAAGTCTTATCCTATTTCCATTCGATGGATGCGGACAAGCCTAGATCAGGTTAGGACAAGACTTTTCTGACCTGGACAAGTTTCAATCAGACTAGGATAGAGCCATACAAGGCTCTCAAATAAGTCAAATCTAATTTGGCTCAGTCGAGATGAACCAGAAAGATGATAAAAGGAGAATATTAGGTTCAATCGTGTGCTAGCACGATTTTCTTGAACCTAATTGGATCTAATCCAAATCAATCGAACTGGGTTAGCTCAATTGATGACATCCAGACCCAAACTCTTATTTGTGTGATCTAGTTAGGTTCAGTTCTGCATGGTAATGGGACATGTCATGATCTCCATCAATGACATCATCGAAATATCTTTCGATGGACCAGAACTCTTTCCATTCATCCAATTAGAATCGTCGATCATCAAGATAAATCTAATTGATCCCAAAATTCATTAGTGACACCTAGCAGTATATGATGGCAACCAATCAAAATCGAATAGCAAACCTCTCGATGTAGTTACCTATGTGATTGGGTTCTTCTATCATGAGCCCCAATGAGATTTGGGTTAAGGTGAACTCGTCAAATCCAACACCCGTCATATGAATGAATCATTCGATTCAAATCCGATATGAAATACTAATAGAAACTTCTTTCTATTTTCTCACACTACCATGGCCATGGGTTTTAGAACTCAATCTTATGTTCATCATAGGACTACTCCTCTACCGAGGTTGATAGATCCCACCTTGGTGCGATCTAATTCCTACAATGAACATACTATAGCCAACATACACCTCAGAATTTCGAATGGCTAGGAGATCGAGTTATGGTGTAGTCAAACTATAATACCCTCAAGATGAACTGTTGATGCACCTCAGGTCAAAAAACTAGACACACGCTACAGCATCAAACTAGTCATCGATGAGAAGGTAGGCTCCCTTATGACTGCTCGAGATGGTCACACTCAATGCCCTCATTCTCTAACGAATACCTATACTCTCATTTCGGTGTCTCCAAATCATAGACTCAAGACTCATCTATCCTAAAAATGTGATCGTACATCGATCTATCAGATTGATCACCATCCTTGTGATGATCCTATGATCGGAAGTAGTTTATGAGTTAATTATGATAATACATGCCTTAAATTCTCAACTCTTGAGAATATGTGTTATCATGCCTATTAACTCAATGGATAGATCACAAACACCTTATACACAATGTGATAGAATAAATAATTCTTTAATTAATTTTAAATCAAAATTATGAAAATGCTTTTAGAAAGTATTTAACAAGTGTCAGCCAATCTAACTTCTAGGGCACACATCTAATAAACTCTTACTTGACCTAAAGCCAATTGGCTACAAATCTAAGTCCCATCTACTTAAGGTGTGCTTTGATCTTCTACTGGCCTAAAGATTTTGTTAGTAGCTCAGTCGCATTATCAATGGTATTGACTCTCTTGACCTCGACGTATCCTTTTTGAGGTAATCATGGATTAGGTGGAACCATCTTCTTGGAACTCTTCCAACTTATAGTACCATTAGTGCACAGGAACAAACTTTTAGACGTCGACTTTCGATCATCTTTATCAGACATAAAGTCTGAGTCTACATACCCTTGGATCTAAAGTTCACCATGCTAAACTTCTTCAGCATTTCTTCTATGTGAAAGATCTAGCATTCTCTTCAGTCTATCCCCATAGACCTTGAAAACAAAAAATGAAGGATGCCTTACCTAGGTCTATCATAGAAAATTTCTTAGATAACCATACTTTGACCTATGCCAGCATGAAAATATCATTCCCAATCAGAAAGATGCCATCCATGTACAATACGAGGAAGATAGCAATGCTCCCACTAATCTTCTTAAACACCCTTGATTTCTCCTCATTCTTGATTAAACCAAATAATTTAATTATATCAAGCATTCCACTGAGATGCTTGCTTGAGTCCATAGATGGACCTTGCAGCTTGCAGACCTTTGTGATCACCATCACTGAATGTGAAAACAAACAGCTATTTCATATAAATATCTTCCTCAAGATATCCAATTATAAACTTCGTTATCACATCCATCTGCCATATTTTGTAATTGAAATATACTGCAATGGCAAGCAATGTGTGGATGGATGGCCATTGATGAGAAGGTAACCTAATACCCTTTCGTCACTAGCCTAGCCTTGAATGTCTCCACATTCTCATCTACATTTGTCTTTTTCTTAAAGATCCATTTATACCTAATAGGTACTATACCTTTAGGTGGATCTACCAAGATTTAAATTTAGTTTGAGTGCATCAAGTCAATCTTTGACTTCATTGCCTCTTACCAATTCTCGAAGTCGATATCTGATATCGTCTCGTCATAGGTTCTGGGATCATCACCATGAGCCCATTTTTCATGAGGAACATTTTCTTTACATCCTCTAAAATAGTATCTAAGTACCTTCAGGAGGACGAAAAATTCTATTTGACCTACAATATGGAGGAGGTAGTGAATTATGGATCGACTCAGACTAACTGGGTTCTTGAGGTTCCTTGGCTCGTTACTCTTTAGAGACTTTCTTCTTGAACCTAATCTGTCTTTCGATGCTACCATCTTGAACAAACTATTTTCAAAAATGGTATGTCAACCCACAATCACATTATGATTTTCCGAAAGATAGAAGTAATACCCTAATAACTCTTTAGGATATTCAATAAACCAAGCTCTAAGGGACCTAGACTCTAACTTGTCCACTGTCGGACAATCCTAATTCTAAGATGACTCAGATTTGGCTTCTTACTATGTCATATCTCATATGCAGTGGCAGGAATGATTTTAGATGGAATCCTATTTAGTAATTTGATAGCTATCATTAAACTATGTCTCTAAAAAAATTATGGAAGATCCGCGAAGCTCATTATGGATCGAACCATATCTAATAGGATCTGATTTCTCCATTCTGAAAATTCATTAAGTTGAGGCATTCCAGGTGAAGTCCATTATGAGACTATACCATTATCCTTGAGATAGTTCAGAAATTTTCAACTAAGGTATTCACCTCCTCGATCTTATCGAAGAACCTTAATGGGCTTTCCGATTTGCTTTTCTACTTCATGTATGAATTTCATGAACTTTTCAATAGCTTTAGACTTATGTCACATCAAGTACACATATCCGTATCGAGATAGATTATCGATAAAGATAATAAAGTAGTCATAATTGCCTCTGGCCGACACATCGAATGGGTCACACACATCTATATATACTAGGGCAAGTAGGTTTGTGGCCCTTTTTCATGTCCCATAAAAGAAAGCTTGGTCATTTTGTCTTGAAAGCATGATTCACAAATTAGATATGACTCAAAAGTCAACGGATCCATTAGTTCAGATTTCTCCAATTTATTAATCCTAACTTCATCTATATGATCTAGCCTAAGGTGCCACAAGTATCTTTCATTAACACTATCTCTAGATCATTTTGATCCTATGGCATTTATGTTTTGCTCGACAGACTCAATGACGAGCATTCCTTCAGAAGGTCTTTCTTCCAATTTGTTCTTCAGGCTGACCAGGTACGTAGAGTAGTCCTGTTTCCAATGGTCATCGGAGTTGTAGTGGAAATACTTTTCCTTCTTCGTGACCTTCTTCTTCAGATCATCCTTCTTTTCCCTTTCTATTTTGCTTGTTTGCAGACTTCTTCTTCTTTCCAAAAGACTTTCTCTTGAAAGAAGTCCGCTCCAAAGCCAGAACTGAGTTTTTTGAACTCTTCTAATTTTGCTCAACAGTAACCAGTATGTTCATTAACTCGACCAAGGTGCACAGGAGCTAATTCATATAGAAGTTTATGATAACTTTCATACGAATCATTGAAGGATTGCAGGATCACATCAATTTGCAAATCCTTGTCCATCAAGACATTGAGCTTCTCAAGCTCTTCTAGATCGTTGATCATTGCCAGGCAATGATCTTTGACTGACTGTCCATCACGCATTTGTGCCTTAAATAGTCTTTTGAAGACTTGATAACGCACTGCACAACTCTATTCACTGATCAACTCTTGTAGGTGTGCCAACGTTTGGCGAGCAGTCAAGATGTCTTTATGTTGGTGCTGCAATTCATCTGACATTGAGCCTAACATGTGGCATCTTATTTTATTATGATCGTCAGACCACATCTCACGAGACATTCTTTGATAAGCAGTCAGACGGACTGGTAAAGGGGAGGTCTTGGTCCAATACATAGGTTAACTTTTTCGAATCCAAAATAATTTTGAAGTTCTTTAGCCAATCCATATAAATTGGTCTAGTCAACTTGTGGGTATCTAGGATTCGGACTAGGGATTTTGATGCAGATATTTTTCTATAGAGAGTCAAAGTTTTTAGTTAGAATTATAATTTGACTCAATTAATTTATTTAGGAGCTTCATTTTTAAATAAATTAGGCTCCCACTATTTTTTTGGATTCCTACATTTTCTTGGTAGAGATGCAAAAATCTCTACGATCATTGATTTCTAGTGGATGGTGTGGTCCCACTAACTAGCTCACCACCTCACCTAACAGTTATTGGTGATGGATCAATTGATGAGTGGATAACTCTTGTTCAATGTTTCTCTAAACATGGTACACTCAAACCTAGTCTCTAATTCATGAAGCTCACCATGCCCAAAATATTGCTCCACTCCTTAGTTAAGTTAAATCCACTATTTGCATAAATTGGATTCCTGATTGGATCCCTCATCGTATCCGAAATATTGAGTCCAACCCATCCTCCAACCCATAGCATCCAATGCCTAATAGACATGATTGTATTTTCTTGGTGCAACTGAACCATTGTATCTAGTCGAGAATAATCAACTCCGGAAAGAGGCCGCACATCTATAATGGTGAAAGACCTAGGACTTAATATTTTCTTAGGAAGATTTGATTTGATCTCTTAGACTCAACTAGTCATAACATTTATGACTAACCTTGTGGAGAATCGTTAGCCATCTCAAATCAAAACTGGGTTTACTCAATCGACCAGGTAAGTGAGATCAGTGGGAGGAATATGCCATTAACTCGTCATGAACTCATTCGGGTCGAGTAGTTTCTAATTAAAGAACACTGATCATATTTGCCATACTTATCTTAGACACCGAGTTGTCTGACCAGAATTGATCAGGTTAGATTACAATCCAGGCATGAACCACGGAGCCAAATTAGGTGTTAACATAATCAACCACATGTGACTATGAGTCAACCTTAACCCAGACTTAATCTTATTAGGCTGATCAAATCTATGCACTCTTGATCCCACCTAACCAACTCTTGATTCAATTTGATCAACCGCTAAACCTAATTGAGCTACCCATACTCGAATCCATGATTTATGAAGGTGTTTTATATCTAAAAATTTATAATTTTAGATCTAATTAATTTTATAAACTTAATTATTAATTAAGTATAAGGGTTCAATAATAAAACATGTATAAAAATCCTAGGATTTTAGGATCTAGGGTTTTGCAGAAAAGTAAGTTTTCAATTTTTGATTAAGGACAAACGCGTAGCACCCCAACATGCCATAAGAGTACCCCATCGAATAAAAAGAGAGGGCCTTTAAACCTTTCTTACTCTTATGATCAGACAGCCAAGGGGAATGCCTTAATAAAAAATATGAACTATACTACAAAAACTATTAGATCTAAAGCATATAACTGTTACATGATTTAAGATCTAATCTATACATGTTTTGCATACATCTTATGTATCAAATTTAATATTTAAATTTATATTTCAGATCTGATTATATCTGATGTAATATCTAAAAATAAAATTTTAAATGATCTCATCATAAAATTTTTAATTTAGACTAATCATGGCATAGATCTATAGAACTAGTCTAGACATG
Source organism: Cocos nucifera (assembly GCA_006176705.1). Classification (NCBI taxonomy): domain Eukaryota; kingdom Viridiplantae; phylum Streptophyta; class Magnoliopsida; order Arecales; family Arecaceae; genus Cocos; species Cocos nucifera. The sequence continues at coordinate 73,030 of QRFJ01001752.1, forward strand.
CATTGCATATGTTATACATATGAAATTTTTAAATGCATCTCACTTTTAGATCTAATTATATCACATATAATATCAAAAATTTAACTAATCTAATCACATAATCTTCAAAAATTAAATGAATATTTCATAAAATTTTTGATCTAGACTATGAGATTAAACTAGGGATCTAGTCTAGACATATCCTGCCTATATCACATATATCAAAATTTTAAATTAGATCTTATGCTTTAGATCTGATTACATCTAATATAACATCTAAAACTTAAATGATCAAATCATAAAAAAAAATTAAATTAGGTCTAATCTAAAACATATTTGAAAAGTATCATGATATAGAACAACAGATCTAGACTAGAACTTGCATTGTTTATGTCGAATATATATATTTAAAACATGTAATTTTTGATTTTAGATTTGATTACATTCTATGTAACATCTAAAAATCAAATAATTAGATCATAAAAAATAATTTTAGATCAATCTAAAGATAGATATGGAAGCAGCAACCTGGCTCTGATACCAGTTGAAGAAAAAATCAGATTTTTCCTGCTGCAAGATGTATCTAATTGGATCAGATTTGCAATGGAATAATTTTAAAAAAAAATTCTATGATCTGTTCAAATTTGAGAGTTCTTAGATCTGATTAGATTGATCTAAAATTAGAAGTAAAATAAAAATAAAAATAGCGATAACAGTTATCATCTAATCGGGTAAATTATTTATCCATTGTGATGATCTGATGACTGATCCAAGGTTCTGATTGAGCCATGCATGCGTCCGGCCTCTACCAATATCTACTCGGATCAGATTTGGAAGTATCCTCCTTTTGGATCTGATCTCTAAAGATCAGATCTGATGTCTTCCCATAGAGCCTTCAAAATGAACTTTGAGGGATGCGCGTTCGTCTCACGAACACTGTCATCTCTCACTGATCTTCGTGTTGATGGAACTTGATCTTTGCTCGCAGATTTTGCCCAACTCTTGGGCATGGAGAAGAGGAAGAGAATCAGATGAGGGAGGTGTGGAGATGAACATTTTGGCAGGGCTTCGCCATAGAGAAATTGTGATGCACAACAACTTGCATAGGGCCCTATTTATAGAGCTAGTCAAAAGTACCTTCGCATATAACTTTGAACAGGTCAAAGTTTAACATGCTGAAGGACTCTTTAACTAATCTCCATGCCCCACCCTCTAATTCTTCTGATTTTGTTGCATAAAAATTAGAGAAAATGGCATGGAGATCGGAAGATAAACTCTGATCGGCATAAGCAACTTATCTCTCTGAGAGTTTGATCTCATCAAACTTTGACCCAGTCAAAACCCTTTTGAAAGGGGGTCTCCACGTTACCATATTTCGCACAGTCAAAGAGGGGGACATGGCCCTCTCTCCCTCATGTAAATTCCAAGGGGGAGTGCACCCCTAGATAGTCTTCAAGGGGTGCACCCCCTCTCCCTTTCTTTCCTACATTCGGGTCAACATTTGACCCTTGTCCTTTCCCATCTTGTGGGATTTAAGACAATCTTTTCAAGTCCAATCCAATGGATTTATATCAAATCCTAATCAAGTTAGAACAAGCTTTGATCAAATCAATACTCGGTCCAATCAGATCAAGAAAAATCCATCTAGAATTTTAGGGAGAGGCTTGTCCAAATTTCATTTTATGATTTTAGGACAAGCCCTAATCTGGCAAAGACAACCCTTATCTTGTTTCCATCTTATGGGATTTAGGATAAATCTTGATCAGGCTAGGACATAGTTAGATCAAGACAAATTCCTATAGAGTTTTCAGATAAGCTTTGTCTAAATAGTTCCAGAAATTAGTAGGTCTTGTCCTGTTTCCATCCGATGGATTAGGACAAGCCTAGATCAGGTTGGGATAAGACTTTTCTGACCTAGACAAGTTTCAGTCAAACTAGGATAGAGCCATACAAGGCTCTCAAATAAGTCAAATCTAATTTGGCTCAATCAAGATGAACCAGAAAGATGACATAAGAAGAATATTAGGTTCAATCGTGTGCTAGCACGATTTTTTTGAACCTAATTGGATCTAATCCAAATCAATCAAACTAGATTAGCTCAATTGATGATATCCAGACCCAAACTCTTGTTTGTGTAATCCAATTAGGTTTGGTTCTATATGGTAATGGGACATGTCATGATCTTCATCAATGACATCATCGAAACATCCTTCGATGAACTCTTTTGATTCACCCAATTAGAATCATCGATCATCAAGACAAATCTAACTAGTCCCAAAATCCAACAGTAACACCTAGCAGTATATGGTGGCAACTCATCAAAATTGAATTGCAAACCTCTCGGTATAGTTATTTATGTGATTGGGTTCTTCTATCATGAGCCACAATAGGATTAGGATTAAGATGAACTCATCAAACCCAACATCCATCATATGAATGAATCATTTGATTCGAGTCCGATGTAAAATACTAATAGAAACTTCTTTCTATTATTTCACACTACTATGGCCATGGGTTTTAGAACTCGATCTTATGTTCATCATAGGACTACTCCTCCTCTATCAAGGTTGATAGATCCCATCTTGGTGCGATCCAATTCCTACAATGAACATGCTATAGCCAACATACACTTTAGGATTTTGATTGGCTAGGAGATCGAGTTATGGTATAGTCAAACTATAACACCCTCAAGGTGAACTGCTGATGCACCTTAGCATTGAGCTAGTCATCGACGAGAAGGTAGGCTCCCTTATGACTACTCGAGGTGGTCACGCTCAGTGCCCTCATTCTCTAATGAGTACTTATACTCTCACTTTGGTGTCTCCACACCATAGATTCAAGACTTATCTATCCTAAAAAAGTAATCATACATCGATCTTTCAGATCGATCACCATCCTCGTGATGATCCTACGATCGAAAGCAGTTTATGAGTTAATTATGATAACACATGTCTTAAATTCTCAACTCTTGAGAATATGTATTATCATGCCTATTAACTCAATGGATGTATCACAGATATCTTATACACAATGTAATAGAATAAATAATTTTTTAATTAATTTTAAATCAAAATTATGAAAATATCCTAGAAAGTATTTAACAAGTATCAGCCAATCTAACTTCTACGGCACACATCTAACACAAAGATCATGTAAGCAATTATATATTTTTGCTTTATACAACTTATTTGAATATGTTTACTAATTAGGTGCCATCTCCTTAATTAGGTGTGGAGATTGCCACTCAATGATGTGAGTCCTGAAGTGTGTGCTCTTTCAATGGATCCTAATCATACCATGCATGAGTATAAATAGCTCATCATTAATAGCTATAGGTTTAATATTCACAGTAGGTCCGTAAATATGGCAACACAAAATAGTGGCATCATGTTGAGCACCACCATTGGATATTATGCTAGCTCGAGGAATTCACAGCCTCGTACGGAGGATTTGAACTATTATGTCATGGTGGAGAAGATAGTCATCTTGGACTATTATTCTAAAGAAAGGATTGCATTGATAAAATGTGATTAGTTTGACACCTTATCACGGTCTGGGATGAAGACTGATGAGTGTGATTTTACTCTCATTAACATGCAATGCTATCTCCGTATTGTAGAATCGTATATACTTGCCTTTCAAGCTAGTCAAGTCTTCTATGTTAGTGATCCCTTGGAGCCTCAATGGGGTGTTGTTGTGAAGATGGTGCCTAGACATATTTTTGATGATACCGAAGTTAATGACGATGTTGGACCATGCATGCAAAGTATTCCTTTAAGACAAAACTTACCTGGTACTGTCGAGGTCCCAAACATATTTGTCAGGAGAGATGGTGATGTCCATATTATAGATGCCATTAGACGATGACTTCAATATTTTGGTATAAATTATTAGAGTCTATTTATTGATGTGTTGCTAATATTATTATTCAACATGTTATATTTGTTGTCCAAAGATTGCAACCCAAGAGGAGGGGTGAATTAGATTTCTAAAATAGAGATGGTTGGAGAGAGATTTTGAGATCTCTCGGGTCTGAACGAGACGTCTCATCGGAACCGTGAGACCTCTCAAGAATCCTACGAGACTTCTCACTCTCAGAGCATAAAAACTGAGTTTCTATTTTGGTCAAAGAGATTTTTGAGGGATTTTTGCTACCAATCAAAGAGATTTAATTTTTATTTGAATTTTCCATTGTATCTTTCTTGTTTTGGTCAAAGAGCTCTCTTTCTTCTGATTTTTGGAAGCTTAAGAAAAAATTTTTCTTTAAGAATTTTGACTTGATAAATTTTTGTAGATCTTTTCTTGAAATGATTCTTCAATTTAAATACTTGAAAAGACCTACAACCACTCATGAAATGCATGGTTAAATACTCAAACTCATGTTGATTAACGTTGCAGGTTACGATGGCATGAAATGCCATCTAGCTTTCACCCTCGCCCCTCGAATGACTACGTGGAGCTCCGCATCTAAGCTGTGCTGGTAGGCTGTGCCATGCCATGCCGTAGACCATTCCATGCTGGTAGGCCGTGCCTTAGGCTGTGTCATGTCGGTAGGCTATGCCTCACCATGACGTGCCATGCCATGCCGTGCCGTGTTGGTAGATCATGCCTTGGGCTATACCATATCGGTAGACCGTACCATGCCATGTCGTGCCTTATGTCGTGCCATGCCAGCCATTAAGAGAATCCTCATCTTATTACTTTTGTTTATTGCATTGCATAGCGATAGACCCATCAATTGATTAGTGTACATAATCTTCGACATCTGTATATTTATATGTAATTATACGGATGGTACCTAGGTATATCTTTGATTATTATTCAACATGTTATATTGGTTAATGTTTATTAACGTTGCAGGTCACGATGGCACCGAAATGCTATCTAGCTTTCACCCCTACCTCTCGGAGGGTTTCACGGAGTTCAGCATCTGAGGAGCAGTCGGAGCATACTCCATCCACCTCCACATCGGTTGCTCAGAAACCTCCACTGTCGGCATCTACTCTAGCAGCATCGACTCCACCGATATTTGAGCCTCCATCGTCACTCACATCTTCAACACATGCTATTCCACCGACATCTGAGTGTACATTTTTATTATATTATTTATTTATTTTTTATATAGTATTTGTATACTTATATATTTGCATAACATATTTTCATTATAGGTGCATCATCCAGTCGAATATTTTGCGGTCCCATATGTATGGCGCATGTGTGGAACCACCGGCATCAGGTGATGGTGCAATATGATGCAGAGGGAAGGCTAGTGGAGAGACTGCGTGGGAGATGTATTTCTTTTTTGGAGTGCTTGTGAGATGGTCAGACATTATTCCCATAGAGCTCAGAGACTGGCGATTGATGGATGATGCTATCAGGGATCGAGTGTGGAAGAAGATATGGGTAAGTGCATCTTAATTATATTTATGCATTTTACATGTTTACACTATGTTTGATTAGAATAATTTTGTAACTGATTTTTGGTAACTTTATGCAGAGGAGGTATGACTTCTCTGATCACGAGAGGGCTTGAGATGCCCGACTGAAGAAGATCGAAGAGTTGTACTAGGGATACAAGATCAAGCTTCATAGAGGATGGCTCAAGCACCGACGAGACACTCCAGAGGAGCTTGTTCCTTAGATACAGGTCTGTCCTCCGAGTCAGTGAGAGAGCATGGTTACACATTGGAGGAGCCAGGAGTTCGAGATAAAATTACTAACTTTTTAATTTTTGAATATGCTTAAAATTATATTTAAATATTTTTAAATATTTATTATTTATTTAAATATTTGTTAGGCTACCTTCCATTAGAATCAAAAGAATCGGATAGCCCAGGAGTATACGCACACTCTTGGTCATGAGTCTATGACCAGTCATGTGCATAGAGAGATAATAAATTCTAAATCTTACTAAATAAACTAAACTAATATTTTTTTATATTTCTGATAAACTGATCTATTATTATAGCTGATGAGAGATGGAGTGATGCCCAGCCATAGCGAGATCTTCCGATCCAGCTGTACGGATAAGAAGGTGATAAGCATCATAAATTTATCAATAAAAGTATTAATTTATTAATTAATTTATATTAATTTTTAAAAATTATTAATCAATTTATATATAATTTTTGAAAAAATCATATTTTTATTAATTAAAAAATTAATTAAAAAATAATAAAAATTAAAAATAAAATTTTATTATCAATAGAAAGAGCTCATTTTTTTTATCATAATAAAATAAATTTTAAGTAAAATAGAGCTAAAACAAAAAAGATATGAATTTTTAAAGATATAAAATAAATAAAAATTAAATAAAAAAAGAAAATGGCTCAGCCGACTCCATAAGCCGAGCCACCAAGCCAAGCCAAGCTATCAAAGCTGACTCAGTCATTTAAGCCATCAGTAGGTCCATGATCCAGGCGTGGACCGTCAGCTCAGTAGAAACCGATGAATCAGAGATTGCCACGTGGTGGACCTAGACCCTTAAAGGGTCCACAGAAATTTATCGTGGCTCATAGGGTATTTTGATCTTTTCACCTAGCGACAGAGCACTGATTGGCTATGGTGTGCGGTGCGGTTGGTCCATGCGGTCCATGGGAACAGTAATTGCGCGATCGGACGGCTGTGGTTGATTGCGATCAAGATCGGACGGTGGTGGTGATTTCCAGGCTTGATTCAAATTTTATCAGCGATCTGACGTGATCTAATGGCCAGAAAATCAAGAGATGAAGATCTAATGATCCAGAACACTCTCAACGGTGATCAAGACTCTCGATGCATGATTTGCGGCCAGATTTCCTCCATCAATGCGCGATCGGATGGCCAGAATTTAATCCAACTCGATCTGGGCTGATATGCATCCGATTTTGATGATTTTTGGATCGTTGGATTTCTATTGAATGGCCAGATTTCACTAGATTTACCAGAGTCATATTAGAGCTGATTTGATTCAAATTTTATCTAAATTTCTTTATATTTTGATGATTACAAAGGCTATTAGTCCCATATTGCCTTTAGAAAAAATGTCCAGCCCTCCTAGCTCTATAAAAGGGATCTTAGGCCTCCAGAAATCAACATCTCCGATCAAGGTGAAGCTTTGGTATAGGGCGAAGCCAGGCTATGGGTTAAAGGCTGCTTCAAAGCAATGGGTGTCGAGAAGAAGAGTCGAGCTTCTACACCATCTTTCTGCTAATGCCGATCCAAAGATGGTGTAGAAAGATGTAGAAGCTCGGCTCTTCTTCTCGGCACCCATTGCTTTGAAGCAGTCTTTAACCCATAGCCTGACTTCGCCCTATACCAAAGTTTTACCTTGATCAGAGATGTTGATTTCTGGAGGCCTAAGATCCCTTTTATAGAGCTAGGAGGGCTGGATATTTTTCTAAAGGCGATATGGGACTAATAGCCTTTGTAATCGTCAAAATATAAAGATCAAAATATAAAAAAATTTAGATAAAATTTGAATCAAATTAGCTCTGATACAACTCTGATAAATCTGGTGAAATCTGGCCATTCAATAGGAATCAACGATCCAAAATCATCAAAATCGGATGCATATCAGCCCAGATCGAGTCGGATTAAATTCTGGCCATCCGATCGCACGTTGATGGAGGAAATCTAGCCGCAAATCATGTGTTGGGAGTCTTGATCACCACCGAGAGTATTCTGGATCGTTGGATCTTCATCTCTTGATTTTTTAGCCATTGGATCGCACCAGATTGCTGATAGAATTTGAATCAAGCCTAGAAATCACCACCGCCGTCCGATCTTGACCGCAATCAACCGCAGCCGTCCGATCGCATAATTACTGTTCCCATGGACCGCGTGGTCCGATCGCACCACACACCATAGCCAATCAGCACTCTTATCGCTAGGTGAAAAGACCAAAATGCCCTATGAGCCACGATAAATTTTTGTGGACCCTTTAAGGGTCTAGGTTCGCTACGTGGCAATCTCTGATTCATCGATTTTTGCTGAGCTGGCGGTCCACGCTTGGATCATGGACCGGCTGATGGCTTAAATGGCTGAGTCAGCTTTGATGGCTTGGCTTGACTTGGTGGCTCAGCTTACGGAGTCGGCTGAGCCATTTTCTTTTTTTATTTAATTTTTATTTATTTTATATGTTTAAAAATTCATATCTTTAAAAATTCATATCTTTTTCGTTTTAGCTCCATTTTACATAAAATTTATTTCGTTGTGATCAAAAAAATGAGCTCTTTCCATTGATAATAAAATTTTATTTTTTAATTTTTATTATTTTTTAATTAATTTTTTTAATTAATAAAAATATGAATTTTTCAAAAATTATATATAAATTGATTAATAATTCTTAAAAATTAATATAAATTAATTAATAAATTAATAATTTTATTGGTGAATTTATGATGCTTATCAGAAGGGCAGGCCGATGACTGCCGTGATCAGAAGGATTTTTATAAGTATTAAATATATTAGTATATATGATTAATATTATAGCATTTCTTATAAAATTTTATTTGAATTTATAATTATAGGATTGGTTAGATGCACTCACGAGCAAGGGTCTAGATACCTCTGGCCTCTATGACCATCTATCTTACGTCTTGGGGCAAAAGCACTCTGGAAGAATCCGATGTAGGTCCGGACATATGCCAACCAACTATTGGTCTGAGACGAGCGTCTCTTCATAGGCTTTCGATATCATCAGTTGGGAGGAGCTTGAGGAGGCCTTGGAATGGGCAGATCATGTTGCGATGCAGGTAGATCGAGCTGAGGAGCGTGCATCTCATCTAAAGGGCATCGTGAGAGACATGGTGTTGATGCTCAGCACGTGTTTTGGAGGTGCCTTCATGAGCTTTGAGAATATGTTGGCCCGTATTCTATCTCTAGCTCTAGCTCTGGCTCTAGCTCCGACTCCGACTCCAGCTCTGGCTCCAGCTCATGCTCTATTTCTCGGTGACGACGATGATGTAGATTTAGGAGACTTTTGATGTATTTTTTTTGAAAAATATTATAATAAATTTTATTCGATAATAAAATTTTAGCATTTCAAAAATATTTTTATATTTATAATATTTTTTTATATTATATATCTCTAAATTTATCAAGTAATATATATAAAAAATTAAAAATTTTATATTTTTTAAATTATTTAGAAGCTACGGTAGCAGTTTTACAATTACTGTCATAGACATGCCAACCGCTATCGTAGGCAATGTATCAACTGCTGCATTAAACCTATGGCAGCGATTTCAAGAATTATTGCAACAACCGCTACCATAGACTTACAATGATGGCTGCAGTTGTAGCGATTACTACAGAACAGGGCTACAGCAGTGATTCATAACCACTGCCATAGCCCAAAAAATCATTGTTATAGGCTATGGTAGCGATTAGCTAACCGCTATCATAGCCTATAGCCGTAATTTTTTGGGCTATGACAGTGGTTATGAACCACTCCTATAGCTCTGTTCTGTAGTAGTGGAATTCAGCATTATATACAATCTTGATCTATTTTTAGTATTTATACTTTATAAAAGGATTAAGCCCCAAGCTCATAGAAAAACTTTTCAAAATCCAAACAACCCACATACACAAAATAAATCCACAAAAACTAAGCCAGCCTAGTTTCAAATTGGGCCGGCTAATCTACGACTAGGTTGGCTCAATCTCAGACTGGGTCGGCTAACCTGCGACTAGGTTGGCTCAGTCTCAGACTGAGCTGATCTAGTTGTGTACTATGCCAACAGCCCAAAAATACTACTTTCTATCTAAATTTTTTTCTAAAACATAGCCGATCCAGTCTTAGACTGAGCCAACCCAGTTTCCAACTTAGCCGACTCAGTCTTAGGATGAGCCAGCCTAGTTTCTGAACTTTGCTATCCAGGCTAATTTCTCTTTTGACTTGCTCCCATCTTCTCATGACCTATCTTCTCATGTTTTCAAGACTTGGGAGTGCCACTATTGAGCTTACACATGTTCGTCCAAGGCTGACATCCATGCTGCCTGTGATGTTCGATTAGTGGAGATATAGAGATAGACTACTGAGAATCGATAGTGAACTACTGAGTTGACTGCATGCATCAATAAGTACCAATTGTTTCAGACATAGATGATGGAGTGAATGGCACAGATGGAGCAGATGATGCAGATGATGAGGCAGCAGCAGGCTGGTTCGAGCTTCTTTAAGCGCTCTCCTCTTTCGGCCCATTCTCCTTCAGATGCTATTGATACTTGATGGCCAGAGGCCTATTTTTGTATATTTTTATTTTTATTTTAAATATTTTATATTTATAAAAAATACTTTCTATAATTATATTTTTATATAATGAAATGATGAAATTTATTTATGGATGAAATGATGAAGTTTATTTATGGATGAAATGATAAAATTTATTTATAAATTTTTTATTTTTATTTTTATAAATTATAAAAATTAATATTAAAAATATAAAATATATATATATATTTATATTTTTATAAAAAAATTAATTTATGATGGATATTTATCCATCATAAATAATTTATTATTTATAATAAAAATAGTCCATCATAAATAAAAAAATTATTTATAATAAAAATAATCCATCATAAATAAAAAAGTATTTGCAATGAAAATAATCCATCATACATAATATATTATTTATGATAAAAATTATTCATCATAAATAATTTATTATTTGCAATGGAAATACTTTTCCATCGTAGATAATGTTTTATTTATGATGAAATTTTTTCATTAGGAAAAATGTTATTTATGATGCAAATTTTTTTTATCATAAATAATTTCATCATAGATAATTTAATGAATAAAAATATTTTTTTTATTGATGAAAATTTTTTATCATAAAAAAATTATTAGCGATGAAAATAATTTTTTCATTGCTAATTATTATCTATAACTCCATTTTTTGCATCAAAGAATTAGCATAAAAAATTTCATTGCTAATAATTATTAGTGACAAAAATTAATTATTTGTGATGAAATATTTGCATCACAAAAAATAGATTTTGTTATAGTGAAATTTTCTTAATAGCTAATAAGTGTGATTATTTAGGATTTGATTAGAATCTAGCAGTCATGCAAATACTAAATAAGATATCAGGCTTACTTTGTAATATCCCAAATTTAGGAAATAATGAATTAAAAGATTTGTGTTAGTGTATGTGTGGCATAATAATTTATTTATGATACATTTGAGCATAAATTATAACTATCTACCATTTCGATTTCTAAAAAATTTTTAAGTCTAGAAACTAGCACCTATAAGGAGGGCTATATAAAATATGTATTTTCTTGAAATAAAAAATTTTGGTAATTGATCTATAGATATTGATGAGCTACAAAATGATTTTTAATGAAGTTTGAAGATCTTTTAATCGATTTGTTCTGAAACAAGAAAGTTTTAAAAGTTTTGGGTTGGGAGAATTTGAACTAGAATCCAAATTTTGATATTCTATTTTTAAGGATTTTAATTTTTTTGATATTTTTATTGAATCCAAATACGAGGGTGTTCCTTATTTATATTTATATTTTAAAGTTAATGGAGAGCATTAACTTAAAAATAATAATAAAAATAAGCTGAGTAGTGAATAAAGCTATGAGCAAAGGATGAAATAAGTTTTTGTTGAAATCCAGGGGAAGGGGTCAACACTTGTCCAGAAGGTGTTGGCCCTGTCTCAGAAAAATAGAGAGACTATTTCAGGAAGATTTGTGGCAATACACCTAGGGATCGATACTTGCCTGATAAGATGTCAATACTTTAGATGACCTAAGAGGCGATCTAGGGGCTGACCTATGTGTGGGTGTCAATACTTATTTTTAAAGGTGTCAACCCCAATCATGGAAAAACCTGGGAGTAGGTTTCAGCCGACAACTTTTCAAGTGAAATTTTAAAATAGTTATTAAGGGGATTACATGGCAAGTTTTAATATAAATAAATGGATAAGAGAAGCAAGCCTCTAGCTAGCCTCTTGGGGATTTGAGACCTAGCAAGTCTTTCTCTTAAATTATTCTTTCCCAAAGACTTAGCAACCGATTCTCTTTGCTATGATTTTTGTTCTCCAGTGAATAATAGAAGGTCAAGAAAGAAAAGAGTTTAGGAAGAGGTGATTTCTCAGTCAAAATTCAAGGAGAATTTAGCTTTGTAAAGGGGTTCTTAGTGAAGAATTGATTTGAGGAAAGAGGATTTCTTAATAGTAAGGAAGAAAGAAGACTAGTTTGAGGGCAGAAGTGCATAAACCATTTGAGGTAAGGATTTTAACCCTTAAATTGCATTCAAATTTAACTTCACGTTGATCTTTATAGCCTTAGGGTTTTAGTGAATTGAATTATAAGTGGGAGTTGAATAGAAGGAAAAATAATTGCTATCCATATTATGTTTTGAAATTCTTTTGATGTGTTTCAGCAAACAAATTGGGTTTATGTTTGGTAGAGTTAAAACAGATTATAAAGAAGGAAAAACAGTAGAAATATTGAAATTTTGTTGAATAGATGTTGAGGTTTAACTGAACCTAATCTAAGAGTTAAGATGGTTAAAGAACAAACATATCACAACAAAGCATGTACAATTATGTTCATATACCACATAATTTTATGTTTAATAGTGTTCACCAACTTTTTAGGAGAAGAAGATGGGTTAGAAAGTGCTTTGGATGAATCAAGCTCTAGAATGATCCAGTAATCATTGTTAGGTGAGTGGATTTCCTACTTAACTTTGGTATTCTTATTGAATTTGCTATAAAAATGTTTATCTTGAAACAATAGCTAGACTTTTATGATTTTCAACTTATGTGTATGTATGTGCCAACTTGAAAACAGGAATCTATATATAAGCTTTGATTAAGACTTTGATTTGCATATTTCAAATTTTGAAATAGCTCATGTAAATTGAAAAGCTATTCAGTTTTCTTTCAAAACTTAACCATGGAATTAGCATACCATACAGCATAATTTAGCCGGCACCATAGCAATATCAGTGATTTAAATACCCAGAGAGGCTCAATGGTTACTAAAAAGCCTGGTGGGACTATTTCAGTAGCATTCATACTACGTGTGGATTACCTAAGCTAGTGGTGCATTGGGGGTAATCGACAGTAGTCAGTAGCATTCTTTAAACATTGTTTACTTCAGCAAATAAAGAGTATTTTATTATAGCTTAGTACATTTACGTTAGCTCACCAAAGTTTTCTTTTACCAAAATGATTGATTATGGCATTATTTTTGTTTAGCTTATACTGTTTTAAAAGAAGATGAATTATATATGCTTTATGTTACGATGATATGTATTGCAGCTTATCTTTTCCTGTTTCCCCATTGTTAAATGGATTATCTGTTCATTGGGACTTAGGTCTCATTCCCACCTCTTCTTCCTAAATGCAGGTTCGGAGCACTTTAGCCAGCCTTAGAATTAAAGTAGCAACATCCTTATCGGCATTCAAACTAGACAGGTTGGCCATGTGAGACTCTTAATCAATGGATGTTTTGAGGATATTTTGTATATAGATGTTTTGAGGATATTTTGTGTGTGTGTGTGTGTGTGTGTGTGTGTGTGTGTGTGTGTAACTTATAAGGAGCCTAAAGGTAAAAGAGTATATTTCAATATGTAATGAGCATGGGTGTTGTATTATCAGAACAAAAGCTAGTTATGTATAGTTGTTTTTGAACTCATGTGGAAGTAGTATGGTTTGATAATTTAGATTTTAAAGCTTGATATTATACTTCAGCCTAGCTATAGCTTAGAAATCCTCTTGACCTTTAGATAAGGGTGGGGTGTGGCACCATCACCCATAGTTAGTTAGGGTGGGGTGTTACATACTTGCAGTCAATTAATATAGAGATCATATCGTACCTTTATAGAGCTTTTCATTTATATTTTTATCATTTTTATCTTTATCGAGTTTGCATGAGGGGCTCGTTAGAGTACCAATCTCTTTTCCATTCTCCATACCAAACTTTTTTTGCATTTTCTTGACATACTTGATTTGGTTGATGAAGATTAATTTCTTTGATTGTTTAATTTGAAGCCCTAGAAAGAAGGTCAGCTCTTCCATCATGCTCATTTCAAATTCATCCTGCATTAACTTAGCAAAACTTGACAAAGATCTTCATTAGTAGCTCCAAATATGATAGCATCTACATAAATTTGAACTACAAGAAGGTCATTATTTTTCTTTTTTAAAAATAATGCAGTGTCTACACTACCTCTAGTAAAGTTATTTTGTAATAAAAATTTACTTAGTCTCTCATACCAAGCTCTAGGTACTTATTTAAGTCCATAAAGTGCTTTATTTAATTTGTACACATGATCAAGGAGTAAATGATTTTCAAATCCAGGGGGTTGTTCTACAAACACTTCTTCAATGATATAACTATTCAAGAAGATACTTTTTACATCCATTTGAAATAATTTAAAGTTCATGTAGCAAGAAAATGCAAGTAATAACCTTATAGCTTCTAGTCTTACTACAGGAGCATATGTTTTATTAAAGTCAATCTCTTCTTCTTGATTATATCTCTTTGCAACCAGTTTAGCTTTATTTCTTATTATATTTCCATGTTCATCTAGTTTGTTTTTAAATACCCATTTTGTTCCAATTATGGAATAATCAAGGGATCTGCCTACAAGAGTCCAAACATTATTTCTTTCAAATTGGTTAAGTTCTTCTTGCACAGCTAACATCCAATTTGAATCTTTTTCAACCTTCAATTTATGAGACAAAAGCAAGATAATCAAAAGTATCCTTAAAAGATGATCTAGTTCTTACCCCTTGTGAAGGATCACCTAAGATTAGTTCTCTAGGATGGTTGTATGCATACCTCCACTCCTTGGGTGGATCTTCATGCTCTTTAATCATTTCTTGCTCATCAATCTTTTCATGTTCTATAGTTGATGTTGATTTTTCTTGATTATTGATGGTATTGTCCTTCAAGTTGAGCCCCTTTATTCCACTTTTTAGAATTCCTACATCATCATCAAGAATATCTTCCTTTCTCAAAGATTGACTGTTAGTTTCATCAAAAACTACATGAATGAATTCTTCAACAACCAAATAATATTTGTTGAAGATCCTATATGCTTTGCTAGTTGTAGAATATTCAAGAAAGATACCTTCATCTGCCTTAGCATCAAATTAAAAAAGATTGTCTTTGCCATTATTATGAATGAAACATTTGCAACCAAAGATATGAAAGTAGTTAATTTTAGGTCTTTTTCCTTTCCAAAGCTCATAAGGAGTTTTCTTTAAAATAGGACTAATAGAAATTCTATTTAGGATGTAACATTCTATGTTAATGGCTTCAGCCCAAAAATATTTGGATAGTTTCTCTTCATACAATATGGTACGGGCCATATCAACTAAGGTTCTTTTCTTTCTTTCAACTAATCTATTTTGTTGAGAAATTCTAAGTATAGATAAATTATGTTCAATACCATGTTCATTATAAAACTCTTCAAAGGATTTGTTTTCAAATTCAATGCCATGATCACTATGAATACAAATGATAGTTGAGTTTTTTATATTAAAAATCCTTTTATAGAACTTTGAAAATATGAAAAAAGCTTCATCTTTGTGTGCTAAAAATAAAACCCATGTAAAACAAGAAAAATCATTAATAAGCGCTAAAAATACACTAATAAAAGTATTAAATTATAAAATAAATTTATTTACTTTTAAGAAATTAATATTTTTATTAATCTTATATAGAAAAGAAGGCTGTCAATAAAAAGATCTTATTTTTATGATTCAGATGAAATATGTTTCAAGCAAAACGGACTTCAAACCAGCCCGAAATTAAATTTCAAAGGAAATGAAGAAAAAAATAAAAAAATTAATATTTAAGTGCCGGTCGGTCCGATTCAAACGGACCCGGCCCAACCACAACAGAACCAAACCAGACCACCATAGATAGCCCGACCCAACTTGACGTCAGAAACCATCACGGCCCATAGACCGCTACAATAACCCAGGCGAGGGGTATATCGGGGATTTCATGGGGGAGAGCGCGCTTCGATTGACTGAAGAAAGTGGTGGTCTACCCAACGTTGGGCTCGCAATCGATCCACAAAGGGCATTCTAGGAATTTCACGAGCGGTGCTTCAATTTTGATCCAACAATCCCAATTTTAGCATGATCGTGCGATCAGGAAGGCTGTCGGTCGGGATCCAATGGCTAATAGTGAATTCAATTTTTAACTAACGTCTATAGCTCTCCTAGGCGCACTCCGATGACCCAAATTCACTGATTAAGGAAAATCTGATGGTTGAGGCTAAATCCAATTGAAACTGGCTTTTTAAGAAGGATTTTTAAGTGGTTTTTGATGCATTGGATGTCGATCTAACGACTAGAACTATCCAAGGCTTTATTTGACTTGTTAAAGGAATCTAAAACCTAGTTTTAAGGGGGTTCCTACTAGAAATCTTCCTCTTTAGGCTATAAAAGGCCTGCTGCCAATCAAAGAGAGGGAACCTATAATAGAGAGAGTCTAAGGAACAGAAAATAGAGAGTTGAAAACAAAAAGAAAACAAGGAGAAATAGAGAGAGGGTTTAGGGAGAGAAGAAATAGAGCTTTTATTTTTCTTTCCTCTTCTTTTCTTCTTCCGATGACTAGTACATGAAGCAGTTCTTCTTCATCAAGTTCTCTACACCAAGAGCAAAGAACAACCAATTTCAGCGAACAAATAGTCTATTTTCTCATGCTTTTTATTTTATTTACTATTTTTAATTTTTTTATCATGAACTAAATTTTATTTTACTAAGGCTAAGGTGTAGCCACTCTTTTTGATACAATATTCAGTATAATTTGCTTTTAGATTAAAATATTATTCATGAGGAGTATATAGATCTGACTTAATGCTTTTAGATTACTGGCCATCTTCTAATTGATCTGATGAACATAGATGATGCAGACCAAGTATGTCTATGTTATTATTTCTTGATTTATATATCTTGTATTATGAATCGAATTAGAATTCATATGCATGCAGGAATTTTAGTGCGCTTTGGATGCAACATATTTTAATTAGAGAATTTAACAAAACTTAATGCAATGATATTTATTTAAATTATACCTGGACCAAAGGATAGTTAATAAATATTGATAGTTTTGCTATGCCTGGACCAAAGGATAGTGAATAATCTAGGAGACTCCACTATCACATGAAATAAAATTAACCTAATAAACTGAATATTGTATTGACTGAGTTGGTGAACCAATTGCCTTAGAAACATATTGCTCTTGAGTTTAAAATTTTAATAATTATACACTCTCTATTTTCTTGCAAATGCTTAATTATTTTTTTATTTCTTCTTTTTTCTTAAATCTCATAAATCGATCTTCTAAATAAAGTTTAGAAAAGAATATTTTTAGTACTTATTTTTCAATCATCTAGGGACGATACTCCACTCACTCACTTTATTACTTGATCGACTAGTGCACTTACCATAGCTATAGATTAGCACGCATCAAGTTTTTGGCATCGTTGCCGGGGATTGTGTCTAAAATAATATTAAAATTTTGATCCTTACTTTACTTTAGAATTTTATTTTTAATTTTTATTCTTACTTTATTTTTAGATTTGTTCGGTGCATGACACGTACTGGACATAGTGACTTACTATCTTTAGACCCAAAAATTGAGAGGACCATCAAAAGACTACAACAAGAAAGGAACATGGCAGCTGAAGATCCTAACGACATCAATTTAGGATTGAATATGGTGACCGAGGGATGGCAAGAAGCTATTCGAGCAGCACATCATCCATTAAATGATTACATCACACCATCTATAGCCGATGCAGCTTCGAGCATTAGGAGACCACCTGTGCGAGCGAACAACTTCGAAATAAAATCAGCAATAATTTAGATGATTCAATCAACTGTTCAATTCAGTGGACACGTGCATGATGATCCGAATGCCCATATTTTGAATTTTCTTGAACTTTGTGATACCTTTAAAATTAACAGAATGTCGGATGATGCTATTAGATGATGACTTTTTTTCTTTTTCTTTATGGGACAAAGCTAAAAGTTAGCTTTATTCTCTTCCTGCAGGTTCTATCACAACTTGGGATATCCTAGTCTGAAAATTCTTAGTCAAGTACTTTCCACCTTCCAAGACTGCAAAGATGCACAATGATATCACTTCTTTTGTGCAAATGGACATGGAGACATTATATGAGGCTTGGGAGCATTTTAAGAAATTGCTGAGGAGATGTCCACATCATCAACTACTTGTATGGCTTCAGAAAAAAACTTTTTATAATGGTTTATCTCCTACTAATCATTCTATAATTGATGCAGCAGCAAGAGGAACCATTAATTAAAAAATGAAGGAAGAAGCCTTTGATCTGATCGATGAGATGGCATCAAATAGCTATCAATGGTAAACAGAATGCATGATGTCGAGAAGACCAGTAGCTATGCAGGGAGTGGATTGCATTCAAGCTTTATTAGCCAAAATTGTAGCCCTTAGAGCTGAAGTCAATAATATAAAAGGAACAGCTATGCACATTCAGAGCATCACTTGTGATCTATGTGGAGGAGGACACAATACAAGTGACTATCAGATAGGTAATCCTCTTGCTAAAGCCTCTGATACTGCTAACTATCTTGGTAATTTTTTTAGGTCGCAACAAAATAATCCCTTCTCCAACACATATAATCAAGGGTGGAAGTAGCATCTAAATTTCTCATGGAGCAATCAAAATGCAGTGCAACAGCCACACCTAGGATTCCAAGTACCTAAGAAGAAGCCTTATATGGAGGAGCTGATGGTCAAATTCATGCAAAACCAAGAAGCAACTATAAAAAATCTAGAAAACAAACTCAGGCAAGACCAAGCAGCAGCAATTCGAAACTTGGAGATGCAAGTAGGACAGATGGCTAAGATAATCTCTAAAAGACCATAGGGATCCTTGCCTAGCAACATCGAACCAATCCGAGGGAGCACATCAATGTTATTACCTTAAGAAGTGGTAAAGAGCTAGAGGAGCCACATCAGAAGAAAGAGATCAAAGAGCCAACTGCAAATAAAGAAAAGCCAACTAATGCTCGTCGATCACCTAAACAACCAGCAGATGGATGGTCTCCGGGTATAAAATTTATTGATCCAAATGTGAAGCCCTACATGCCACCACTATCATTTTCAGAAAGATAAATACAGCATCCAGATAAAAAAAATTTTTAAAAAAAAAAATTTAAAAAAATTTACATATTAATATTCTTTTTGTAGATGCTATCACTCAAATGCTCAGGTATGCCAAGTTTCTCAAAGAAATTCTAACAAATAAGAAAAAGCTGAAGGAGCATAAAAGAATAAATTTGAATGAAGAATGCTCAGCAATACTTCAAAATAAATTACCATAGAAGCTAAAAGATCCAGGAACTTTTACTATCTCTTGCATTATTGGTGATTGTAGTTTTGATAAAATTTTATGTGATTTAGGAGAAAGTATTAATCCCATGCCTTTTTCTATTTTTAGAAAGCTAGGTCTAGGAGAATCGAAGTCTGCCACTTTCACTCTTCAACTAGCTGACAGATCCATCAAATATCCAAGAGGTATAGTGGAGGATGTCTTGGTAAAGGTAAACGGGTTTATTTTTTCTGTTGATTTTATTGTTCTTGATATGGAAGAAGATTATGATGTACCTCTTATCTTAGGAAGATCCTTTTTAGCTACTTGAGGAGCTTTAATAGATGTTCAATAAGAAAAATTAATTCTAAGAGTCCAAGATGAATAAGTTACTTTTAATATTTTTAAAGATATTAAACATTCTGATGATAATCAAACTTATTTTCGAATTGATGTTATTGACAAATCGATATATGAGAATTCTATAGAAAATAGGTTTAAGACTATGAAAGCTAGCAATGTCCAATTGAAAGAGGGTTTGACCAAACATGAAAGTATTCCGATTGAAGTGGCACCAGATTGATTCAGCCCAGAACTCCAAGAAAGTCAAGCTGAAGACTATAAATCGAAACTACTAGATAGGTTATTTCTTTTTTTAAGTTTTAATCATTTTTTTCTTTTATTTTTTAATAATTTATTATTTTTTTACTGCTTTGGTATGTATTTTTAATTTTATAGAAAAAAATCAATGAAAACTCAACCTAAAATTCAAAGCTTCAAAGAACCAGTCTGGACTGATAGTATAGGTGTATTCTTTCTTGTCTCTTATTACATCCTTATTTTTCTTTCTCCATTGATACAATGTAGAATAAGTTGGGGGGGTAGAAAAAATTTTTGAAAAAAATTAAAATATTAACCATGTGTTTAGAATAAAATCTTAAGTAAGATGGACTAAAAAAATGATAAAAGTTAGAAGTATTTGCTAATGAATGTAGCGAGTCAAGAAGTAGATTAGTTGGTCTGACTTTTAGAAGCCTACTTAAAGACTATTAGCACTTCTATTTGCATATGCACACTAACAAGGCAAAGTAGGTGTTGATTATAAAGCCAACTAAAGATTCAATTATCACTAAAAATTGATAATTAATATACATTCTAATCAAAAAAAACTTGAATTTAAGGAAAGAGTTACCTGCCTAAAAATAAAGTGCAAAAGATATAGTATATGTGGATTACCCAAAGCTTAGTAACTGGGTCTCTACACCTAGGTCAAGTGTAGAGATTCACGTAAAATGGTGGAGGGAAGGTTAGGATGCTCAGCACAAAAAAAAAAAAATGAGGCAGTGTGAAAGCTACTTTAATTCATGAGTTTAAATTAGGAATGTATAGAAAATTAATCAAAATAGATGATAAGAGAAGATACTTTTATCCTTTAAATTAAATACTAAAATGCTAAGTTAGTCATCATGAACACAAATACTGTAGATCTTTAGATATACTCTAAGAAAGTTTCTAATTGTACTGACTGCAAAATTGGCTTCTGAAGCTCAATGCTTAGTTAGTGGTATTTTCTAAACTTTTTGATCTTTAATCCTAGCTCTATTTTTATGAAAGAGGATCTTATTGAAATATGGTATTAAATAAAGCATTGCTAAGGGACTAGCAATGATTAAGTTGGGAGGTGTGATAAGTGCTAAAAATATACTAAAATATTAAATTATAAAATAAATTTATTTATTTTTAAAAATTGATATTTTTATAAATTTTATGTAGAAAAAAAGATTGTCAATAAGAAGATCTTATTTTTCTGATTCAGATGAAATAAGTTTCAAGTAAAACGGACTTCAAACCAGTCCAAAATTAAATTTCAAAGAAAATAAAGAAAAAATAAAAAATAATATTTAAATGCCGACCAGTCCAATTCAAACTGGCTCGACCTGACCACAATAGAACCAAACCAGATCGTTCGACCCAGCCTGATGTCAGCATGATGCCAGAAACCATCGCAGCCCATAGACTGCTATAGTAACTCGGGCGAGGGGTATATCGAGGATTTCATGGGGGCAAGCACGCTCCGATAGGCTGAATGAAGCGGCGGTCTACCCAATGCCGGGCTCATCATCGGTCCACAAAGGGCATTCTAGGAATTTCATGAGATCGACGGTTGCTAGTGCTCCAATTTTGATCCGACGATCCCAATTTTAGCATGATCATGCAGTCAGGAAGGCTGTCGGTCAGGATCCAATGGTTGACGGTGAATTCGATTTTTAACTAACATCTGTAGCTCTCCTAGGAACACTCCGACAACCCAGATTCATTGATTAAGGAAGATCTGATGGGTGATGCTAAATTCGATTGAAACTGGGTTTTTAAGAAGGATTTTTAAGTGGTTTTTGATGCATTGGATGCCGATCTAACGGTCAAAACTATCTAGGGCTTTATTTGACTTATTTAAGGAGTCTAAAACCTAATTTTAAGAGAATTCCTACTAGAAATCTTCCTCTTTAGGCTATAAAAAGCCTGCTGCTGATTAAAGAGAGGGAACATGTAATAGAGAGCCGGAGGAATAGAAAACAGAGTGTTGAAAACAAAAAGAAAATAAGGAGAAATAGAGAGAGGGTTTAGGGAGAGAAGAAATAGAGATTTTATTTTTCTTTCATTTTTTTTCTTCTTCCAATAACCAATACATGAAGCAGTTCTTCTTCATCAAGTTCTTCGCACCAAGAGCAACAGACAAACAATTTCAACAAACAAACAGTCTATTTTCTCATGCTACTTATTTTATTTGTTATTTTTGATCTTTGTACCATGAACTAAATTTTATTTTACTAAGGCTAAGATGTAGCCACTCTTTTTGATACAATATTCAGTATCATTTGCTTTTAGATTAAAATTTTGTTCATAAGGAGTATATAGATCTGATCTTAATACTTTTAGATTACTGACCATCTTCTAATTGATCTGATGAACATAGATAATATAGACCAAGTACATCTATGTTCTTCTTGATTTATATATCTTGTATTATGATTCGAATTAAAATTCATATGCATGCAGAAATTTTAGTGCACTTTGGATGCAGTGTATTTTAATTAGAGGATTTTATAAAACTTAATGCATCGATATTTATTTAAATTACACCTGGACCAAAGGATAGTTAATAAATATTGATAGTTTTGCTATGCCTGGATCAAAGGATAGTGAATAATCTAGGAGACTCCACTGTCATATGAAATAAAATTAATCTAATAAACTGAATATTATATTAACTGAGTTGGTGAATCGATTGTCTTAGTAATATATTGCTCTTGAGTTTAAAATTCTAATAATTATACACTCTCTACTTTCTTGCAAATTCTTAATTATTTTTTTATTTCTTCTTATTTTCTTAAATCTCATAATTCGATCTTCTAAATAAAATTTAGGAAAGAATATTTTTAATACTTATTTTTCAATCCTCTAGGGACGATACTCTACTCACTTACTTTATTACTTGATCGACTGGTGCACTTACCATAGCTATAGATTAGCACACATAAATCATCAATAATCATAAGACCATATTTTTTTCCTCCTAGGCTAGTAGTCCTAGTAGGTCCAAACAAGTCTATGTAAATCAGTTCAAGAGGCCTAGAAGTTGAAATTATATTTTTAGATTTGAAACTTCCTCTAGTTTGTTTTCCAAGTTGACAAGCATCACATATATGATCATAATGAAAATTTAATTTGGGTAAACCTTTAACTAATTCTTTGTTAAGTAATTGTGGTAGATTATGCATGCTAGCATGTCCTAATCTACGATGCTAAAGCCAATTAATTTTTTTGATGTCAACATTTACAGCAACTAGGCATTGACCACTCTTCATGGCAATTTCATTAAGATCAACCATGTATATGTTGCCATGCCTAAATCCAATAAACTTTAAACTATCATCTAAAGAACTAGATACTATGCACATGGATGACTCAAATAAAACCTTATAACCTTTATCACATAGCTGACTAATACTAAGTAAATTATGTTTTAAATTGTCAACTAACAAAATATTATCTATAAAGATAGATGGAATAATCTAAATTTTAATAATACCAATAATTTTTTCTTTGCTGTTGTTACCAAAGGTGACTACTCTCCCTTCCTTCCTTTTAAGGATGAAGAATTTCTCCTTATCACCCGACATATGCCTTGAACAGCCACTACCCAAGTACCATCCATGTTTAGATCCCTTGGCTACAAGACATTCTTGCATAGAAATTTAGGTGATAGTTTAGGTACCCAAGTCTTCTTGGGTCCTTTTGGGTTAGTGGTCATGGTTTCTTTTGGAACCCAAATTCTTTTAATTAGTTTTTCATTAGATTTTCTTGTATTGCATTCAAATGCCTTGTGTCCTACTTTTTCATAACTAAAACAAGTGATATGTGAAGTACTAATAGATAAGGGTGTAGTAAAGAAGTTCTTTAAGAATTTTGTTTTGTCTTTGGGTTTATATCCTAGGCCAGCTTTATCATAAACTCCCTTTTGATTGTTTAAAACCATTTACAATTTTTTTGAGCTGCAAGTAAATTTGTCAACTAATGATTTTAATTTGTCTAATTCATTCTTTAGAATTTTGTTTTCTTCTTTCAATTTGTTATATCCACAAAATGCTTCTTCCATTTCTTTTGCAAGGATCTGATCCATTTCTTTAAGATTTTTGTTTTTATATTTATCTTCTTAAAATCTTTCATTAAATCATAGAATGCATCAAGAAGTTCATCAAAAGAAAATTCTGAATCAGGTATAGAGGATACCTCTTCATAGCCATGAAGCACAAGTTTGCTTCATTTTGGTTTTCTTTCTCTAAACTTGACTCGTCGCTATCGCTCCAAATCACTATCATAGCCTTCTTCTTTATTCTTTCGGGTACTTTCTTCAACTGAGAACAATTAGCCCTAAAATGTCCAGGTTTCTTGCATTCGTAGCAAATGGGCTGATCCTTTTTCTTTTCTTTCTCTTTCTCCATGCTAGGTTCTCCTTTAATGAAGCTTCTTTTCTTGAATCCTTGTCTTTGTCTTTCCATGAATTTCTTAAACTTTTTGATCACCAGGGCCATATCCTCATCATTCTCATCACTGGTGGACAGATCATCTTCCTCTTCAGCAGACATGGATTTCAGGGCAATGGTTTTCTTCTTCGTGCTGTCTTCTTCATGGTGTCGTCCCATTGCAAGCTTATGCGCCATTAAGGATCCGATAAGCTTTTCAAGTGATAATTTGTTCAGGTCTTTTGCCTCTTGGATAGCTATCACTTTGGGTTCCCATGATCTAGGCAATGACTTGAGAATCTTTCTCACTAATTCACTATTAGTATAAACATTTCCTAGACTCTTTAAACCATTTATAATATCAATAAATTTTATGTACATGCTAGTGGTAGATTCAGTTGGATCTATTTAAAATAGTTGATATTGATGAACTAGTATATTGATTTTAGTTTCTTTGACTTGATTTGTCCCTTCATGCGTAACCTCAAGTCTATCCCAAATTTTTTTTGTAGAATTGCAAGTGAAAATTTAGTTAAACTCATTAGCATCGAGGGCACAATAAAGAACATTTATTGTCTTAGTATTTAATTGGACAAATTTTTTATCCAATTCATCCCAATCTTTCTCATGCTTAGGTGAAAACATGGCATCCACAATGACGGTCGGTGTGTGCGGCCCATTAATGATGATACTCCATATGTCATAATCAAGGGCTTATATAAAAATGCACATGCGAGCTTTCCAATAGATATAGTTAGATCCATTGAAAAGAGGTGGGCTATTAGTGGACTGCCCTTCAGCAAGAGATCCTCCTAGTTGGGTTGTCATGATCTTTTTCTCTTAGTTGATTAGATCAATAATTAGCAGAGAATCAAGGCTCTGATATCAATTATTTCCTAGCTAGACAATCCAAGGGGGGTGAATTGGATTTTAAAACTTTAAAGCAAATATGTGCAGAGATTGACTACCTAAGTATAGAGTGAGTGAGATATGAGAGCTATGAGAAGTAAAAGAAAAGCATACACACTCAAACAAAAATTTTTATAGTGGTTCGGTGCACTCCCAACACCTACACCCACTCCCCAAGCAACACTCTTGGGAATTTCACTATAATCCCTCAAGATTATAGTCGGATAGTTTTTTCAAGCTCACTATCCCAAATCTAGTTGATTTTTTCTTAGGTTCATCAATCACAACCTTTACAATCCTCAGTCAAGATAATACAAACCAACAAAAGGAATGTATAAACCCAAACCCTTAGTTTTAGCCCTTGTTGAAACCTAGTATATGAAGAGAAAAAAGAAAATTGTACAACACAAGATGCTCCTTAAATTAAGCTGAGATGTTGTTGATGCAGTTTGTTAATTGCCTCCTTAATTGCTAGGAGTTATTGCTATTGAGGTCGCTTTGAATCTTGAGAGAAAGTTTGATTGGAAAAGGTCTGCTCGTGAAAAACTAGGCATTCTTCCTTTTCTGTCGTTTTCTTGTTGTTGAAAGGATCTTACTTCTTCTCTTTTATATCTAGACCATTTTCATCATGCTTAAAATGATTAAAGTCTAAAAAAAGCTTGAATGTGAACGTTGGAGGCGAGAACTAGCCATTGGAGAAGAAAAAAGAAAGTTTGGAACTATCCATTGAAAGTTGTCGTCGTGTTTCAAGACTTCTCGATTTGTCGCGAGACGTCTCGTTCCACTTCAAGACTTCTTGGTTTGACCATGGGATGTCTTGTTCTCAGTAGTCCAAAAATCTACTTTCTAAAAAAAATTATTGCTTGAGATTGAGACCTCTCAGTTTAGATGGAGACATCTCGCCATAACCTTTAGGCTTCTCGAGAATATTTTGAGACATCTCGATCTCAGTGCACAGAAATGATGTTTCTATCTTCTGAGAGGAAGAAGTCTTGAGTTCATCTCGAGACCTCTCAAAACTATGCTAGATCCTTGTGCCAGCATGCCAACAGCCACGAGACATCTCGAAAATGCTCCAAGGCCATTTTCATTGAACATTTATCATCAAATATTGCTCTTTTGATCCTGATTTGAATTGCATTTGGTTTCTTGCTTGTTTTGATCAAAGTGTTCTCTTTCTTCTGATCTTTGGAATTCTTAAAAAAAGATTTATTGGTAATCAAGTGCTTTAATGTTTGGTCATCATCAAAATCACTTAGGGGGTCAACATGTTGAAGCTAGGTCATCCCAATATGGCATTGTAAGCTAAAGGAACCTTGACTACCAAGAAATCAAGCATCATAGTAGTCTATCTTGGTGCTTGTCTAGTAGTGACAAGAAGTGTTTCTCAAAAACCTAACCAAAGGAGAGTTGATCTTTCGAAGCCAATCATTTGGTAGGTTCATTGTGCAAAAAACTAAAGGAACCATATCTAGGATTTCAGGGCTAGATCTTGAAACTTTTCAAGATCAAGCAGAAAAAGACTAAAATAAATTAAAATTTATTTATAAAAACTAGAAAGCCCCTAGATCTAAGATCCAATTATATGATTATGCCATGAGATTAAATTAAAAATTAAAAATATAAAAATGAAGAATATGTTGATCATATCAATATGCATCTACACTACATCTAATGTAGGTATGTAATAATAGATCAGATCTATATTACCTATGCAAGTTAGATGTTTGAACTTGTTGATTCAGCCTTGAGGATGATGTTTTGAGCTGCACATGCATCTGGCCTCTAAGATATGTCAACACAAGCCTACGAATCCCAATTAGAAGTCCTATGCAGGAAATCAGCACAATATGCTAGTATTGTACTGATCCTTCTTCGATAGTCGATTCGATGCTTCCATCTTCTGGATTTGAACTTCTCTAAATAATAGAAGGAAGAGGGGAGATTTTAAATCTGAGACACTCTCAAATAATCTCAGAAAGATGAAGAGATGAGAAGAACAAAGCAATCCTAGAAGAAGACCCTCTTCTTCTTCTCTATTCTCTCACTTAGACACCAAGATTAGTGTCCATGAAAACCTAATGCTCAAGAGGTCTCTCACCTTGGTATTCACACACCTAAAATCCCTCTCCAAGATCTAGAATATCTCTAAAAATTATCTGAAAATTCATCTTATATAATGAGATATAGAGGAGTCCTTGTTGGGTCAAATTCTTAGACTAGGAAAGAACAAATATGACTAGTTGGAGCGCCCAACACTTGGGCACCCCCTTCTTTGTTTTAGGCATGGACCACCTTCATTTATTGCACAAAAACTCTCCTCTTTCCATCAAAAATTTAAGAGAAAATCTGAAAGTGTGGGCGGCATAAGAAAGAAGGAATTTTGGTTTCTCAAAATTCTATCTCAGAATTTGAAACCAAAATAACTTACCTTCTTTGACTTGGTCCACACCTAACTACCA
The DNA here is from genome assembly GCA_006176705.1 of Cocos nucifera. Lineage (NCBI taxonomy): Eukaryota > Viridiplantae > Streptophyta > Magnoliopsida > Arecales > Arecaceae > Cocos > Cocos nucifera. The sequence goes on from QRFJ01001752.1 coordinate 100,732, forward strand.
AATAGAAGAGGGAGAGAGAGGATGGATGTGTGTGAGAAAGTAGGAGAGGAGATTTGTCATACAAAATAAAGAGAGAAAGGGCATGGAGGCATGGGATATAGGTGGCACAAGCAAGGTGGATCCTAGTCTTATTAGGATTCCATATTTGACTTGGTCAAATATGATTTTTCAAAGCTAATTAAATTAGAAGTAATTCAATCCAATTAAATTAGATCTTAATCTAATTAAAAACTTAATTAAATTATATGTAATTTTAATTTAATTTTCTAATCAAATTAAAAAATTGGGTTGATCCAAGTCCTAGTTAAACTAGGACTAGTTCTTCTTTGCACTTTGCTTATCTAATAAACCAATTGGACTTGATCCAATCAAGCCCAAATCAAATTTAATTAAATTATATTTAATTAGACTTAATCTCAGCCCTTTGGCTTAATCAAATTAAGCCAATTAGCAATCAAATTGCTAATTGATCCTCTTGCAATATTTGTACTAGGTTAAACATCAATCGTATTGATCATTTAACCTTAGAATAATTCTCAATCATTGATCAACCATCTGATCGGATCATGAACTTTAATATGTGTGACCCCATAGATCCAAACTTAAGTCGGTAGCATAGAAATAAATTTTTATATCAGTCGAAGTGACCATCTAGCAATGGTATCTGATGGCCGATGGATCGAATGTGTAGAACAACATCCTTAGAACCCATGTGGATATAGTTTTTATATAATTCATCTCCTTGACCAAAATGCTCGTAGGACACCTAAGAGTTCAACTATCAACTCTAATCAAACTATCCACATTGTATTTTAAAATACTAAATCCATCTCATGGATTACTCTGGCCAAGTTTTTGCTATATTAAAATATAGTGATATATTCTTATCCAACTCTTGGAATGGTCAATTCCATCTTGATCACACACTGAATTTGCAAGTACTTGACTATACTCAAAAGTCTTTCATTATTTAACTAGAAATTTAGTTAGTCTGGTACTAAAGCACAGTGAGTTGCTTGCAAGCCACTGAGGTGATCTTAGGTGTAAGGGATACTTATATCTATATCCTATCAGAGATATTTTTGATAGCAGAATGCTCTGGAGTTGGTCACGTTCAGTGATGTTGTATCCCTATATCTCATCTGTATGTCATACCAGTATCTCCATACTTCTTGGTTAAGAGGACAACCAACCTATATGGCATACAACGACCTATGCTCGATAAATGCTATTGTCCTTATTGATAGCCTATCATTTGATCATGAATAGTTTTAAGGACTAGTTAATAAATCCTCTCTTTATCGAATCAAATAGTCCTAAGGATTTTATCATAATAATGGAGTTCATAAGAAGATGAAAAATTTATGATGAAAAATATCAAAAATATATTTTATTAATTAATAAATTAATTATAATTATAATATAACTCAATCATTAACAGGCTGATGATTGACTTTAGAATATATTATTAACAGGCTGATGATTGACTTTGGAATATATTTTTCAATAACTCCCACTTATCTTAAAGCCATTCGACACAGTATCTAATACCCATCTTTGACTTATGGTTGTCGAACTCCTTTATTGCCAAGGCTTTAAGTGAAGGGGTCAGTTAGGTTCTCCTTTCCATCGATTTTCTGAAGGTCGACATTATCTCGTTCCACGATCTTCCAGATCAGGTGAAAATGGCATAGAATATGCTTCGTCTGCTGGTATGCCTTTGATTTTTTTGTCTGAGCTATGGCACTAATGCTTTCACAGTAGAGCAGTACCAGACCATCAAGAAAGGATGCTACTCCGAGCTCGGTGATAAACTTTTTCAGCCACACAGCTTCCTTCGTGGCATCTGATACTGCGATGTACTCTACTTCATAAATAGAGTCTGCCATAGTATGCTGCTTGGAACTCTTCCAACAGATAGCTCCACCATTTAGAGTAAAGAAATATCCCGACACGTTTCTACTATCATCATGGTTAGATTGAAAGCTAGAGTTTGTAAATCCTATAAGTTTTAGATCTGACTCACCATAAATCAATCATTGAACTTTAGTATTTCTCAAATACTTAAGGATGGCTTTAACCATTTTTTAGTGATTTTCTCTAGAATTAGACTGGTATCTACTCACTATTCCTAGTGAGTATGCCACATCTGATCTCGTACATGTCATGGCATATATGATAGATTCCATTGCTGAAGCATATGAAACTCTACTCATATGCTCTCTCTCTTCAGGAGTTGTCGGACAATCCTTCTTAGAGAGAAAAATTTTATGGCCTATCGAGAGATAGCTTTTTTTGGAATTCTTCATGCTGAATCCCTTCAGTACAGTATCTATATATGTAGAATGGGATAATCCAAGCATCATTTTAGATCTATCCCTATAGATCTTCATTCCTAGGATGTAGGATGCTTCACCTAAGTTCTTTATGAAAAATTGAGATGACAACCAAACTTTAATTTTCTATAGTACGGGGATGTCATTCTCGATTAAGAGAATGTCATCCACGTACATGATAAGAAATACCACTACTCGACCATTTGCTCATTTATAAATATAGAGTTTTCCATTCTTAATGAAGCCATACATTTTGATTATCTTATCAAAATGCATGTTCCAACTCCAAGATGGCTGCTTCAATCCATAAATAGATTTTTGAAGCTTGCACATCTTGGACTCATCTATGGATGTGAACCCCTTAGATTATATCATATACACCTCTTCGATCAGCTCTCCATTCAGAAAAGCTATTTTTCACATCCATCTACCAGATCTCATAATCTAGATAAGTAGCTATCGCAAGCATTATCTGAATAGATTTGAGCATTGCCACAAGAAAGAATGTCTCTTCATAGTCAATATCATAATATTGACGATATCTCTTGGTAACCAAACGGACTTTATATATCTTCATCTTTTCATTTGTGCCCTTCTTCTTTTTAAAGATCCACTTATACCTAATGGGTTTATGAAAGGGCAAGTATGGTGCTTCCAAGTCTTGGGAGACTATGAAGGAGTCAAGATGGTGGCTCTTGAAGGCTAGAATTGATCAAAGATGTATCAGTAAAGATAAAGAGGCTGGCATACAGTCGGACTAGCTTGGATATGTAGTTGAGCTGGCTCGATCAGTCTATATCCGAGCTGACTATCTCAGGCAGATAGAAGACATGATTCAAAAAGATGCAGTCGAGCTGGCTCGACTTCTGACCGAGTCAGCTCGATAGTAGTGAATAGATCTCGATGGATTTTCTATTTGATCTTGGATTGGATCTAATCCAAGGGGTCTTAAGATCTAGTATGAGAGGTCTTAAGATGGCTAATTAATATATTGGGCTAGGTCTTTAGTCTAGGGGATAAGAGCATGCAAGACATGAATTTACATGGGCTTGGATGAGTGTTTTTATGTATGGATTAGTCGAAAAAAAATTTATAGGGCTGAGTCATATTGACTCAGGGTGTCTATATATATACTTGTATATGTAGATTATGAAAATGAGAATGAATTAAATTTTTTTTCTTTCTAAAATCCTAGCTTTCTCTTTTTCTCACTCTGCCACCATCTCATCTTCTTATCATCTGATCTTTATCTTTCTTGCTATCATCTCCAACTTGCTTTCTCAAAGTTGGTAGAAGGTACAAGAATTTTCATAGATCCTAAAATAATTCAAACAAGTAATATCAGATCCAGGTTGTGTGAAAGGAGGAGAAGATACCTGAAAGTTGAAGATCTTCAGGTGCTGTGAATTCAACAAGGTCCTATCAGGTATTTCTTAAATTTTTTGGATCTATGTTGTATTTTTTTTAGCTTGGATCTAGACATGGGAAGCAACGTGAAGGTTGATTTTGAGAAGTTCGATGGAAAAGAAAATTTTTTCATATGAAAAGTTTGTGTGGAAGATCTTCTAATTCAAGCTGAATTGGATCAGGCGTTGGAAGAGAAGCTTGAAGTGATGTCAGATCGCTAGTGGATATCTCTAGAAAAGAAGGTATGCTCTGTGATTAGAGGATGCTTGTCGGATGCAGTACTCTATTCAATTTTAGAGGAGAGGACCCCAAGAGGCTTGTGGTCAAAGTTGTAAACCATATATATGGATAAGAATATGTGCAACAAGTTGATATTGAAGAAGAGACTATACAGCCTTCGGATGTAGAAAGGCGGAGATGTTTCAGAAATTTGACCAAATGTGCAATAAGTTGCTGAATATTGGAGTAAAGATGGAGGAAGAAGATAAATCATTGCTTCTATTATGCCCGTTGCCCTTGTCCTATGCTCCATTGGTGACGATGCTGCTCTATAATAAGGAGACCTTGGAGTATGAACACATGATCTCGATATTGCGAACCAACAAACAGTGGGAGAAGTTGACCAAGGAAGGTATTCCTCAGGAGGGGTTGATCGTGGGGGAGAGATCTGAAAGATCAAAGGAGAGAGGCAAGTTAAGGGGATGATCAAAGTTCCGAAAGAGTAAGAATAGAAAGGAAGCCAGATGCTACAAGTGCAACGAGATTGGGCACTTCAAGCGTGATTGCCCTCAATGGAAGAACAAGAAGGAAGAAAAGAGTGGATCTGATGCACTAAATATAGTGGCTGATAGTGAGGTGGAGCATGATCTCTTGATTGAATCAGATGGTTATAAAAAATACACAGATGTATGGATCCCAGATTCAGCCGGTTTGCATCACTACACCTCAAACTGGTCTTGGTTTGTCTCATACACCAAGATTGATGAGGGGTGTGTGATACTTGGAGATGATCACCAGTGTAGAGTCACTGGTATTGAAAGCATCTAGATGAGGATGTTTGATGAGATGGTGCAGACTCTCATAAATGTGAAGCATGTCTTAAATTTGAAGAAAAATCTCTTGTCACTAGGCTATCTGGAGTAGAGCAACTGCAGCTTCAACAGTCATGCCAGGAGTGGAGTTCTCAATATCTCCAAAAATTCTATGGTGGTGATGAGGGGCAGGAGGATAGAGAACAACCTCTACAAGTTGGTTGGATCTATGGTGACCAGAGAATCTGATGTAGCGACAGCAGCATAGGATCAGCAGGGGGCTTATCGATTGTGGCACTACTGCCTAGGCCACATGGGTGACCATGGGATGAAGGAGCTGAGTAAACATGATCTAATTTTAGATCTGGATGAAGGTATTACAGAGGTATGTGAGTCATACTAGATGGATAAATAGAGGAGAGTACAGTTTGCCATCAGTTTAGCTCATAGTGCAGTCCTATTGGAACTGGTTCACATTGATGTGTGGGGGCTGGCTTCATTTTTGGCTAGAAATGGAGCGAGATACTTCTTGATCTTTATAGATGATTTTTCAAGGAAGGTATAGGTCTACTTCATGAAGGAGAAATCAGAAGTCTTTACCAGATTCAAGATGTAGAAAGCTGGTGGAGAAGGAGATAGGTCAGAACTTGAAGTCACTATGGTCAGACAATGGTAGAGAATACACCAACAAAGAGTTCCAAGGCTTTTGTGAGGAGTATGGTATCAAAAGGCACTTCTCGATAAAAAAAACTCCTTAACAAAATAGGGTGGCTAAAAGGATTAACAGAATCCTTTTGGAAAAGGCACGATGCATGAGACTGTAGGAAGGGTTTTCGAAGGTATTCTGGATTGATATAGTGGATACAGCCTGTTATCTAGTGAATCGATCACTTCATAAAAAGTTAGATGGTGGTATTTCAAAGGAGGGATGGTCTGGAAGGAAGATTGGGCTGAGCCATCTAAGGGTTTTTGGATGCATGGCTTTTGTGCACATCGGTGCTAGTGAGCAGAGCAAGTTGGATGCCAGATCATGAAAGATGATGTTCTTGGGATATCCATGAGGAGTTAAAGGATACTGACCATGGGATCCTTTGGAGAAGAAGATTGTCATTAGTAGAGATGTCACATTCGATAAAAATTCAGTTCTCCAAAGATGAGATAGCATGAAGAAGCAGCAGATGCAGCAGAAGGTCCAGTAGGGCAGCACTGGATAGTTAACTTCTTACTCTATTTTGCCACTTGCGGATGCATCAGGAGGACTTGGTATTCAGGTGGAGCACTCATCGAAGGTGTCTCCATGGGTGGAGAGACCTCAGATAGGTAATGGAAGCCAGGAGGCCCAGCAGAAGCAAGCTGGACCTAGGACGGATATCGGGGTTGCGCTGCACAAGCCCAAAAAGAACATCAAGCAATCGAAATGATACGGCTTCGAAGATACACTGTCATATGCCTTGGTGATAGTAAATGGGGATCCATACACGTATGAGGAGGCTATGGATAGCTAGGATAGAGAGAGGTGGGTCCAAGCAATATCCGAGGAGATGTAGGCTCTCCATAAGAATGAGATGAGGCGTTTGGTATAGTTGCCATGAGGAAAGAAATCCATTGGTTGCAAGTGAGTTTACCATTGCAAAGAAGGGCCTTCAGAGCTAGGAGGTGTTAGGTATAAGGTGTGGTTCGTGGCCATGTGATACTTTCAGAAGAAAGGCATTGATTTCAATAAAGTATTTTCTTCTATCGTCAGGCATACTTCCATCAGAATGTTGCTGAGCATTATGACAGCTCAGGACTTGGAGCTAGAGCAGATGGATGTCAAGACAACATTCCTCCATAGACATTTGGACGAGAGCATTTATATAGAGCAGCACTAGGGTTCCAAGAGCCAAGAGTAGAATAAAAGGTCTGTTTGCTGCAGAAATCATTGTACGGGCTGAAGCAATCGCCAAGGCAATGGTACAAGCGATTTGACTCATATGTGAGGAGCATTGGACATTCCAGGTGCGAGTATGACTCTTGTGTGTATGTTAAATCTTTGGAGTATGAGTCTAGGGTATTTCTACTTTTGTATATGGATGACATGCTTATAGCATGTAAGAGTAGGAAGATTGTGCAGGAACTAAAGACAGCCTTATCTCGGAAGTTTGAGATGAAGGATTTGGGGCCTATAAGGAAGATCTTAGGCATGAAAATCTTTAGAGATTAAGCCAAGAGGATGTTGCATTTACCTTAGGAAGGCTACATCAGAAAGGTCTTGGAGAGGTTTGGGATGAAGAAAGCAAAATCGATGGAACTGCCACTTGTCGGATACTTCAGACTCTCAAAGATGATGTCACCATAGACTGAGGTGGAGGCTCAGGAGATGGAGAGAACACCATATGCCTCTAGTATATGAAGCTTAATGTATATCATGGTGTGTTGTAGACCAGATATTGCCCATGTAGTGAGCCAAGTCACTAGGTTCATGGCATAGCCTGGTAAGGAGCACTGGCGAGCACTAAAGTAGATCTTCAGATACTTGGTGGGTACTGTTAGAGTTGGCATCTGCTATAGATAGCAAGATGGAGCTAAGAAACTCTCCAACGTGTCCAAGAAAGCTTAGGAGCAGATAAATGGGTTTGTGGATGTAGATTTTGGTGGAGACATGGACACTCGACGGTCAATGACAAGCTTTATGTTTAGCCTATTTGGAGGTCTAGTCTCATGGAGATCATGCTTGCAATCCATCACGATCTTATCTACAACTGAGGTGGAATACATAGGTGTTATGGAGGCAGCAAAAGAGGCTCTATGGTTGAAAGGATTGACATTGGATATGGGTCTAATGCAGAAGGCTATCAGGGTGCACTGCGATAGACAGAGTGCATTGTTACTAGCTCAGAACTCTGTCTACCATGCAAGAATGAAACACATTGACATCAGGTACCATCGGATCAAAGAGCTTGTGGAAGAAGGTGAAGTAAAGCTGGTGAAAGTTCACACCAAGAAGAATCCAGCGAATGCACTAACAAAAGTTCTTCCTAGGGATAGCTTTCGTAAATGTATGAAATTGATGTGTTTGATGGATAGGATAGACTTACCTCAAGCCTTGGGGCACCAAGGTGGAGATTGAAAGGGCAAGTATGGTGCTCCCAAGTCTTGGGAGACTGTGAAGGAGTCAAGGTAGTGGCTCTTGAAGGCTAGGATTGGCTGGAGATGTATCAGCAAAGATAAAGAGGCTGGCACACAGTCGAGCTGGCTTGGATACACAGTTGAGTCAACTATCTTATATAGATAGAAGACATGATTCAGAAAGACGTAGTCGATCCGACTGGGCTTCTGATCGAGTCAACTCAATGGTGGCAAACAGATCTGGATGGGTTTTCTATTTGGTCTTAGATTGGGTCTAATCCAAGGGATCTTAAGACTTAGTATGAGAGGTCTTAAGATGTCTAATTGATGTATTGGGCTAGGTCTTAGTCCAGAGGATGAGAGCATGCAAGACATGAGTTTATATGGGCTTGGATGAGTGTTTTCATGTATGGGTTAGCCGAGGGAAGTTTTTTAGGATGAAGTCATGTTGACTCAGGATGTCTATATATATACTTGTATATGTAGATTATGAAAAAGAGAATGAAATGAATCTCTTTTCTTCCTAAAACCCTAGCTCTCTATCTTTCTCACTTTGCCACCATCTCATCTTCTTATCGTCTGATCTTTATCTTTCTTACTATCGTCTCCAACTTGCTTCCTCAGAGTTGGTAGAAGGTACAAGAATTTTCATAGATCATGGAATAATTCATAACAGTTTAACCCCTTCGGATGGATCAACCAATGTCCACACATCATTGACCTTCATGGACTCCATTTCGAATTTCATGGCCTCAAGCCATTTCTCGAAATCAGATCTCTGCATAGCATCCATATAGGTGATCGGATCCTCATCATTCTCATTGAGTTCAATGGGATCACTGTCCCGAACCAAGAAATCATAGTATCTATCTGGGTGATACGGTACTCTACCAGATCGTCTGAATGATGTAGGTACACTAGACTTCGGATCTGATCTAATCAAATCCGACTTAGGTTCAGCTATAGGTATCAGTTTTTCTACTTGTTGAACTTCATCAAGTTCAACCTTAGAGGCAATAGATTCTTCATCAAGAAACTTCTTTTCCAAAAAGATTATCTTAAGGTTGACGAACATCTTTTATTCATCATCATGATAGAAATAGTATTCTTTGGTCTCTTTTAGGTATCCTATGAGTGTGCACTTGTCAGACCTAGATCCAAGTTTATGTATAACTAATCATTTGACATAAGTTAGGCACCCCGAAACCCTAAGGTGTGAAAGTGCTGGCTTACGTCCTGTCCATATCTCTTATGAAGTCTTAACTATAGATTTACTTGGAATCCTATTTAATAAATAGTAAGTCGATTCGAGTGCATATCCCTAGAAGGATATCGATAAGCTGGCAAAATCCATCATGGATCGGACCATATCTAATAGAGTCTGATTCCTCCTTTCAGACATACCATTATGCTGTGGTATTCCTGAAGAAGCCTATTGGGAGAGAATCTCAATCTCTTTAGATATGTGAAAAACTCATCGAAAAGGTATTCCCCTCTTTGGTCAAACTAAAGAGTTTTAATACTTTTTCAGTTTGTTTTTCTACTTCACTTCGGAATCATTTGAATATTTCAAATGAATCCGACTTATGTTTCATTAGATAGACATATCCATATCTAGATAGATCATCTATGAAAGTGATGAAGTAGAAATATCCACCTCTGGCATTTGTGCTTATTGGTCCACATACATCAATATGTACTAGATCTAAGAGCTTAGTGGCTCTCTCATCTTTTTCAGTAAAAGGTGACTTGGTCATTTTACCAAGAAGATAGGACTCATAAGTTGAAAGTGATTCACAATCACTGACTTCGAGGATTTTCTCTTAACTCAACATGTTTATCCTGTTCTTGTTTATATGACCTAACCTATAGTGCCATAAGTTGATATCTGACACACTATCTAATCTAGGATGCTTGCTAATTGAAAAGACTATGTTAATAGGTTGTGATAGCATATACACACCATTGTTTAAATGTTCATAGAAAATAGTAACACCATTCATAATAATATTACAAACTTATTTCTTTATTAAAATTTTATTTTTGGCCAAAAAGCCTATAGAAATAACATTTAAAAAGAAACTAGGATAGAAATAACAATCATTAAGAATAACGGTATGGGACTCAAATATAAGTTTCAGGATTCCTAAAGCTAGAACTGGAATTGGTCTTCCATCTCCAACATTTAGAAATCTTTTATCTTGCTCGAATTTTCTACTGACCTGTAACCCCTGCAATGAATTATAAATATGGTGAGGGCTACTGGTATCCAATACCCAGTCAGTATAATCACAAATAGAGAAATTATAAGGAGTTATCATATAAATACCATGCCCAACAACTATTTGCTTCTTTCTCTGCCTATTTGGATCCAGGAAGGTAATGTACTGAGGATAGTTTCTCTTTCAGTGCCCCCGCTTTTTGCAAAAGAAGCATTCATCTTGACTCTTATCAGGCTTGATCTTCTTGGTCTGGCCCTGCACAGATGTTCCAGCCTGAACTTGCACCTTCTTGCCCTTTTTCTTCTTATTCTTCTTTTCTTTCCTAAAGGATCGAGAATCAGAAGACGAACCTCCCACTAAGTTCATCGACTTCTTATGGAGTTGGTGATCCTTTTGAGAGTTTTGAAGCAACCCCAGTAACCCATGGTAGTCAACTTTAGGCTTTGTCATTCTAAAATGAGTGAGGAATGGAAGATAGGACTTAGGCAGCGAGTTTAGTATTGCATCTTTTCCAAGTTGTTTATGCAAGAAAAAGCCAAACTTGCTCAATCGCTCTATCAGCTCGATCATATACAGTATACGATCAATGACAGAGGCTCCATCCTACATCCTGGTGTTGAAGATCGCACAACTAATCTTATGCCTTTCAACGTCATCGAGTGTGCCAAAAGAATCTTCCAACACTTGAAGCATAATGCAGCGCACCGTGATTCGATCACGGAGCCACTTCTAGTAGTGTCTCTGACTATTCCACATACATTGGCAACTAACTCCTCAGGTATAGGATCCGCCAATACATACAGGATCCTTTCATGCTTGAGGACTAGCTTCAACTTTCAGTACTAGCTACTGAAGTTGGGTCCCACTAACTTATCATTATCCAATAATGATTAGAGCGATTGAAAAGTGGCCATATCTGCATTAAAAAATCATAATCTAATTAGTAATTGATTTATTAAATCTAAAGATTTGAACTATAATCAAAAGGTTCTTTCATTATTTTATTCGAATTGGTAGCCTCTACCTCCAATTCAAGAAATTATCCTAATTTCTTAGTGGGTACTAAAATCCTCATAGACTACACACGAGCCCAACTTTGGTTGGCCAATCCATGTACATCTAAAGGTAGGTTCATAATTATTTTTTTAAATAATTTCTAGTAATTAAATTTTTATCCCAATTCCTAATCAGTAGGCTTTGGACTTTACTGAAAAGGTCTAATTAGGTCCAACCATTAACATGATCATACTTGGTCGATCAAACCAATAAATGATTAGGCCCAACTTTGGTTGACTAACCTAACCATCATTTAGAAAGATGGAACCAAGAAATCATATAATGAATGATAATTTTATTAGCCGATAAGCACTAGGCCTTTAGGCCTCCAATAATTATCCAACTAATGGACCCATTATCACCCACTTAATGAGAGGCTATGATCTAGTTATCATAATAACTATCTCATTTTAGGAACCTAATAATTTTAGAAAATTTAATTTAAAAGAAGAGGGAAGATTAGATGAACCAGCTTGTCATGATCTTTCCACTGGGTTCATCAAGTTAGCTTAAGGGGGACCAATAATAAGCTGGTCTAGGAGCACCTAAATCAGTCACACTAATTTATCTAGCTGACATGGATCAGCTCAAATAGTCAAGTGATCCGATCAAAATAAAATTTCACTAAGAGTCCAAGTAAGTTTGATTAGTGGGAGGGTCTACTAAAGCTTGCCTTAGACACCATCAGAAATGGTCAGATAAGTGGGCTGCCAATTAAAAACCATCGGTCTAGTTTACCTTAGACACCAACTAGTTTAATTAGTCTTGATTAGATCAATCTAACAGTTCATGCTAAATCACGTAGCCAAGAGTAAGTTCATGTTGGATCTCGTTAAAGATATGAACTTGACCAACTACAACTATTATAATTGATCTAGAGAATCCTTGACCTAATCTAAGATAATAATTGATTAGATTTAGCCGATTCTCTAATTAAGTCCATTCTTTAATCTAACCTGAGGTCTAACCCAATTAATGGATCTAATCTTCACTAACCCATTTAATCCAATGTGTTATGATTTGTATCTTAGGATCTTCAATTTATAATTCTAGATCCTAATCAAGCAACTTCTTAATTCTTAATTAAGTTTTGGGCTGAGGATTGGGGTTCAACTTTTCAAAAATAATTTTTATATTTATAAAATATTTTTATAATATGGTTCTACCAATTAAGTTGCATGTTTGATTCATAATCAATATGCAAGTAAGATAAGTATGAAACTACTTTAGATCTAATCTAAATAGGTTCATGTAATTGAAACAATTTCAATTCCAATCAATCATAAATTATCTTAGATAAAATCTAACACATTTATAATGATTAAAATTAAATTAAAATATTTTTAATTAGATCATAAATTTTTTTTAAATTTAATCTAAAATTTTATGATCAATATTTTAGATCAGCACGTACTAGGACAACATTTCTATTATAAGAGGTAAATCTTACAGCAGGACAATCTTATAATTAGTTCGTACAATCTAAAACTTTTATTTTTAAATTTAAAATATTTTTAAATTTAATAAATCATAAAAAAGATCAAATCATATCTAATAAATTTATGATAAAAAATATATCTATATGAACTTGGACAACTTCTCCACTATAAGGGATAAACCATACAGGAGGACAATCTTATAATCAACTCATGTGATCATAATTTTTAATTTTAAATTTAATAATTAGATTATAAATTAAATCTAATCTAAGAAATAATCTAAATATGTATATATAATCATGTAATAATGAACGTAAGCTCTGATACCAATTGAAGAAACAAGATCTAAATATTCAGGGGCTAGATCTTGAAACTTTTTCAAGATCAGACCGCGGAAGACTAAAATAAATCAAAATTTATTCATAAAAATTAGAGAATCCCTAGATATAATATCTTGTTACATGATTATGGCATGAGATTAAATTAAAAATTAAAAACATAAGTAAGAAGAATATATTGATCATATCAACATGCATCTACACTACATCTAATGCAGGTATGTAATAACATATCAGATCTATATTACCTATGCAAGCTAGACATTCTAACTTATTGATTCAGACTTAAGGATGATGCTCCAAGCTGCACATACATTCAGTCTCTAAGAGATGTCCACACAAGCCCACGAATCTGGATTAGAAGTCTTATGCAGGAAATCAGCACAATATGCTAGTACTATGCTGATCCTTCTTCAACAGTCGATCCAGTACTTTTTTCTTCTATATTTGGACTTATCTAAATAATAGAAGGAAGAGGAGAGATTTTAGATCTGAGATACTCTCAAATAATCTTAAAAAGAGGAGGAGAAGAGAAGAACAAAGCAATCCTAGAAGAAGATCCTCTTCTTCTTCTCTATTCTCTCACCTAGACACTTAGATTAATATCTATGAAAATCCAATGCCCAAGAGGTCACTCATCCTAGTATTCACATGCCCAAAAGCCCTCTCCAAGATCTAGAATATCTCCAAAAATCAGTCCAAAATTCATCCTATATAATGAGATATAGAGGAGTCCTTGTTGGGTCAAATTCTTAGACTAGGAAAGAATAAATATGGCAACTAGTTGGGATGCCCAACACTTGGGTCCCCCTCCTTTATTTTAGGCATGGACCACCTTCATTTGTTGCATACAAACTCTCCTCTTTCCACCAAAAATTCTAGAGAAAATCTGAAAGTGTGGGCGGCATAAGAAAGGAGGAATTTTGGTTTCTCAAAACTCTATCTCATAGAATTTAAATCAAAAATAACTTACCTCCTTTTACTTGGTCCACACCTAACTACCAAATAGGAGAGGGAGAGAGAGGGTGGGCATGCATGAGAAAGCTAGGAGAGGAGATTTGTCGCATAAAATAAAGAGGGAAAGGGCATGGGGGAGTGGGATATAGGTGGCACAAGCAAGGTGGATTCTAGTCTTACTAGGATTTCATATTTGACTTGGTCAAATATGATTTCTCAAACCTAATCAAACCAAAAGTAATTCAATTCAATTAAATTAGACCCTAATTCAATTAAATACTTAATTAAATTAGATTAAATTAAATTTAATTTTGATTTAATTTTTTAATTAAATTAAAAAATTGGGTTGACCCAAGTCCTAGTTGAACTAGGACTAGTTCTTTCTTGCACTTGGCTTATCTAATAAATCAATTGGACTTGATCCAATTAAGCCCAAATCAAATATAATTAAATCATATTTAATTAGACTTAATCTCAGGGTGAGAAAGGAAAGGGCAGATTACATGCATGTATTTCAAAACTATTTTGAAATCGCAGTGGAATAAAATAGATTAACTATTTTTATCATACATTAAATCAGATCTAAAACCTTTCCTAACATGGATCTAAGATATATGAAATCTAAAATTAATTTATGAGATCATATCTCATACCTTATCATGGGTGGAAGAACTTCACAGTCGATGATCAAAACTTGATAGGTTTCTGAAGCCACGAAAATGTCCGATCTCTATAGGTATCCATACGAGATCTGATCTGATCTGAGACTTATTTATCTCCCCGAGGTGCTAGCTTCCATGTAGAGAAGATCTTTTGATAATTGATTTGAACCTTCTTTAGATCTGGAAGATGATCTTCAGTCGAAGAAATAATGGAGGTAGAAGAAAAATAGCAGCAACGTAGCTTTCTTCCTCGGAGTGCCATGCTTTGTACGAATGGAGTTTTTCCTTCAAACTTGGAAGGAAGGATGCCAACAAGTCCCTCTCTCACTGTAGTGGCTGGCCAAGTTTTGTTCAAATCAAAATTACCTCTTAGAGATGTCCCAAAAATATATCTTTTAAGAGGGTACCTAGAAGAGTCCTGATAGAGTCAAACTCTATCAAACATTCAAATTAAATTTTAAATTCAAACCAAAACTCATCCATATCCAAATGGAAGGAGAAGTGGTAGACCAAGAGGTAAGAAAACATGAAAAACCTCACAAAAATCTGAAATTTACATGAGAAGAGAAGGGGCGTGGACAAAGGGTGGCACATGGAAGAGTCCTTCACAAAATGGACTCTAGGGTTTTGGATTAAGCCTCAAACCAAAAATAATTTGATTTAAACCCAAATACCTAATTGAACCTAATTTAATTAGATCTATAATTAGATTAAATTCTAATCTAATTAAAATTTAATTAAATCTAAATTCAAATCAAATCAAAAAATTAATTTCATAATAATTGAGTCATCTCATAACTCAATCAAACCAAACCCAATTCAAGTCAAACTGAATCCAATTCAATTAGACTTGATTTAAAACTTATTTCTCAATCTAATTGAGTCTAATTAGTAATCAAATTACTAATTTATTCTTCTTGAGTTAATTATCAATCGTATTGATAATTATACCCTTAACGATTCATAATTGTCGATCATTCATCAGATCAGACAGAAATCTCTTTTGTGTGTGATCCCATAGGTTCTATTCTATCTGGTAGTGAGACACATTATGATCTCTATCATAATATCATTAAAACTTTTTTTGATGGGTTGGAACAATTCTAACACTACCTATCGAGAATCATCAATCATCAAGATGATGCTCGTAGGTCCCATAATCCATCAGTGACATCTAGCAATATGTAGTAGCAATCCAGTAGAATGAAAGTGCGAACCTTTAGATATAGTTATCATATAATTCAGTTCTTCTATCAAAAATCTTGACTTGATGAAGGTCATGGATAATTCGTCAAACCCATCGTCAGTCATATGCAAGATTGGCTCGATTTGAGTTCTCTTGTGAATCTCGTGAAAACTCTTTTCTAGTATTTACCTTACTTTGGCCAAAGACTTGGCAAACTCAGTCTCGTGAATCACATAGGATTATACCTTTTCTACTAAGGTCGATTGATTTCATCTAAGTACATCATACTCTCAACAGTGAACCTGAATCCACCATAGTCAACATACACAGTAAGAACCCAACTAGCTAGGGACCAAGTAGACGCGCAATCAAACTATAGCAGCCTCACTGCAAATAGCCAATGCATTATAGGTCAAAAGACTAGTCATACCACTACAGCATCGAGAATACCACTGACGAGTGAGTAGACATCCAAGTAGTTTCTTGTAATGATTATGCTCAGTGCAAGTTGTTCTCTAACAACCACTTGCATTATCATCCTACTATTACCACACTACAGACTCGAGACTCATCTACCCATAAAGAAGATGATCATGCACCAATCTAACTGGATCAATTACTATCCTTCGTGATGATCCTCCAATTAGGAGCTTTTAGAAATTAACCACTAATAGTGTATGTCTCAAATCCTGAACACCTTGAGAATATACAAAATCATCTTTATTAATTTCTAGGATAAATCATGGACATATAAACATGACTAAAAATAAAAATATCCTTTATTAATAATAAAAAATTTACAAGTTTAAATACAAGCCTTGAAAAATAAATGTGTCTATCAATAATTAGCTTTCTAGGGCACACATCTACCAAACTCTCACTTAACCTAAAGCCAATTAGCCCTAAACCTAAAACCCATCTTTTTAAGATGAGCTTCAGTCTTCTACTCGCTTAGAGGCTATGTCAGTAGATCTACCATATTCTATATGGAGTCGACTCTCTGCACCTTGACAAACTACTTCTCTAGATATTTACGTATAATATGAAATCACCGTTCAATGTACTTGGACTTCTGATGAGACCTGGGCTCCTTAGCAAGAACTATGGTGCCATTATTATCGCAATGCAGTGCAATGACATCTGATGACATCATGCCCAACGCTGCAATGAACTTCTTGAACTAGAAGGCTTTCTTAGTAGCTTCAGAGGCAGTGATGTATTTGGCTTCCATGGTCGAATTTGCAAATGATCGATTGTTTGGAACTTTTTTAGCTAATAGATCCACCATTACATAGAAAAATACACCCCGATGTAGACCTTCTATCATCGACATCAAACATAAAGTCTAAATCAGTGTATCCTTTCATTTTTAGCTCCAAAACTCCTCCAAAAATCAAGAACAAATTCTTAGTTCTTCTCAAGTATTTAAGGATGTTCTTTACAGCTATCCAGTGCTCCTCGTCTAGATTTGACTGATACCTACTCGTGACACTCACGATAAGAGATATCAAGTCACATACGTAGCATGGCATACATGAGACTTCCTATAGCCGAAGCATAAGGAATCTTGCTCATGCGTTGGATTTCTTCAGATGTGTCAAGACACATCTTCTTCGAAAGATGAATGCCATGCCTAAGAGGTAGGAGACCTCTCTTGGAGTTTTCCATGCTAAACCACTTCAGCACCTCTTCTATGTATATTTGCTATGAGAGTCCTATCATTATCTTAGATCTATCCCTATAGACCTTAATACCAAGAATGTAGGAAGCTTCTTCTAGGTCTTTTATAGAGAATTCTTTTGACAACCAAACTTTGACTAATGTCAGTATGAGAATATCATTTCCAATCAAGAGGATGTCATCTACGTACAATATGAGGAATGTGACAGCACTTCCACTGACCTTTTTGTACACACAACTCCTCCCCATTTTTGATAAAATCAAAAGATTTGATCAAATCATTAAGACGAGTGTTCCAACTCCACGATGCTTGCTTAATCCATAAATTGACCTTTGCAGCTTGCAGACTTTATGATCATTATCACCAGATGTGAAATCCATAGGCTGCTCCATATAGATATCTTCTTTTAGATATCCATTTAGGAATGTAGTTTTCACATCCATCGGCCAGATTTCATAATCATAATAGGCTGCAATCGCAAGTAAGGTATGGATGAATTTCAGCATAGCCACTGGCGAAAATGTCTCTTGATAGTCAATGCCTTTGCATTGACTAATCTTTTGCCACCAGCCTCGCCTTATAGGTCTCTACCATACCATCCGATCCAATTTTTCTTTTATAGATCCATTTACATCCAATAGGTACAATATCTTCAGGTGGATCTACTAAGGACCATGCTTGGTTGGAATGCATAGAGTCAATTTCTGACTTCATTGCTTCCATCCATTTCTCGGAGTCTACATCTAACATCACTTTATCATAGGTTTTGGGATCATTCCTAATGTCCCTATCTCTCATAAGAAACACTTCCTCTAGATCCTCCGTAAGTATACCTAAGTATCTTTCCAGAGGATAGGAGATCCTATTTGATCTACGAGGTGGAGGTGGTATTTAATTTAGTGGCTCATTATTGAGTTCAGGTTCTTGGACTCGATGCTCTTCAGAGACTTTCTCTTCGAGCTCAATCTTCCTCTCACTACCTCTATCTTGGATAAACTTTCTTTTCAAGAATATGGCATGATGGCTCACAATCACATTATGATCCTCTGGAAGATAAAAATAGTATCCCATAGATTTCTTAGGATACCCTATAAAATGAGCCCTAAGTGACCTAACCTCTAACTTATCCGTCTGTTGTCGTTTGACATGAGCCGGACATCTCTAAATCTTAAGGTATCCAAGAGATGGTTTCTTACCATGCCATAACTCATATGGTGTGGCATGAATGGATTTAGAGGGAACCTAATTTAATAGATAAATAGCAGAAAGCAATGCATGTCCCCATAAAAAGATCAAAAGATTTATGAAGCTCATCATGGACTAGACCATATCTAATAGGATTTAATTCCTCCTTTTGGATATTTCATTCAGCTGAGGCATTCCTGGAGGTGTCCATTGTGAGACTATACCATTATCCTCGAGATAGATCCAAAATTTCGCACTAAAGTATTCTCCTCCTCGATCTAATCGAAGAATCTTTATGGATTTTCCGATTTGCTTTTCTACTTCACATCTGAATTCTTTGAACTTTTTAAAGGCATCAGATTTGTGATGTATCAGATACACAAAATCATACTGTGAGAAATCATCGATAAAGGTTATGAAGTAGAGATAGCCACCCTTGGCCTGTACATAAAATAGTCCACACACATCAGTGTGTACCAAGGCTAATATCTCAGTGGCTCTTTCTTCATGTCCTACAAAGGGTAGCTTAGCCATCTTTTCTTAAAGATATGACTCACAAATTGGATAAAACTCAAAAGTCAATGTCCCAAGAAGGCCATCTTTCTCCAATTTGTTAAGTCTATCCTCTCCAATATAGCCTAGTTTGAGGTACCAGAAATACCTTTGGCTAATCCTATTTTTAAGTTTCTTAGACCCTACAACATTCACAATTTGCTCATTAATGTTAATATTCGCATCTTCATGCAAATGATAAAGTCCATCAATTAAAAAAGCACATGCAACTGTTGCCCAGGTATGGCTACCCAAGAGGGGCGGTGAATTAGGTTTATAAAATTTTTGGCCAAATTATACTTTAAAATAAATATGTGCTTCTAATTAAGAGAAATTTGAATGCTTATAGTGAATGAGTAATGTATAGCAGCAGAATTAAAAGCAACTAACTAATGCAAATATGTAAAGCAAATAAAAAAAGTTGGAAAAGCAAAACCATAAAATAAATGCATAAAGATTTTATAGTGGTTTGGTACAATTCTGCACCTACGTCCACTCTCTAAGCTATCTCCTTGAAAATTTTACTATAATCTGAGATTATAGTGCGTTTGCTTTGATCCAAGATCACAAACAAATCCAATTAGTTTTGTCAAGCTTACCAATCACAACCCTACACCGATAGTTTTCTCGGATTCACTATCAATCCGATTGATTTTAACCTAAGAGCACCGACCATAATCTTTACACTATCCAATTTTTGGCTTAGACCAACCTACATCCCAAGTTTTTATTCTCCAAAGAAACTTATAAAGAAACAAAAATACAAGTATAAAATTTAGCACAAAAATAAAAAGGAAAAAGAACTCTTTTTGAAGTTTGATGGAGAGGCTGAAAGATAGCTTTTAAAGCTTTGTATTCTCTCCTTTGAAGGCTGAGAGGAAGCTTGAATGAATGAGGATGATCACACTTTGAAGCTCTCTGAATTTGATGTATAAAATCTCCTCTTTTCTTTCTTTTTCTTTAGATATTCAATGAACCTTATTATTTTAATGATTTCTACTTTCAATCTACTTGATCTATCTTTCTAAAAGTTTCTCTAGCCTTGTATACTCTTTGTGGTGGCTTGAGGATCAGTTCTAACCATTGGAAGCCTTAAAATAGCCATTGGAGTGGAGAAATGATCATTTAAAAATGCTGCTGAAAACTAGCTATTACGATCACTGGGTCAGCTCAATTTTTGACTAGGTCGGCTTAGTTTATAGCTAGGTCGGCTCAGTCCATTGGATCTTAAAAAACTAGCTTTCTGTACTGTCTGTCTTTTACTTGCACTAAGACTCGATCAGCTCAATCTCAGACTGGGTCAGCCCAGTTTGCGTGCCAAGCATGCCGAGCAGTCCATTTCGAAAGGGGATGACTTAGGGGTCATTCCTTGGGTTGATCCTTTTGCTAAAACTTGATTTTTTTCTAATTTATACATCCAAAAATTATGGGACTATCTCCAAAAGATCAGAAATCTTCTAAGCTTATTTTTTAGACTTTCAAAATATATTTTCTTCAACTTTATAAAATTACTATTTTTCTCTTTATCATTTTTTCTTGATCTCCAACTTAATAAAATTATAATTTTAACTTGAAAATCTGAAAAGACCTATATTCATTCTTGAAATATATGGTTAAATACTTAAACACTCAAAGTTTGACAGTCATCAAAATCAATCATGGGGTCAACAATCTTTTCTTTTTTGATAATGACAAAACTTTGAGTATATGCATAAAAATATAATTTAATATATTTTAATAAATTGACTAGTATAAGTCATGAAGTGATAATATATATAAACATAAATATATACTTCATGAAAGCTTCAATTAAAATTTCACATAATTTATATACTCATATCAAAATAATATTTTAATTTAAAATAATAAGTATTAAGATTCTAAGCATGAAATTTATTGAGTTTCTTAAGTATTAATTTTTTAAGCATATACTCAATATACCTCTTCTCCTTTTTGACAACATCAAAAAGCTTATGGAAAAGAATCAAAAAAAAATCATCAAAATCAACATCAAGATATTAAATTTAGAAATGTATCAAATTTATAAAATCAAGTCAAAAAAATTATTTTTCCTTTTGAATGAATATTTTTTTAAAAAAAAATTAGCTTGAATTTAAATATTAAAGACTCTTCTTCTTTTTGAATGAATATGATCTTTTAATTAGATTTTTAAATATATATTTTTAAACTTTAAGAGAAATAGAGTTTTTCAAAAGATTTGATCAAGCATAATATATACTTTAATATTTAAACTTTTTTCTAAAAAAAATTTAGTTAATTAAGCTCGAAAAAAATATATATCGAAAATATATCGAGTAAGTCAATGATAGTATCGAGCAAAAATAATTTTATAATAATTTTTAAATATATATCAAAAATTTTATATTATATTTAAATTTTTAAATAAGTTTCAAAATTAGAAGTATGTATCAAAACTAATTTGTTTGGAGTAAGAATATGTTTCAAATTTAGTTTAACCCCAAAATTATCAAGTTCATGCAAATCAGCATATGAATAATATCTAAATTTATAAATATTTTTTGATAATAGAAATCAATTTATTCATCTAATACTATTTTAAATTAAGTAAATCAAATTTAATAACCACATGTAAGCATAATTAGAGAAAAACTATAAGGTACCTGATTAAGAGTCTAAAATCAATTAAAGTAAAGCTCAAAATAAGAAAATTTTAAGATAAATGATTGAAAATTTAAAATTAATATTAAAATTTATTAATATTTATAATTAATTAAATTTAAATTAGTTAATTTAATCAATATCTCTCTTCTTAAATATTAGAAAATTCATCACATGATATTTTTTCTCTTTTTTTATTTATAATTCTTATAGAATAGATTTTAACATTTAAAATTATTCTCCTCCTTTTTCTTTTAAGTTAAGCATAATTAATTGATACCACATTAATCTTAATTAATATAAATTTAATTTTTAAGCTTAGATTTTTAAATTTGATTGATACTAAATTAGTAATTATTTTATCTTTGGTGTCTTCTCCCCCTTACTTTTGCAAACAAAGCTATTTTAAAATTAAATAAAATTTTAAGAGAACAAGCATCAATTGAGTGAATTAAGTATTAAATTATGCATTCAATTCAATTAAATATAGCATTCACTCACGTAGAAACTAAATTTTTTAAAAAATTTATTTTTTATTTACTTCAAAAGATGTTTACAGTGATAACAATCTATTAAAATTCAAGAGTATGGTATGTACATGTACTTCTCAATTTTAATTAATAAGAACTTTAGACTTCAAAAATTTAAATAATATAGTCTTGAAAATACTTTTCTTCACTTTGATATTAAAGTAAATCATTCAAATATGTATCACAAGAATTTATCTCAAATGTTATAATAGCAAAAATATAACCATAAAAATTCATATTTGAAATAAAGCAACTATTCTTTTGCTAAAAGATAAATCAATAAAATATAAGACATATTATAAGCTATCTAATCTCAAATGAATAAAACTAAAGTTCTCTTTAATAATTTGATTTTAAAAGCAAATGACAACTTTTTTAAAATATTTTGCATGATATCAATTTTAAAAGATTTAAGAAGAGTATTTTTCAAATTTATTTTTAGATATATCATTCAAAGCAAATCATAAAAAGATTTATTTAATTTTTCAGAAATCATTTCTTTCTCTTCTTAAGTAGTAACAATCAATTTGAAGCATAAATATATCAATCTTATAATTTATCTCAAGATATAATATCAAAAATATATACATGCAGATTAGATTATATGTAAGGATATTTTCTTCTTTTTGTCGAAGATAAAGTAATAGAATACAAGACATATTTGATATCAATCATTAAAGTTTTTGATCAAAAAAGATGAATCAATTTAAATTTAGATCAAATTATCTTGATAAGTTAATTTGAATTAATATCAACAAATCAAGCAAAATAAATCATAAAGAGATATTCTATTTAAACTTAGATCTTCTTTCTTAATAAATATCATTTAATCAAGTTCAAAAAGGTATAAAATTCTTGATTTTATCTCAAATGACATCATATAAGCTATACAAAACTAGATTTGAGATAAAACATTCTTTTCTTTTATAAAAAAAAATATAATAAAGTTCAAGACAAGAATGATACCATTTAATTTTTTTTTTATTTTTTTATAGCTTTGAAAATAAAATCAAATAACAACTTATCCAAAGATTTTTCGTAACAACTTGTTGCCCAAAGATTTTTCTTAATACCACTTGATCTAAAATTCAAATTATTTTAAGAATTTTAAATTATGATAAATCATTTTGAATTGATATCAATAAATCATCCAAGGTAAATTATAAATAGATTTTTTGTTATTCTTTGAAAGATCATTTCATCCCTTTTCTTATGAAATACTAGGCAATTAAGTTTAAAAAAGGTATGAACTTTTTATATTTGTCTCAAATGATGTAGCATCAAGAATATAACTTTGCAAAATTAGATTTAAGATAAAGATATTCTTTTATTTTTGCTAAAAGATAAAGCATTGAAGTGTAAGATAATGATGTACTATTTGATAGCAATTATGAAAGTTTTCATATCAAGAGCTTTGAAATTTAGAATAAATAATAATTATCTTGATACTAATTATTTAAACATTAAATTGAATAATTTGCTTAGAAATTTTCATGATATCAATAGAACTAAAATTTAGACTAATTAATAATTTTCTTAAAAAATTGATACCACTTAAGGATTAAAGAAAAACCAATTTTTAGATTCATTACTTAAAAATAATAGGAAAAATATGAAAATATATTTTAAATTTAATTTGATACCAAGTGTGAAAGATATTCTTCAAGTTGGGGGATAAAATCAATTGAAGTTAAAATAAGAGAGATTTAGATATTGGCTCTATGTTTTGATCTAACTATGAGATTTCAAGTCCTTAAGGGTAAACTTAAAATGTAATACAACTTAACACATCAAGCATTTTGAGTGGAAATGTCAAACTTAATTTTACTTATATGTTTAGCAATTCAAAAATATTCATATCCAATTAAGCATCTTTTAATTTAAATTTATCAATTGCAAAATTGATATGGCGAAGCTATTATATCATGTTGAATTCCAAGATAATTTCAATTCATATCATAATATGATACTTAGAGAAAAGCATATTGAACTTTTAAAATCTAAATATTCATCTCATTTCAAACATCAAAATTAATCATACTAAAATTATTTCAAGCAAATAAGCAATAGAATCAACCAATCAAACAAGCATTGATGGTATGATGTAAGAAAAGTTTAGATTATACCAAGCATCATCATCCATCTTCTTTCATTTCTAAAGCATTCATCCATAAAAATTTGCTTCTTTCACTTCATTGGATGCCTGGAGTATCTGCAAAAATCATTTTCTAGTTTTTGGTACCCAAGCCATCTTGGGTGCATTGAGGTTAGAGTACATGGTTTCCTTTAGAATCTAAATCTGTTTAATCAAAGTTTGGCCAATTCTTTTAAAATTATACTTTAAAATTTTGTAGCCAATTTGATTACATTTAAAGCACTTAATAGAATGATCTTTAACTAAATCTCTTATGAAAATATTTTTACCATTGTGCAGTTTTCTTGAAATATTAAAATCAGTTTTTATTTTATTGAAAACAGCCCCATTAGTTTTTACCATAGATTGAAGATTTTAGGAGCTAATTATAAACTTTTCTACAATAGATTTCAAAACCTCAACTTTTTTTTTTAATTTTTTATTTTCACCCAAGATTTTTTTCTTTTCAATTGAAAGATTTTCATTTTCTTTTAGGAAGAATTATAAAATATTATTTTTCTTTTTAAGCTTATTATTTTTTTTAACTAAAAATTTTTTAGATTTAACTATATTCTCCTTTTCCTTAGTTAGCATTTTAATTTGTTCCAAGAAATCTTTCTTTTCTTTGGTCATGTTTTCTATATTTTTCAATAGATCTTCTTTTTCACCTGAAACTTTATTTTTCTTTTCAGTCAAAGATAAGTTAGATTTTCTAAGCTCTTTGTTTTGTAGTCTTACTTTTTTATGTTCATCTATTAAGTTATTAAAAACTTCATATAATTTATTAAAAGAAAATTCAAAGGAGTGTTCATGATATACCTCATCTTTTTTAGCCATAAGGCAACAACTTTTTATACCTTCCTCCTCTTTCTCATTCTCTTCTTTGCCTTGCTCCCTCTTAATCATTATTTTCTTTTTCTTTTATTTTTTCCTTTTCTTCTTCCTTTCATCTTCATGCACCATAAGGCATGAGTTGGGGTAAGCTACCTTTTCTTCTTGGGAGCTTGATGTTTCTTTTTAATTTGCTTTCTCAAAAATAGTTTCTAATTTCTTCCATATTTGATTTGCTGAAATATATGAAAAAATTATATTAAAAATATTTATGTCTAATGAACAATAAAGTAAATTCATGGTTTTAGTATTTAGTTGGTTCATTTCTTTATCATGCTCAAGCAATGCTTTGAGGGTGTGTGAGCCATCGACTATAATTTTTTATAAATTATAATCATATGCTTGTATGAAGATACGCATGCGTGCTTAATTTTCAATAACTATAATTTGATTCATTAAGCATTGGGGGTCTATCAATAGAATAGCCTTCACTAAACAAAGAATTCATTTGGATCATCTAAATCTTTAGCTCTTAACGGTTAGGTCAACAACTAATAACAGAGCACCTGCTCCGATATCACTTGTTGCCCAGATATGGCCACCTAAGAGGAAGGGTGAATTGGGTTTATAAATTTTTTTATCAAATTATACTCTAAAATAAATATGTGCTTCTAATTAAGAGAAACTTAAATGCTTATGGTGAATGAGCAATGTATAGCAATGGAATTAAAAGCAACTAATTAATGCAAATATGTAAAGCAAATAAGAAAAGCAAGTAAAGCAAAATCACAAAATAAAAACATAAAGATTTTATAGTGGTTCGATGCAATCCCGCACCGATGTCCACTTTTCAAGCTATCTTCTTGAGAATTTCACTATAATTTGAGATTACAATATGTTTATTTTCATCCGGGATCACAAACAAGCCTAGTCAATTTTGCTGAGCTCACTAACCACAATCCTACACCAATAGTTTTCTCAAATTCACTATCAATCCGGTTGGTTTTAACCTAGAAGCACCAACCACAATCTTTACATAATCTAATTTTTGGCTTGGACCAACCTACACCCCAAGTTTCTTTCCCCCAAAAAAATTTGTAAAGAAATAAAAATACAAGTATAAAATTTAGCATAAGAATAAAAAAAAAAAGAACTCTTTTGAAATTTGATGGAGAGGCTGAAAGATGGCTCTTGAAGCTTTGTATTCTCTTCTTTGAAGGCTGAAAGAAAGCTTGAATAAATGAGGATGATCAAACTTTGAAGCTCTCTGAATTTGATGCATAAGATCCTCTTTTTTCTCTCTTTTTCTTTAAATATTCAATGAACCCCACGATTTTAATGATTTCTACTTTCAATCCACTTGATCTATCTTTCCAAATATTTCTCTAGCCTTTTATACTCTTTGTGATAGCTTAAGGATCAGTTCTAGTTGTTCGAAGCCTTGAAATGCCATTGGAGTAGAGAAATGATCATTTGAAAAAGCTGTAAAAAATTAGCCATTACGATCACTGGGTCGGCTTAGTTTATAGCTAGATCGGCTCAGTCCCCTAGGTCTTAAAAAGTTAGTTTTCTACACTGTTAGTTTTTTGCTTCTACTGAGACTAGGTCAGCTCAATCTCAGACTGGGTCGGTTCAGTTTGCGTGCCAAGCATGCTTAGCAGTCCATTTCAAGAGGGGATGACCTAGGGGTCATCCCTTGGATTGATTCTTTTGCTAAAACTTGATTTTCTTCTAATTTATGCATCCAAAAATTATAGGACTACCTCCAAAAGATCAGAAATCTTTTAAGTTTATTCTTGAAGCTTCCAAAATAGATTTTCTTTAATTTTATAAAATTATGATTTTACCCCTTATCACTTTTTCTTGATCTTTAACTTGATAAAATTATAATTTTAACTTAAAAATCTGAAAAGATCTATATCTATTCTTAAAATACATGGTTAAATACTTAACTACTCAAAGTTTGACAATCATCAAAATCAATTATGGGATCAACAGCAATAATTTTATTTCCAAAATAAATTGCACAGAAGTCTTTATTAAAATGAAAATCATAATTATCCTATGCTAGCATAGATATAGAAACTAAGTTTCTACCGACTCCAGGTACATAATAATAATCTTTTAAAAATAAATTAACTCCTAACGATAATCACAAAGGATAAATTTTGATGGCTATAGTAGCTACTCTTGCCCCATTGTCGATCCAGAGAGTAATTTCACCTTCTCTTAGTCCTCTAACTTCTTTCAGACCCTGCATGAAAGTGCATAGGTGAGCACTAGAACCAGAATCTAGAACCCAACTAGAAGAAGAGGAAATCATTAGGTTAGTTTGAATAACGAGCAACTCAGATGTACCTTCAGAAGGCGTGTCCATCTTCTTGTTCTTCAAAGTGGCCAGATATGCAGGATAGTTTCTTTTTCAGTGACCTTCGACATTACAATGGAAACATTTTTCTTTGTCGTTCATCTTCTTCGAAGCCTACTTCTTGGGTTTGTTACCGATCTTTTGCTTCTTTGTAGGCTTCTTCTTCTTTTAAGAAGACTTTCTCTTGGAGGAAGCTTGCTCTACAGTCAAAATAGTTTTCCTTGAACTTTTTAAGATACTCTCAGATATTACCAACATGTCAGCAATTCAGGCAAAGAGCTATCAATCTTATTCATATGGTAGTTCATGATGAACTACCCATATAAATTAGGAAAGGATTGCAAGATCATACCTACCTACAATTTTTTGTCCATGTTCATGCCTAGCTTCTGAAGCTCCTCAATGTCCTTGATCATTATCAAATAATGATCATGGATGGACTGTCCATCATGGATCTTTGCTCTGAAAAATTTTCAAGAGACCTCAAAGTGAGCCATGCGACTCTGCTCACCATACAACTCTTGTAGATGAGTCAGCATGTCCCTGACAATCCTCATGTCTTCATGCTATCGCTAAAGATCATTGGACATGGATGCAAGAATATAGCACTTCATCTTATTGTCTTCATCCATCCACTTCTCAAGTGTAGCTCATTGATCAGGGGATGGATGAGCTGGCAACATAGGTGCATCCTGATCGAGGACATGGTTCAGCTTCTCGAAACTGAGAATGATTTTCAAATTTTAGAGCCAATCCTTATAATTAGTTCCAGTCAACCTATTGGTGTCAAGGATTCGGACTAATGGGTTTGAACTTGACATGATTAACTATAGAGAGAAATAATTTTTAATTAGATTTTTTGAACTTGTAAATATTTTTTATTAGGACTTTAAAAATAAACAAGGGCCCCCACTATTTCTATGGATCTCCCACACTCCTTGGGTGGAGAAAATAAAAATCTATACGTGATCAGTTTTTAGTGGGTACTGCAATCCCATTGATTTATATGCAACTCACCTAATAGTTATTAGTAACACACAAATCAATGAGTGGACAACTTTTTGTCCATTGCAATACTAAGCAAGATGCAGCTGGTTCGGTCTCTAAGTTTTGTGGCATCACCTAACAGTTATTGGCACATTTTTTAGTTAAGTCAGACCAACCATACACCAACAAGTGCAAAGCCATCATTGGGACCCTCACCTAACAGTTATTAGGCCCAACCCCATCTCTATCCCGGGACATCTATGCCATAGAGTGATTGTACCTATCTGATGCAACCAAACCACTATGACCAGCCGAGAATAATCAACACTAGGTAGGCACCTGCATCTCTACAATGGTAGAAGACCGCTAGACTTAATATTAATTAAGAAGATTTAGACTCAAATCTTGTCCTTAATTAGTCATATCAGATATGACTAACCTAGTGATATGGATTAGCTCGAATTATTAGCAACCTAAGTCAAGACTTAATCAACCATATTGGCCAGGTAAGTGAGATCGGTGGGAGGGTATGCCATTAACTCAATCTATGCGAGTAGCTTCCAATTAAAGACCACCAATCGAACTACCAAACTTACCTTAGACACCAATCGATCAATAAACATTGATCAGGTCAGCTAATTAATTCAAGCTCAAACCACGGAGCCAAATTAGATCTTTTGATTTGATCGATAATATATGGCTGTTAGTCGATCTGACCAAACTTACATCTATTTGGGTTAGACATGAGAGATTAGATCTAAACCTAATCAATTATTGATTTGGTTTGATCAACCGCTCAAACTAGCTAGACCTAATTGAGCTACCCAACCCATTAACCCATATTTTATGTAGTAAATTTTAGATCTTAAATTCTGAATTTTAGATCTTTAAATTCACTTCTTAATTTTTAATTAAGTATATTATGATCATGGGTTTAGTTTAGATGTCGAAATAATTTTAGATCTACACTACACTAGGTTTACATTTCAAATAAGGTAAAATATAGCATTGTTTTAGATCTAAATTAAAATCACATATCATATATATGAAAATCAGATCTAAAACTAATTAAGCATGTATCATATGCATGCAAAATTAAGATCTAAAGAAAGATCAAATATGATTGAAAACTATTTTCAAAAATTATTTATCAAAAAATAGATCTTGGTTTTTTATTTATTTTTTTTATTTGATCAATGATCTAAAATATTTATGTATCTCATACATGATTTAATAATTTTAGATCTGAATAAAACTAAAATAAATCATTTAAATCAAAAACTAACTTTCAGATCTAAGATTAAAATCAGATTAAATATCTCTCTTATAATCAAATGGCCATAGAGATCAATCTAATCTAAATACTACGCACAAGAAATACAGATCCATGCATCTCATACATGATTCAATAATCTTAAATCTAAATAAAACTAAAATAAATCATTTAAATCAAAAACTAACTTTCAGATCTATGATTAAAATTAGATTAAATATATCTAATTAAAATCGTGGCTCCGATATTCACTATTAGAAAGGGAAGGATAGATTACATGCATGTATTTCAAAACTATTTTGAAATCACAGAGGAATAAAATAGATTAACTATTTTTATCATGCATTAAATTAGATCTAAAATCTTTTCTAACATGGATCTAAGACACATAAAATCCAAAATTAATTTATGAGATCAGATCTCATACCTTATCATGGGTCGAAGAACTCTGGCCTCTATAGGTATGCATACGAGATCTAATCTGATTTGAGACTTGTTTATCTTCCTGGGGTGCTAGCTCTCTTGCAAAGAAGATCTTTTGATGATTGATTTGAACTTTCTTTAGATTTGGAAGACGATCTTCAGTTGAAGAAGTAGTGGAGGTAGAAGAAAAATAGCAGCAGCGCAGCTTTCTTCCTCAGAGTGCCACACCTTGTACCAATGGAGTTTTCCCTTCAAACTTGGAAGAGAGGATGCCAACAAGTCCCTCTCTCACTCTAGTAGCCAGCCAAATTTTGTTCAGATCAAAAAGATCTCTTAGAGACATCCTAAAGATAGATCTTTTAGGGCGCCTAGAAGAGTCCTGATAGAGTCAAACTCTATCAAACATTCAAATTAAATTTTAAATTCAAACCAAAACTTATCCATATCCAAATGGGAGGATAAGTGGTCGACCAAGAGATGAAGAAAATATGAAAAATCTCACACAAATCTAAAATTTGCATGAGAAGAGAAGGGGCACGGATAAAGGGTGGTGCATGGAAAAGTTCTTCACAAAATGGACTCTAGGATTTTGGATTGAGCCTCAAACCAAAAATAATTTGGTTTAAATCCAAACACCTAATTAAACCTAATCTAATTAGATCTCGAATTAGATAAAATTTTAATCTAATTAAGATTTAATTGAATCCAAATTTAGATCAAATCAAAAAATTGATTCCATGATAATAGAGTCATCTCATAACTCAATCAAACCAAATCCAATTCAAGTCAAACTGAATCTAATTTAATTAGACTTGATTTAAAACTTATTTCTCAATCTAATTGAGTCTAATTACTAATTAAATTATTAATTTATTCTTCTTGAATTAATTATCAATCGTATTGATAATTATACCCTTAATGATTCATAATCATCGATCAATCATTGGATCAGATAGAAATTGCTTTTGTGTGTGATCCCATAGATTCTATTCTATCTGGTAGTGAGATATATTATGATCTTTATCATAATATCATCGAAATTTTTTTCGATGGATTGAAATAATTCCAATACTATCCATCTCAAGACGATGCTCGTAGGTCCCATAATCCACTAGTGACACCTAGCAGTATGTAGTGGCAATCCAATAAAATAAAAATATGAATTTTTAGGTACAGTTATCATATGATTAATTTTTTTTATCAAAAATTTTGACTTGACGGAGGTCATGGACAACTCGTCAAACCCCATCATCAGTCATATGCAAGATTGGCTCGATTTGAGTTCTCTTATGAATCTCGTGGAAACTCCTTTCTAGTATTCATCTTGCTTTGGCTAAAGACTTAGCGAACTTAGTCTCACGAATCACATAGAATTATATCTTTTCTACTAAGATCGATGAATTTCATCTAAGTACATTCTACTCTCAATAGTGAACTTGAACCCACCATAGCCAACATACACAGCAAGAATCCAAATGGCTAGGGACCAAGTAGATGTGCAGTCAAACTATAGCAGCTCACTATAAATATCCAATGCACCGTAGGTTAAAGGATTAGTCATACCACTACAGCATCAAGAATACCACTGACGAGTGAGTAGATATCCAAATAATTTTTCATAATGGTCATGCTCAATGCAAGTTGTTCTCTAATAACCACCTGCATTATCATCCTAGTGTCACCATACTACAAACTCGAGACTTATCTATCCATGAAGAAGATGATCATGCACCAATCTAACTGGATCAATTACTATCCTTCATGATAATCCTCCAATTGGATGCATTTAGAAATTAATCACTAATAGTGTATATCTCAAATTCTCAACACCTTAAGAATATATAAAATCATCTTTGTTAATTTCTAGGATAAATCATGGACACATAAATATAACTAAAAATAAAAATATTTTTTATTAATAATAAAAATTTTATAAGTTTAAATACAAATCCTGAAAAATAAATGTGTTAGCCAACAATTAGCTTTCTAGTGTACACATCTAACACTTAGCCCTTTGGCTTAATCAAATTAAGCCAATTAGCAATCAAATTGCTAATTGATCCTCCTGCAATATTTGTACTAGGTTAAACATCAATTGTATTGATTGTTTAACCTTAGAATAATTCTCAATCATTGATCAACTATCCGATCAGATTGTGAACTCTAATATGTATGATCTCATAGGTCTGAACCTAAGTCAGTAGCACAGAAATAAATTTTTGTACCAGTTGAAGTGACCATCTAGCAATGATACCTGACGATCAGATAGATCGAATGTGTAGAACAACATCCTTAAAACCCATATGGATATAGTTTCCATATAATTCATCCCCTTGACCAAAATGCTCGTAGGATATCTCATAGTTCAACTATCAACTTTGATCAGGTTGTCTATGTTGTATTTCAAAATACTAAATTCATCTCATGGATTATCCTGGCCAAAATTTTGCTATATTAAAATACGATGATATATTCTTCTTCAACTCTTGGAGTGATCAATTCCATCTTAATCATACACCGACTTCATAAGTACTTGACTGTAAACAGAAGTCTTCCATTACTGAATTAAAAATTTAGTTAGTCTAGTACCAAAGCATAATAAGTTGCTTGCAAGCCACTGAGGTGATCTTAGATTTAAGAGATACTTATATCTATATCCCATTAGAGACATTCTCAATTACAGAATGCTCTAGAGTTGGTCATGTTTAGTGACGATGTATTCCTATATCTCACCTATATGCCATACTAATATCTCCACATTTTTTGGTTAAGAGGACAACCAACCTATGTGGCATATAGCGATCTATGCTCGATAGATGCTGTCATCTTTATTAACAGTCTATCATTTGATTGTGAACAATTTTAAGGACTAATCAATAAATTCTCTCTTTATTGAATCTAAATAGTCCTAGGGACTTCATCACAACAATAAAGGTCGTAAGAAGATGAAAAACTTATAATAAAAAATATCAAAAATATATTTTATTAATTAATAAATTAATTATAATTATAATATAGCTTAACCGTTAATAGGCTGATGATTGATTTTGGATCATATTTTTCAATAAAAACATCATAAAACAAGACATCTAATGAGTTTTCATTATCAATCAAAATTTGTTTTACATCATAGTTTGCAATAGTGAAGAAAAATACAATAGTGTCATTATGGAAAGTCTGAATGCCCATAGCATCAGCACCTGAGAAGGAGATGACCTCATCTAACCTTTGCTTCTTCGACATTGGGTTTCCTATCTGGGTTGCCCAAGCATAGGTCTTTTGTATAAATGAGCTAGTTCCACTAGCTGTTGGTCTACCTGAGATGGTATTGATGACCCCCAAAATTGGTCGATTGTCAAGCACTAGCTCGGTGTAGGCTATTCCCGAGCTGAATTGCCTTAGCCTTGCGAATGACTGATGTAGGAACTAAGGAAGCCCTACCTAATGAGGGCTTGATCTCGTTCTTCAAATAATGATAGTCCTCACTATCATGCCGATAGTTGTTGTAGAAGTGGTAGAACTTACTCGTATATTTGTGGCATTAGGCTTTGTCTTCTTAGGCCATCTTTAAACAAACTCGTAGTTTTTTATCTCTATCAAAATTTATCCTTGGGAGGCGTTATAAGGTATGTACCTTTCAAACATTCAAGGAGGACTGATGGGTTGGTAGGAGCTCTCCCCATCCTTCTTGGGCTTCTTATGAGGCTAATCCAAGTTGGCCCTAGCTTGCTTATTTTTCTTCTTTATGCCTGCCTTCTCACTATGCTGATCTATCATGGCATCTTTAGCATTGATATTCTTGTTTGCTTTAGGAACCTCTTTTTGAAGGAGAAGAGAAAAACAGCTTAGCTTGAGTCCTCTCCTTATGGCCAGTATTGAATGATTCATATTGCGGATCTCTAAGGTAGCTGCATTGAAATTATTGATAAAGTCTCAGAGGAACTTATCATCTCTCTATTTGATAGTGAAGAAGGTGTTAAAGTCCATCTACTTCCTACTGCTCTTGAATTAAGCAGTGAACATCTTGCCAAATTCCTCAAAAAAGTGGATAGAGCCTGATTGAAACCTAGCATACCACATTCTAGCTACCTTTCGAAGAGTAGCAGGGAAGGCCTTGTATATTACCAAATCAGCTACTCCCTAAAGCAGCATGAGAGCCTTGAAGCTCCTTAAGTGATTGAAGGGGTTGGTGGTATCATTATAGGTCTTGAGTTGTGGCATCTTAAATTGAGATGGAATAGGTTCCTTTATGATCCTCGCTAAAAATGGGGGCTTGGTAGAGTTTTTGGGATCATTCCTAGATTCGGCTTGATGCTGTTGTAGTACTTTGAGGTACTGATCCACTTCTTCTAGTTTGTGATCAATGTTTTTCCCATCCTAAAGGCTTTCAAATAGGTGGGAAGAAGAATCGTTGATCATCACATCCTCTTATGAAAAAGAAGAAAAACTAGAGGATAATGCTTCTTAACCTGCCCTGGGTTCCATGAATGAGAGTGATGGCTATAAGATATCTTTCTTTGGCTCTGTGGATTTGATAAGTATATTAATTTAACATAAAAAGTATACATATCTTGATTATTTAATTTTAATTATTTAATATTTAATATTTTTTATATTTTTTTAGGAATAATTAATTATAAAGTTTTAATTATAAACTAATTAAAAATAATTCTTCAATATATGTAGATAAAATTTGAGTTTAAATTCAGATTTGTTTTGTGTATGAGACATAAAGATATA
Source organism: Cocos nucifera (assembly GCA_006176705.1). Classification (NCBI taxonomy): domain Eukaryota; kingdom Viridiplantae; phylum Streptophyta; class Magnoliopsida; order Arecales; family Arecaceae; genus Cocos; species Cocos nucifera. Next base: position 135,818 of record QRFJ01001752.1, read on the forward strand.
CGAATGGGAAATAGAAATTCAATGAATAAAAGAAAAAAAATGATGAAAAAAAAAAAAAAAAAGGAAAGGGTGGAAACTGTGGGCTGGCCGGTGCATTTAATGCAAAAAGGAATGGAGTTATTGGATTTTTTTTTTCGGGCGTTGCTGATTTCGGGCGCATGTTTTTTTTGGCGCTTAGGACATGAAAGTTCGTGGCCTCACATGCTTCTTCATGCGAACGCGGGTCAAAGCGAAAAGAAGGCCACGCGCGAGAGGATATCCGGCATTTCAAAAAAAAAAAAAAATAATATTTTTTAAAAATTTTTTAGTGAAAAAAAATTTAGATTGTATGGCAACCCTTTCTCTTATCTTATCTTCTATCATTTTCATCCCATCCATCTAAGTCTTCTTATCACTCCAATCTCAACCATCTATTTTTTTGGAATGCATCTTTTTATCAGTTTCATATCTAAAAATCAGAAAAAAAAAATTTTCTCCTAATATCTATAAATAAAGTCTAATGTCTGTACTTTTAAATATCTATCTCCACACCATAATTTTTATAGGAGCCCATGTGATCGATAGAAATACATATCCATAAAATTTTTATCCATCTTTTTTTTACTTTCTTCCACTCTTCCAATACCATGAGAAAAAGATTTAACCAGAGGAAGGTCAGCCAGAGGGGATCTTGTATTTTCTTTATTTTCTTATTCTAACTCCAAGCCCTATTAATGACTTAGGAGTTAGTTAGTTTTTGTATCAAATTTTTATTTCAAAAATAAATTTTTTTTAAAATTTTTTTTTAATCGTCGCTTATGCAATTTAGTTTTTGTAATTTAATTTCAGCACATAAGATAGTTTAATTTTTATGCTTATTTATTTTTATATTTTTTTTATTTTTTATAATTTTAAATTTTAGTAACTAGTATAATATTTTTTTATATTTTTAATCGAATTTATAGTTTTTCATCAAATCAAATCTAACAAAGCAATCTTCTGGGATTTGCGATGAAGTTAAACCATGATTAGAAACTTCTTCTTAGGATTTTTCTTGACTTTTATTTTTAGAGTCTTCTTCTTTCAAGCTTCTTACCAAGAGACTTGATGGACTATCATTGAATTTCAATCCCTTTATAGTTCATGCTTGATTCGGTGCAAGAAGAATAATAGGTAGAAGGCCTATAATTTTGTTAATTTCTTTTCTCTTATTTCTTGTGAAAAACTCTTGATCGATTATTGTTAAGTCAGAGCCCCTTTAGAGTCCATACTTAGATAACACAAGAGAAATAGTTCAAAGTAGACTTCTTTAATTAGGGTGAATGCTTGTCCATGTATTACATCTTGATCAAAGGATATCATAAGAGAAATCTTAGAAAGGCTCTCTAAGTCATTGATCTAATAGATTCAAAAATTCTAGATCTTTAGATTATTACTCTCTATAATTAATTTATTATTTAATAGTAAATAACAAATAATCCTCCAAACTTTTTGTGAGAGCTCATCTGAGCAAGAGTTTGAATGGAATTCAAACATAATTCTTCGTGGGATCAATCTGTACTCACTGAACATGCTATTTTGCACACCGTATGCTTGTGGTTTTAATTTAAGACACATCAGGGTTATAATGATGGTAGTAAAAAACTCATTTTGGGATCCAGTATTGAGGGGATTGATGACTGTGTGGAGCTCTCCCATAGCTTAAGGAGCGGGAGTGATGGATTTACTTTAGACTCGGTAGAGGAGGGTGGTGGCTCAGTTGTAACAGCACTCCAAGATTGCCCAACTCATGAGCCCTTGTTGTTGCTGCACTTGGGGATTAGCAACCACTTCTATAGGCTCTGAACGACTATAGTCAACACCTGAACCTATCGCAGAAACATAGGTCGATGATAATCACTAGAGCCATCTGCACCTCTGGTGGGGGCAGAGTCCTCTGTAGACTCAGTATAAAGCCAAACTCTATTGGTGCATTTGGTTGGGCAGTAGAAGGAGCTACTTGTTTTTTCCAAGATCTCATGGTTGTTGTAGAATAGAACCTTCAATGATGGGATTAGTACCCTTCCTTTAGCACCACTTTATTATTATTGGGAGCCAATTTAACTAGGCCATCAAGCTGGCTAGTATGTTGGAGAGCTTGATGGGAGGGTGAATGGATTAAGGAAGCTGGCTAGAGATCTTGATACATCTCATTAGATGGTGGATGATGATCATCAGGACTTGGATGTAGTTGGATCTTCAGTGCAATGCCCTGCTTAGTCCTAAACACCAAATACAAGGAAGCCACCTTGTAAAAGGGTGTCTGGCAAGAGATGCTTCGATGCGTAAGTTAAATAAGCCTCCAAGAAAGATGAGAGGTTATGAATGAGTGGTAGAATGATCTAAGCTAGAGAGCATAGAGAGTTCATGAATTAGGGTTCAGTCTTGGATGTCTACTTCCCATACTCGGCTTAACTTCACTTAGCTTTACTTGAGTAAACTTGAATTCACTTATCGGAGAGTCCTCTTGGTGATGTTTATATAAGCAAGGAATGGTATCCATTGCTATGGAATCTTAGGATATGCGAACGTCCATTTTGGATAACCATTCATACGATTGGAAGATATCACAAGGGTGATTCTTCCATGCACCAATCCTGTATTCATGATTATGGCCGATATTGTTTGCCATCATGAGCCAGCTATAACCAGGTGAGGGAAGAGTCAAGCATCTTTACATACCCCTAGACTAGCCACATAATAAGAGCTGATTGGCCAAGGCTTCCTGATGAGCTCATGATAAACTTTGATTTGTTGGTTGCTATGATTAGTTCCAAATTATATTAATTATTATTATTATTATTATTATTATTGTTATTATTGCTATAAATTATTATTATCATTCTTGTTATTATTGTTGTTGTTGTTATTATTATTATAGTTATTGTTGTTGTTGTTGTTGTTATATATTTGAGAATATCATCATCATTTATATACACGTACATATATATGTTATATGTATATGATGTGTGTATGTATACATACACACATCACATACATCTATCTTTCATGTATAGCAGTATAGGTATTTTGTCCACTAAAAGTGTAAATAGAACAATCAATACATGCAAGAAGGCCATGCATGTTATTGTACAATTAAAATTACAAAAATAATCTAACCCAACCAACCAATGTACTGATTGGCCTATCTGAAAATGTGTGATGAAAAAAGGGTATGGGGATGCATGGATGGTAGTCGCTGCAATACATTGTGAGCTGCTAAAGTGGCTTGAACTAAAATAGTGATTGATTCAAGTCGTGGCCAATATTAATCATTAAGGATAAATTTTTATCCAATGCGTAAACCATAGGCTCACGGCACCCTCCCAAGCTGCCTTTAATTTTCATCACAATGCCATGAGGAGCTCTCCTTGTTGCAACGCAGATTAGCCAAGCATGAGGAAATGCACTCATACTTTTCTTTTCTGATAAGAAGGGAAGCTAGATTTATTAAAGAGAAAAGATGGTTATGTACAAAGTTTTTGAAGGAAAAAAAGGGTACAAGCATAGCAAAGTAGCAGGGTGCTCTGCCTTGACACGAGTACCATGAGATCCTTCAGCAGATGAAAATTAACATTCAAAACAACGTGAGGGACCCGCAGGGGACAGAATCAGCTCCTAAGTTGTTGGCTCGAATGCGCGACTAGTGTTTGCAGATTTGTCCAAAGGCATTTGTGGCTCATGGTGATACTCCTCGAGCAAAGATTTTGCCAGCTCCTTAATATGTGGACAGCTTTCTGAAGAATTGAAAATATAGACCCTGTTCTCTTCAAGAATATCCTAGCACTGCGTTCCCTCCAGCTTTTCCCGATAGATTGCCGCAAATAGTTGGTCAGCTGCTTTCCTCGAAGGTTTTTGGTTGGTTTTTCTTCTCCAATTAGTCCAGAGGTCATGAAGGTTTGGGGGGCGGTCATGTCGAGAGGAGGAGGGCGGGGCACCGGGGACCAAGGGGGAGGGGGAGGGGGGGTTTCTCGCGCCGGTTGGAGGAGTGGTGCAGCAAGGGGCAGGGGGGACTGAGAACCACCAAAGGAGAGAGGGGAGAGGGGGGAATTTTTTTTTTTTTGTATGGAGAGAGAGTAAGTCGCTCATAGAGTGACTCTATGAGTCGTCCCACGCTATTCTCTCAGAGAAAGTCACTTTTTGAGTACATGGGGCCTACCATCATGACGGATTGCAAAGGCTCACACTAGTTCTAGTTCTATATAAAAAAGGGATGCAAATAGGGCCTGTCAACTACCTTCAGCTCAAGCTTTGTGCCCAACCCAAGTAATGTTTCGGTTGCATAAAATCTAAAAATCAATTGGAAAATTTTTTGCTCACCATAGGGAGTAAGCTTCCATGCTTACCAACCATGATGATCGACTTATGCACAAGCTTGAAAGAAAAAAAAGCACGGCATTTAAATTTTTTTTCCTTCTAAACCTGTATGAGCCAATCACCATGAGTGGTAAGTATGAAAGTTCACCGTCCATGATGAGCAAAATATTTTTCAAACCAATTCAATCTTTGATCAGGTATATGGCTCGAAGCCCATGAGTTGTTGATTCTAGTCTAGTCAAAAACATCAGACCTTAATCCATGCCACTTGACCAAATACCAAAGCCCCTAAAACCCTTACCCACTCACTTCATGACTTCTGATCGGAAGAGAAGAGAAAAGAATAAGGGAGATAGTTAATATTTTTTCTTGATTAAAAATTTTTTTATTAAAAAAAATTTAAAAAGAAAAAATTAAAGAAAATATAATTTTTTTTAAATCTATAATTTTTTTCTCCACCAAATCCAACAGATTTTGAGAGTAAGGGATTGAAAGTTTAATAATTTTTTCATAATTTTCATCTTACCTATCTAATAATGAAGAATAAAATTAATATTATATTTCAATCCTAAAGCTTATTTCAAGTTTTCCATCCGATTGAAACTTCCGTGGATTGGAAAAAAAAGAAAGCCACGGTCTCCTACCCGATTGAAACTCCTATGAATGGGAAAATTCAACGAAAATGCAAAAAAAGAAAGAAAAAATTAAAAAAAGTAAGATCTTTACCAACTTAGATAGTCTTTTTTTTTAATTTTTATTTCTCTTTCTTGGAGATCTACGGAGCACTTAAGGGAGATGGAGAATGAAAAATAGAGGAAACTTTAGTAAAAAATATAGAAAAATTCAAAGAAAACTAAAGAAAAATGTAAAAAGATCAAAAGTTGAAACCTTTTCCCACTTAGATTTTTTTTTTCCGCTTCTCTTTTTCGGAGATTTGTGGGAAAGAAGAGCACTTGAGGGAGATAGAGGGTTTTTTTGGATTCCTTTCTAGGATAAAATAATAAAAGAAGATTATAATATTTTTTTTTTCGTTTTCTTTCTTATTTGCTTTCAACAAGATGGAAAGAAATTATTTTCTTTTCTTTCTTTAAACTCCCAACTAAGAGAAAAGAAATACATTTTTTTCTTTTCTTTTTATTTTTTCCCCAAACTCCCAACCAAGGAAAGAAATTTTTAGAAGTGCACCTCTTCTTTTGCACACTTTTCTTATCCATGCACTAAACTTTGCTAATTCCATCTATTTTTCTTTGGCTTTTTTATTAAAATAATATTTATTTTAAAAATAATTATGAAAATAATGTTCTAAGAAAAGTATTTACCAAAATACTGTCTAGACTAAAGTCACCCTACCATAGGGCAACTTTATCTGCTTACTCATGCTCACTCAAGCTCCTTAGATGTCACTTGGAAACCAGCTAAAGAGTTGCTTGATGATATAGTGTTTGTATAAGTCATCCTATAATAGAATGTCTTTATAAGTCATCCTACCATAGGACGGTTTTGATTCCACAACTTCATCCATCACCAAAACCGCCAAGAGGAGGGAGGGAGGGTGGGTACCGTCGAGAGAAGAGAGAGAGGGCGCCACCCTCCCTACAATTGCTAAGAGGAGGAGGGGGCATGTGGTAGGCTAGGTATCGCTGAGAGGAGGGAGGGTGGGGAGGATTCTCATGCCAAGACTGAGAAGGAAAGGAAGGTGGAGGGGGGATTCTCACGCTGTGGACCAAGAGAGAGGGCTTTGTGGGAGGGGGGCGGTCGAGAGGAGGGAGGGCATCGAGGATCGAGAGGAGAGGGAGGGGGAGGGGAGGGGGGAGGGCCACTAAGGACCACACTGGGGACCAAGAGGGAGGGTGCGGGGGGATGGGGGGCGGTCATGCCGAGAGGAGGAGGGCGGGGCACTAGGACCAGGGGGGTTCTCACGCCGATTGGGAGAGTGGGCAGCAAGGGGCAGCAGGGACTGAGAACCATCGAAGGAGAGAGGGGAGAGAAGGGATTTTTTTTTTGTATGGAGAGAGAGTAAGTCGCTCTATGGTAGAGCGACTCTATGAGTCGTCCTACGCTATTCTCTCAGAAAGTCACTTTTTGACAGGGCGACTCAGTTGTTCTTACTGCCAATTCAACTGATGATTAGGTGCTGAGTCGATAAATAAAGTCGTCCTTTGAAAGGACAATATTATTTGGACAGTATTTTTGTAAATATTTTTTGATGGACATTATTTTTATAATTTTTTTTAAATTAACATTATTTTGCTAAATTTATGATTTTTCTCCTCCTCTTCCCCATCCCCCAATCAACAATGGCTCCTTTTCTTGCTTTCTTGATCCGTGTTGCACTTTCTTCTCGTTGAGATCTTTTCACCATAGATGGCTTAGGGAATAGGTTGGAGTTTGGGATTTGAATTGAGCCATCTTTCGGCCAACTCTAGTTCATGTCTATTTATGCTTCGGGCCAAGCTCGGGTTTGAGCTCACGTTAGGTTCATACTGGATCTTAGAGAAAGTTTGTAGGCCTATGCCTAGTCTAAAGCCTGAAATTTTCGTGTAGGACAGGGCTCACGTAGCAAGTAAACTTCATCTAGCCTAGCCCGGTTCCAACCTAACATATAGGTAAGATTAATCTTAAAAAAATAAAAAATAACAAAATAATAATCTTCCAAGTAATGTGCACTAGACGACGGCGACTACTACTACCGAAACTCTTTTGACATGGTTTACAAAAATTAAACTCATCGGACACTTGTAGTCATGGGTTGCTTCTTGTCCTCTCTTGTTTGGGAGTGGTCTAGAGGTCGCCTGGGACTTTTGTGGCATTGAAAGGTTTGAATGTGGCCTTTGGATTTATTCTAACACAACTTGAAATATATCCAGGTCATCTTCTTCATTTTTGAAAATTTTTGGCCTCTCGTTAAAATCATTTGACCCCTCTTATCAAAGAATCTGATGTGCGATCGTCTAGGATTATCCACCCATAGAGTACGCATAGATCATCGCATACCGAACTGATCACTCACGCCATTCGCTGCTGACGCCTGCTTCACAACAGGCAGCATAATCGAGTCAAATCCAGGTGCAAAATACTGGACTTCTATGAAATGTACTCCTTAGTATTCGAGAAGAACTAAGGATTAATAATATTGGTCCTTTGTTAATGGCAATGAACTCAAAGTCACCGCGAGAATCAGCCAGACTCAAGATTTCAGTGTCTGATATAGATAATCGAAATCGACATCTGGCAAGACTGTTTGTGTGCAATGGTGTGTGCTATAGTTGGAAGAGTTCCAAGCAAACGGTGATACACCCCGTCCATGATTACCCTCGAAAAGGTTATGTCGAGGTCAAGAGAGTCAACTCCATAATAATGTGGCAAATCCATTACAAAGCGCGTTGGGCCAGCAGAAGTTCGAAGCCCACCTTGAGAAAATGGGACTTAGACTTGTGTAGCCAATTGGCTTTAGGACAAGTGAAAGATGTCAGATATATGTGCCCTAGAAGCCAGAATGACTGACACTTGTAATACACTTCTAGGAGCAAATTATAATTTTGACTAAAAATTAATAAATGAGTTATTTTCTATCACATATGTGTATTTAGTGTCTGTGATACATCCTTGAGTAATGGCAATGATAATTCATATTTTTCAAGAGTTGAAAATTTAAGACATGAATAATCATTATTAACTCATAAAATTGCTCCTGACCATAGGATCATCACGAGGATGGTGATTGATCCGAAAGGTTGGTGTACAATCACTTCTCTTTAGTAGATGAGTCTTGAGTCTACGGTGTGGAGACACCGGAGCGAGAGTATACGGTCTTAGAGAATGAGGGCACTGAGCGTGAACACTCGAGTAGTCATTAGGGAGTCTACCTTTCTGTCAATGACTGACTCGTTGCTATAGTAGTGTGTCTGGTTCTTTGACCTGAGGTGCATCGGCAGTTCACCTTGAGGGTGTTATAGTTTGACTACACCATTACTTGATCTCCTAGCCATATAGAACCTTGAGGTGTATGTTGGCTATAGCATGTTCATTGTAGGAACTGGATGGCATCAAGATGGAATCTATCTACCTCGGTGGTAGAGGAGCAGCCCTATGATAATCATGAGAATCAAGTCCAGAAGCCCATGGCCATAGTAGAGTGAAATATAAGAAAGAGTTTCTATTTAGATTTTCACATTGGACTCGAATCGAATGATTACATCATATGACAGAAACTAGAGTTTGACGAGTTTACCTTAACCCTGATCTGATCGGAGCTCAAGATAGAAGAACTAAATCACACAGATAGCTGCACCAAGAGGTTCGCATTCAGCTCTGATGGATTGCCACCATATACTGCTAGGTGTCACTGGTGGATTTTGGGAGCAATTAGAATGATTTAGATGATCAATCATTCTAGCTGTTCGAATCAGAAGAGTTCTGATCCATCGAAAGGAGTTTCGATGATGTCGATGATAGAGAATTATGGTATATCCCATTACCATATAGAACTGAACCTAAACTGGTCACACACAAGGGTTTGAATCTGGTGATCATTCAAATTGAACTGATCCAGTTCAATTGATCTGAATGAGATTCAATTAGGTTCAAAGGAAATCGTGCTAGCACTCGATTGAACCTAACGTTCTTCTTTTGCTATCATAAATAAGTTGTCCTGTCTGAGCCAAAGGAGTTTGTGCTCAATAAGAGGCCTTCATATGGTCTGACTGGAGGATGTTCAAGTCAGAAAAGGTTGTCTTATTTTGTAAGACATCACGTGCCATTTTTGGTCACCTGCCATTTCTTGTTCTTTGACTTTGGTCAAAAGTCTACCTTTGACTGGTCAAATGTTGACCATTGACACTTTGACTTTTGACCACATGTCAAACACCTATTGAAGAGCTGGTGGGGGCCTGTCCCCCTACCAGAACCTGACAAGAAGGAGGGCGCATGCCACCCTAGGCGTGTGCCCAAGTTGGAGGCGCCTAGGAGTCCTTGTTGGATAAGGACTCCATCTCCTTTTTGGATTCCAATTAGAGTTCTTCTAAGAACCAACTTTGATTGGTCTTAGACGCCCTCTAAGGAGGAATCCAGGGGACTCTATTCCCATCAATCAGATTTAGATCTGACTTCACAAAGGGTTATGATTGGTTGGGAAGAAGAGGAGTTGGATCACAGCTAGTCTATAAATAAGACCCTGTACCCAACTCAGATTGATATGAGATTGAAAAAAGAGTTTCCATACGCCCCAAGGCTGCCTCTCCCTCTTCTCCATGCCAAACCACCTTCCCCCCTTACTCTCCACGTCCAAAAGGAGTTTTGGATTTTTTGTTGGTGCGATTCAAGCAAGAGAAAGGCGATCAAAAGCAAGAAGGCTGCGCTGCTGCAAAGGACGACTGCTGATCTTCAAAAGAAGTTTTGAAGATCCTCCAGATCAGATTCAGATCTGATTTTTGAAGACATGATAGAAAAGAAGAGGATCTCTAGATCCAGCCCGAGTGGATACCGGTAGAGGCCAGGCGCTTGCATGGCTAGATCCAGAACCTTCCGCTGCATACAGGATCATCAACAGGATAATAGGATTACCCAAATCAAATAAATTAAATTTGATTTAATTTATCCTTATTTATTTTATTTATTAAAATAATAAGAATTAGATCTGAAATATCCCAGATCTGATACAGATCAAAGAAAAAAAATTTTGAAATATATCTCTTGATCTGATATGATCTGAACGAATCTGGACCGGGAAATCAGGATTTCCCTTCATGAAGCTCCTTAGTAAGCATTTTGACCGCCTGGGTATCCATCTCTGCAACAAAAAGGGAATCACAATCAAAAACATATGCATACAAAATCTTATAAAAATTTACAAAGTAGAAAAGTGTACCCACAAGGTTGAGGGGACTCGGGCCTACGTTAAACAGAATATGTTCTTTCAAAAGTTTGGAAAGGAGAGGAGCCCGGTAGGTCTTAAGTTTATTTACAGAGTCAAGATCGTTCCTATCTAAACTAGGTGCTCGACAGACTAACTTTCTAAGCAGACCCAATGAAGGAAGCCCTAATAATAGAGTAGGACAATACACGAAGAAGTACCTCTCCTTCCAGTTGTGGATAAAAGAAGGGACATCTTTCAGTAACCCCTTCTTGCCGAATTAGAGAGAAAAGTACCACCAATCTTTTATCAAAGGATGGTGTTTGAAGGTATAGTAACTTCTCAAAAAAGAAATGGTCAGGCGGACTTCGGCCATGTGGCAAAGGGAGAGAAATTCAATAACAAATCGAAAAGAATTTGGCACAACGAAAGCTAAGAAAATATTCAAAAAATGAAAAAGTGTAATTACAAAAGATGGAAGAGAAAGTCTTAGTTTGACACGAAGAGCTTTCAGGTATAGATAAAATCAACCAAGTAGAGGAGTGCAAGCCCAGTCATTGGGTCCAAGGAGTTCTAGTTCGTATTTTGGGAGGACTCCATATTGAATCCTAATTAATGAAAGATCGTCTGGGGTTAAGGTACACAAGATCATGCCCGGTGCGAAGGTCAGATGGGACATACTTATAAGGTCAATCTCATCTATCGGATTAAGGTTTTGAAGGGTTGGATTAGATGAACTCCAAGAACCAGTAGACTAAGCAGTTTCCGAAGACATTCAGATCAAACGGATACCCAAAAATTCCCAAAAAAATCGAGAAAATAAGGAGCAAAATTTTCTTAAAGAAAACGAAGGGATAAAATGCAAGAGATACCAAAATAATCGAAGGAGAGGTTGTAACTAATCTAGATTGATCGAGAAAGGCAACGAGACGATGGGCACGACGAAAATCAAATAAGAAACGACCCATGGGCAGAAAAAATAGAAAAGAAAATCAAAAAGTTCTCAAGCAGAAAGAAGGATACCAAAGGAAGAAAGAGAAATCAGGCTGATGGCTGATAGAATTTTAATGGTGCCATACATGGAGCAGAGTCTCGATGAGTCTTAAAAATTATCTTTTCGGATTGCTTCATATTTAAGAAACTTTAGCGCCAGTGCAATAACCAGCAAGACTCTCCATTCAACGAGCGCGGGACTCGGGAAAGAACTTAGGCAGTCATTTTTTTGTACTTCCTTTCCTCAAATCTCGAACTCGAAAGTAGGAGACTATTATTGGGGTTGAACCCACTCCTATCGAAGATCGGCTTGATGTCTTGTCTTAGGACGGGCCAGACTCTCTCCAGCTGGACTTCCTCCGACGAACTCCTTTAGCCGAACTTCCTCAACAGAACTCCCTTCAGCCAAACTTCCTCCGACCAGACTCCCTCCAGTTGGACTTTCTCTAGCCGGACTCCCTCTAGTCGGACTCCTCCAGTCAAACTTCTCCAATCGAACTCCTTCCAACTGAACTCCTTCGAGCCGAACTTCTCCAGTCAAACTTCTTTCGGACTCCCTCCAGTAGCCTAACGGGCTCCTTCCAGTCGAACTTCTCTCTGTCCATGAAAAAATCTCGGCATCAATTCTCGATACAATAATATCAGTCAACACTTAGACGATCTCGAGAACATCCAAACTTTAACTATTAAATTTCAATAAACTGGCACGTCATGATAATGGATACTATCCTCCGTAATAAACTTCACGTAGCCCTGAACGCATAAAGCTAGTTATCAAGTCTATCTTGTGTTACAAGTCTCGCCTATATAAAGAACCTTCCATATATGTTTTCTCTCTAAGCTCAAAACTTTGTTTTAATTTTTTGAGCACTCTATTGATCAAAAGAGCTGACTTAATCATCGGAGGATCCTGCCAGAGCCACCACCTCTGACTCCGGTCAGAATTTTATTTTACAGGTCACTAGTGATGACCTCATCTTTTCCAGCTCCAGCATAGTCCGACATCAACCAGATTCTGCACCAACAATTTCTATAGACTGATTGCATGATTGGACGGATGAGAGGTATGGGCGAGCTTGATCGGATGGCCAGGAGTCAATTTGACTCCAGATTGGACTCTATTCTTCATTTTGGATATGATTTGAAGCTATTTTTTGACTATATAATAGCCTGTGAGCACCTGAAACTTAGCAGAACGTAGGAGAATGGCAGAGAACTTTTTCAAAAGAGAAAAGATAGCTTTTCCAAGAGAGAAAATAGAAAGAAAGAAAGAGAAGACAAGGGTTCTTCTTATAAAAAGGTAGAGATTCTTCTTATATACAATTTAAGAGATTACCAGGTGAGTGAATTGCCTCTAGGTGAAATTTTCTTCTTCATGTTTGAGGCTATTCTTGCATCTAGAAGAGAAGAGAAAGAGTGATTCTTTTTATTCTTTATCTCTTATAAATTTTCTCATTTTAGTGAAGATATTATTCTATGCAGCTGTGGACGTAGGAGCAAAGAACTCCAAGCCATATGAATTTTTTGTATTTTATGCTTATGTGATTTTATTTTTTTCTTTCTTCTATGATTATCGTATCAACTGTGCATCATTTCGTAATACTCTATTCAGTTGATCCTAACAATATTGCATAAGAGAGAGCACTTGCAGTGACCTACCACTTAAATCAATGTCACCTTGCTCACATGGTTTAGACTTTGGTCTAGGATTTACATCTCTCCGTATTTTTGTTAGTTAGTCTAACATGAGTAAACTGAATGTGGTAAATATGAAATTTGGTAACTTGTGATTATCATGTTCAATGTTCCATACAACTCTTGATCATGACTAGTAGAGAAACCATGCATCTCCAGGTTTATAAAACCACATGCAACATCATGCCACACGCTACAATTGGTTAACATATAATCTAGAAAATGATTTCATAATGCACACCTCTTACCTAGTGAAATCAATACTTCCATGGAGATACATGTTTTCTAGTATTCCCTTTCTTAGGTCATGTATTGCATTGGTAAAAAAAAAAAAATCAATTTGTGTAAATAAATGATCATGGTGTTGTAGTGCGACTAGATTCATCCAACTCCTCATCCATGTGATGACCCAAGCACTTTCAAAATCTCTCAAGGCATTATAGTCAAGACCTGAGCAAACCAAAAGTAGCCGATCTCCGAAGCCAACGGCCCTCCGCTCAACTAGCAACCTCAATAACTAACTCAAGCTAAGTAGAGCTCTACACCAAATGCATGCAAGATTTCAGTAATTTCTCCACGTTTCATATGGTTATGGCACGTCTCCAAATTGTTGCTTGGTAGGTTGTTGCTGCATAACTTAAAGTTTGTTGGGATATGATTGGCTCAAGATGCAAGATTCTAGCTATAAAAGATTCAAAAGCACCAGAGAAGTGAGAGGAAAAACACTTCGCTACCCTCTGATACCAATATTATCTTTTTTTCTTCTTCTTATTTATTTTCTTGTTTCTGACCAATAAAATTCTTTCTAACTTAAGCATTAAATATTCCAATTAGAGTCAATCTAGTGAGCTCTCTAATCCGTGCCTACTTTCTTAGTAGTCTACAAGATGATCTACACAGCATCTCAAGATTGGCAACAATATTATAATAAAATACGATGCATCAATTTTATAAATATTAAATAATTTAAATATAAAAATATTTTATAATTTATTAATAAATCTAAAAAAATAATTACATTATTTATCTTATAAATAAAATTAATTGATAATTTTAACTAATTTCATAAATCTTTTTCAGAGTTTAATTTTTAAAAATATGTTTCTAGTAAAAATTTAGTTATGATTATTTTTAAAATAAAAATTTTAAATAGGGTCGAGCCTAGTAAACTGAAAATTTTTTTATAAAAATTAGGTCCCTGAATGAGTGTCGAGTGGGGTCACATTGGGATTTTATAAGAAGGCGGCGGTAGAAAGAGGGGGGAACTGAGGGAGATTGAGAGATGAAGCATAAGAAAACTCAAAGCGGGAATGAATTAACCTCTCCTAGGATGAGCTGGAGAGGAAAAGCAGCCAGTGAAGGACTGTGGTGGCAACAGACCTTCCATGGCTAGCAGTCCACCGTCCACCATTAGAGAGGAAAAGCAAGTAGTGGAGGATGGTGGTGGCAACAGATCTTCCACGGCCAGCAGTCCATCTGGCAACCACGAAACAGCAGCAAATGACACCCGAATAGGAGTTTAAAAAATGAGGAGAAAATAAGGCCTTATTCCTCTGTGTTGAATCATCTTGAGGACAAATCCATTGCCAACCATAGTTGGTGGTAGCCAGGGCTAACTCTAACAAGAGGGAAGGCTCAACGAAGTCATGGACGCGGCGGCGAGAGCGAGTCTAAAGGCATCTTTCCACCGACAAACTCAAAACACAGGTAACAAAAACGAAACAGAGCACCCTTTTCTTGATGAAATCCGGTGACCAGCCAGTCAGAAACCAGAATATTAGGACCAAAGAAGATGGAAAGGAGAATTAATTAGAAGATTAGGGGCTTATTATCCTGTTCCAGCGATGCTTTGATGGCTTTTTCCAGCAGACAGTGCGACGGTGGTAGACTTGTGTTCGAGATGAAAATAAGAAAGAAATCGCGGGTGTTTTTGATGGCGGGACATAGATCGAGAGCGGAGGTTCGAAAGGAATGGAAATCGATTTTGATAGAGCTCTAAGCCTTTGAACTCCTAAGACCCACAGATCCCCCAGATAACATTTTTGATCTATAGAGGTTCTTATCTTCTTCATCGGCGGCAACTAATGTCACTTCTAGAGTAGCTTATGTAGGTTGGACGCTATAGAACTCGTGCAATGGCCATTTGTTTGATTCTCAATCTTTTATGCAAGTCTAAGACACTGTACTCTATGGGTGGATAATCCTAGACGATCGCACATCAGATTCTTTGATAAGAGGGGTCAAATGATTTTAACGAGAGGCCAAAAATTTTCAAAAATGAAGAAGATGACCTGGATATATTTCAAGTTGTGTTAGAATAAATCCAAAGGCCACATTCAAACCTTTCAATGCCACAAAAGTCCCAGGCGACCTCTAGACCACTCCCAAACAAGAGAGGACAAGAAGCAACCCATGACTACAAGTGTCCGATGAGTTTAATTTTTGTAAACCATGTCAAAAGAGTTTCGGTAGTAGTAGTCGCCGTCGTCTAGTGCACATTACTTGGAAGATTATTATTTTGTTATTTTTTATTTTTTTAAGATTAATCTTACCTATATGTTAGGTTGGAACCGGGCTAGGCTAGATGAAGTTTACTTGCTACGTGAGCCCTGTCCTACACAGAAAATTTCAGGCTTTAGACTAGGCATAGGCCTACAACATCTTCTCTAAGATCCAGTATGAACCTAACGTGAGCTCAAACCCGAGCTTGGCCCGAAGCATAAATAGACATGAACTAGAGTTGGCCGAAAGATGGCTCAATTACAATCCCAAACTCCAACCTATTCCCTAAGCCATCTATGGTGAAAAGATCTCAACGAGAAGAAAGTGCAACACGGATCAAGAAAGCAAGAAAAGGAGCCATTGTTGATTGGGGATGGGGAAGGAGGAGAAAATCATAAATTTAGCAAAATAATGTTAATTTAAAAAAAATTATAAAAATAATGTCCATCAAAAATATTTACAAAAATACTGTCCAATAATATTGTCCTTTCAAAGGACGACTTTATTTATCGACTCAGCACCTAATCATCAGTTGAATTGGCAGTAAGAACAACTGAGTCGCCTGTCAAAAAGTGACTTTCTGAGAGAATAGCGTAGGACGACTCATAGAGTCGCTCTACCATAGAGCGACTTACTCTCTTCTCCATACAAAAAAAAAATCCCTTCTCTCCCTCTCTCCTTCGATGGTTCTCAGTCCCTGCTGCCCCTTGCTGCCACACTCTCCCAATCGGCGTGAGAACCCCCTGGTCCTAGTGCCCCGCCCTCCTCCTCTCGGCATGACCGCCCCATCCCCCCCACCCTCCTCTTGGTCCCAGTGTGGTCCTTAGTGGCCTCCCCCCTCCCTCCCCCTCCCTCTCCTCTCCTCTCGATCCTCGATGCCCCTCCCTCCTCTCGACCGCCCCCCTCCCACAACCCTCTCTCTTGTGTCCACAGCGTGAGAATCCCCCCTCCACCTTCCTTTCCTTCTCAGTCTTGGCATGAGAATCCTCCCACCCTCCTCCTCTCAGCGATACCTAGCCTAACTAGCCCCTCCTCTTAGCAATTGTAGGGAGGGTGGCGCCCTCTCTCTTCTCTCGACGGTACCCACCCTCCCTCCTCCTCTTGGCGGTTTTGGTGATGGATGAAGTTGTGGAATCAAAACCGTCCTATGGTAGGATGACTTATAAAGATTCTTCTATTAGTGATGACTTATACAAACACTATTCATCAAGCAACTCTTTAGCTGGTTTCCAAGTGACATCTAAGGAGCTTGAGTGAGCATGAGTAAGCAGATAAAGTTGCCCTATGGTAGGGTGACTTTAGTCTAGACAGTATTTTGTAAATCTTTTCTTAGAACATTATTTTCATAATTATTTTTAAAATAAATATATTTTTAATAAAAAGCCAGAAAAATAGATGGAATTAGCAAAGTTTAGTGCATGGATAAGAAAAGTGTGCAAAAGAAGAGGTGCACTTCTAAAAATTTCTTTCCTTGGTTGGGAGTTTGGGGAAAAATAAAAAGAAAGAAAAAAATGTATTTCTTTTCTTCTTAGTTGGGAGTTTAAAGAAAGAAAAGAAAATAATTTCTTTCCATCTTGTTGAAAGCAAATAAGAAAGAAAACGAAAAAAAAAATATTATAATCTTCTTTTATTATTTTATCCTAGAAAGGAATCCAAAAAACCCTCTATCTCCCTCAAGTGCTCTTCTTTCCCACAAATTCTCCGAAAAAGAGAAGCGGAAAAAAAAATCTAAGTGGGAAAAGGTTTCACTTTTTGATCTTTTTAAATTTCTTTAGTTTTCTTTGAATTTTTCTATATTTTTTACTAAAGTTTCCTCTATTTTTCATTCTCCATCTCCCTTAAGTGCTCCGTAGATCTCCAAGAAAGAGAATAAAAATTAAAAAAAAAGACTATCTAAGTTGGTAAAGATCTTACTTTTTTTAATTTTTTCTTTCTTTTTTTGCATTTTCGTTGAATTTTCCCATTCATAGGAGTTTCAATCGGGTAGGAGACCGTGGCTTTCTTTTTTTTCCAATCCACGGAAGTTTCAATCGGATGGAAAACTTGAAATAAGCTTTAGGATTGAAATATAATATTAATTTTATTCTTCATTATTAGATAGGTAAGATGAAAATTATGAAAAAATTATTAAACTTTCAATCCCTTACTCTCAAAATCTGTTGGATTTGGTGGAGAAAAAAATTATAGATTTAAAAAAATTATATTTTCTTTAATTTTTTCTTTTTAATTTTTTTAATAAAAAAATTTTTAATCAAGAAAAAATATTAACTATCTCCTTATTCTTTTCTCTTCTCTTCCGATCAAAGTCATGAAGTGAGTGGGTAAGGGTTTTAGGGGCTTTGGTATTTGGTCAAGTGGCATGGATTAAGGTCTGATGTTTTTGACTAGACTAGAATCAACACTCATGGGCTTCGAGCCATATACCTGATCAAAGATTGAATTGGTTTGAAAAATATTTTGCTCATCATGGACGGTGAACTTTCATACTTACCACTCATGGTGATTGGCTCATACAGGTTTAGAAGGAAAAAAAATTTAAATGCCGTGCTTTTTTTCTTTCAAGCTTGTGCATAAGTCGACATCATGGTTGGTAAGCATGGAAGCTTACTCCCTATGGTGAGCAAAAAATTTTCCAATTGATTTTTAGATTTTATGCAACCGAAACATTACTTGGGTTGGGCACAAAGCTTGAGCTGAAGGTAGTTGACAGCGCCTATTTGCATCCCTTTTTTTATATAGAACTAGAACTAGTGTGAGCCTTTGCAATCCGTCATGATGGTAGGCCATGTACTCAAAAGTGACTTTCTCTGAGAGAATAGCGTGGGACGACTCATAGAGTCACTCTATGAGCGACTTACTCTCTCTCCATACAAAAAAAAAATTCTCCCCTCTCCCCTCTCTCTTTGTGTTCTCAGTCCCGCCCCTTGCTGCACACTCCTCAACCGGCGCGAGAAAACCCCCCTCCCCCTCCCCTTGGTCCCGGTGCCCCGCCCTCCTCCTCTCGACATGACCGCCCCCAAACTTCATGAACCTCTGGACTAATTGGAGAAGAAAACCAACCAAAAACTTCGAGGAAAGCAGCTGACCAACTATTTGCGGCAATCTATCGGAAAAGCTGGAGGGAACGCAGTGCTAGGATATTTTGAAGAGAACAGGGTCTATATTTTCAATTCTTCAGAAAGCTGTCACATATTAAGGAGCTGGGCAAAATCTTTGCTCGAGGAGTATCACCATGAGCCACAAATGCCTTTGGACAAATCTGCAACACTAGTCGCGCATTCGAGCAACAACTTAGGAGCTGATTCTGTCCCCTGCGGGTCCCTCACGTTGTTTTGAATGTTAATTTTCATCTGCTGAAGGATCTCATGGTACTCGTGTCAAGGCAGAGCACCCTGCTACTTTGCTATGCTTGTACCCTTTTTTTCCTCAAAAACTTTGTACATAACCATCTTTTCTCTTTAATAAATCTAGCTTCCCTTCTTATCAGAAAAGAAAAGTATGAGTGCATTTCCTCATGCTTGGCTAATCTGCGTTGCAACAAGGAGAGCTCCTCATGGCATTGTGATGAAAAATTAAAGGCAGCTTGAGGGTGCCGTGAGCCTATGGTTTAGCATTGGATAAAATATTATCCTTAATGATTAATATTGGCCACGACTTGAATCATCACATATTTTAGTTCAAGCCACTTTAGCAGCTCACAATGTATTGCAGCGACTACCATCCATGCATCCCCATACCCTTTTTTCATCACACATTTTCAGATAGGCCATCAGTACATTGGTTGGTTGGGTTAGATTATTTTTGTAATTTTAATTGTACAATAACATGCATGGCCTTCTTGCATGTATTGATTGTTTCTTTTACACTTTTAGTGGACAAAATACCTATACTGCTATATTTTT
>QRFJ01001752.1:155120-199362 GCA_006176705.1 Cocos nucifera
GAAAGTCTTAGTTTGACACGAAGAGCTTTCAGGTATAGATAAAATCAACCAAGTAGAGGAGTGCAAGCCCAGTCATTGGGTCCAAGGAGTTCTAGTTCGTATTTTGGGAGGACTCCATATTGAATCCTAATTAATGAAAGATCGTCTGGGGTTAAGGTACACAAGATCATGCCCGGTGCGAAGGTCAGATGGGACATACTTATAAGGTCAATCTCATCTATCGGATTAAGGTTTTGAAGGGTTGGATTAGATGAACTCCAAGAACCAGTAGACTAAGCAGTTTCCGAAGACATTCAGATCAAACGGATACCCAAAAATTCCCAAAAAAATCGAGAAAATAAGGAGCAAAATTTTCTTAAAGAAAACGAAGGGATAAAATGCAAGAGATACCAAAATAATCGAAGGAGAGGTTGTAAAACTAATCTAGATTGATCGAGAAAGGCAACGAGACGATGGGCACGACGAAAATCAAATAAGAAAGCACCCATGGGCAGAAAAAATAGAAAAGAAAATCAAAAAGTTCTCAAGCAGAAAGAAGGATACCAAAGGAAGAAAGAGAAATCAGGCTGATGGCTGATAGAATTTTAATGGTGCCATACATGGAGCAGAGTCTCGATGAGTCTTAAAAATTATCTTTTCGGATTGCTTCATATTTAAGAAACTTTAGCGCCAGTGCAATAACCAGCAAGACTCTCCATTCAACGAGCGCGGGACTCGGGAAAGAACTTAGGCAGTCATTTTTTTGTACTTCCTTTCCTCAAATCTCGAACTCGAAAGTAGGAGACTATTATTGGGGTTGAACCCACTCCTATCGAAGATCGGCTTGATGTCTTGTCTTAGGACGGGCCAGACTCTCTCCAGCTGGACTTCCTCCGACCGAACTCCCTTTAGCCGAACTTCCTCCAACCAGACTCCCTTCAGCCAAACTTCCTCCGACCAGACTCCCTCCAGTTGGACTTTCTCTAGCCGGACTCCCTCTAGTCGGACTCCTCCAGTCAAACTTCTCCAATCGAACTCCTTCCAACTGAACTCCTTCGAGCCGAACTTCTCCAGTCAAACTTCTTTCGGACTCCCTCCAGTAGCCTAACGGGCTCCTTCCAGTCGAACTTCTCTCTGTCCATGAAAAAATCTCGGCATCAATTCTCGATACAATAAATATCAGTCAACACTTAGACGATCTCGAAGACATCCAAACTTTAACTATTAAATTTCAATAAACTGGCACGTCATGATAATGGATACTATCCTCCGTAATAAACTTCACGTAGCCCTGAACGGTCCACTATCAGGCAGTTACAACTGTTATCATCAGTTTGTTACAAGCTCTGCCTATATAAAGAACCTTCCATATATGTTTTCTCTCTAAGCTCAAAACTTTGTTTTAATTTTTTGAGCACTCTATTGATCAAAAGAGCTGACTTAATCATCGGAGGATCCTGCCAGAGCCACCACCTCTGACTCCGGTCAGAATTTTATTTTACAGGTCACTAGTGATGACCTCATCTTTTCCAGCTCCAGCATAGTCCGACATCAACCAGATTCTGCACCAACAATTTCTATAGACTGATTGCATGATTGGACGGATGAGAGGTATGGGCGAGCTTGATCGGATGGCCAGGAGTCAATTTGACTCCAGATTGGACTCTATTCTTCATTTTGGATATGATTTGAAGCTATTTTTTGACTATATAATAGCCTGTGAGCACCTGAAACTTAGCAGAACGTAGGAGAATGGCAGAGAACTTTTTCAAAAGAGAAAAGATAGCTTTTCCAAGAGAGAAAATAGAAAGAAAGAAAGAGAAGACAAGGGTTCTTCTTATAAAAAGGTAGAGATCTTTCTTATATACAATTTAAGAGATTACCAGGTGAGTGAATTGCCTCTAGGTGAAATTTTCTTCTTCATGTTTGAGGCTATTCTTGCATCTAGAAGAGAGAGAAAAAGAGTGATTCTTTTTATTCTTTATCTCTTATAAATTTTCTCATTTTAGTGAAGATATTATTCTATGCAGCTGTGGACGTAGGAGCAAAGAACTCCAAGCCATATGAATTTTTTGTATTTTATGCTTATGTGATTTTATTTTTTTCTTTCTTCTATGATTATCGTATCAACTGTGCATCATTTCGTAATACTCTATTCAGTTGATCCTAACAATATTGCATAAGAGAGAGCACTTGCAGTGACCTACCACTTAAATCAATGTCACCTTGCTCACATGGTTTAGACTTTGGTCTAGGATTTACATCTCTCCGTATTTTTGTTAGTTAGTCTAACATGAGTAAACTGAATGTGGTAAATATGAAATTGGTACACTTGTGATTATCATGTTCCATGTTCCATCACACTCTTGATCATGACTAGTAGAGAAACCATGCATCTCCAGGTTTATAAAACCACATGCAACATCATGCCACACGCTACAATTGGTTAACATATAATCTAGAAAATGATTTTCATAATGCACACCTCTTACCTAGTGAAATCAATACTTCCATGAAGAAATACATGTTTTCTAGTATTCCCTTTCTTAGGTCATGTATTGCATTGGTAAAAAAAAAAAAAAAATCAATTTGTGTAAATAAATGATCATGGTGTTGTAGTGCGACTAGATTCATCCAACTCCTCATCCATGTGATGACCCAAGCACTTTCAAAATCTCTCAAGGCATTATAGTCAAGACCTGAGCAAACCAAAAGTAGCCGATCTCCGAAGCCAACGGCCCTCCGCTCAACCTAGCAACCTCAATAACTAACTCAAGCTAAGTAGAGCCTCTACACCAAATGCATGCAAGATTTCAGTAATTTCTCCACGTTTCATATGGTTATGGCACGTCTCCAAATTGTTGCTTGGTAGGTTGTTGCTGCATAACTTAAAGTTTGTTGGGATATGATTGGCTCAAGATGCAAGATTCTAGCTATAAAAAGATTCAAAAAGCACCAGAGAAGTGAGAGGAAAAACACTTCGCTACCCTCTGATACCAATATTATCTTTTTTTCTTCTTCTTATTTATTTTCTTGTTTCTGACCAATAAAATTCTTTCTAACTTAAGCATTAAATATTCCAATTAGAGTCAATCTAGTGAGCTCTCTAATCCGTGCCTACTTTCTTAGTAGTCTACAAAGATGATCTACACCAGCATCTCAAGATTGGCAACAATATTAATAATAAAATACGATGCATCAATTTTATAAATATTAAATAATTAAATATAAAAAATATTTTATAATTTATTAATAAATCTAAAAAAATAATTACATTATTTATCTTATGAATAAAATTAATTGATAAATTTAACTAATTTCATAAATCTTTTTCAGAGTTTAATTTTTAAAAATATGTTTCTAGTAAAAATTTAGTTATGATTATTTTTAAAATAAAAATTTTAAATAGGGTCGAGCCTAGTAAACTGAAAATTTTTTTATAAAAATTAGGTCCCTGAATGAGTGTCGAGTGGGGTCACATTGGGATTTTATAAGAAGGCCGGGGTAGAAAGAGGGGGGAACTGAGGGAGATTAAGAGAGATGAAGCATAAAGAAACTCAAAGCGGGAATGAATTAACCTCTCCTAGGATGAGCTGGAGAGGAAAAGCAGCCAGTGAAGGACTGTGGTGGCAACAGACCTTCCATGGCTAGCAGTCCACCGTCCACCATTAGAGAGGAAAAGCAAGTAGTGGAGGATGGTGGTGGCAACAGATCTTCCACGGCCAGCAGTCCATCTGGCAACCACGAAACCAGCAGCAAATGACACCCGAATAGGAGTTTAAAAAATGAGGAGAAAATAAGGCCTTATTCCTCAATGTGTTGAATCATCTTGAGGACAAATCCATTGCCAACCATAGTTGGTGGTAGCCAGGGCTAACTCTAACAAGAGGGGAAGGCTCAACGAAGTCATGGACCGGCGGCGAGAGCAGAGTCTAAAGGCATCTTTTCCACCGACAAACTCAAAACACAGGTAACCAAAACGAAACAGAGCACCCCTTTTCTTGATGAAATCCGGTGACCAGCCAGTCAGAAACCAAGATATTAGGACCAAAGAAGATGGAAAGGAGAATTAATTAGAAGATTAGGGGCTTATTATCCTGTTCCAGCGATGCTTTGATGGCTTTTTCCAGCAGACAGTGCGACGGTGGTAGACTTGTGTTCGAGATGAAAATAAGAAAGAAATCGCGGGTGTTTTTGATGGCGGGACATAGATCGAGAGCGGAGGTTCGAAAGGAATGGAAATCGATTTTGATAGAGCTCTAAGCCTTTGAACTCCTAAGACCCACAGATCCCCCAGATAACATTTTTGATCTATAGAGGTTCTTATCTTCTTCATCGGCGGCAACTAATGTCACTTCTAGAGTAGCTTATGTAGGTTGGACGCTATAGAACTCGTGCAATGGCCATTTGTTTGATTCTCAATCTTATGCAAGTCCTAAGACACTGATAGCATGGCATACATGAGGCTCCCTATTGCAGAAGCATAAGGGATCTTGCTCATGCGTTCTATTTCCTCAGGTGTGCTAGGGCACATCTTCTTGGAAAGATGAATACCATGTCTGAAGGGTATTAATCCCCTCTTAGAGTTTTCCATACTAAACCTCTTTAGTACTTCCTCTATGTACATCTTCTGTGAAAGTCCTAGCATCCTATTCGGTCTATCCCTATAGACCTTAATTCCTAGAATAAAGGATGCTTCACCTAGGTCTTTCATGGAGAATTCCTTGGACAACCATATTTTGACTGTCGTCAACATGGGAATATCATTCCCAATAAGGAGGATGTCATCCACGTACAATACGAGGAAGACAACAGCGCTCCCACTGACCTTTTTGAAAACACATGGTTCCTCTTCATTTTTGATGAAACCAAACTTTTTGATCACATCATTGAAACGAGTGTTCCAGCTCCGAGATGCTTGCTTAAGTCCATATATGGACCTTTGCAGCTTGCAAACCTTGTGATCAGTATCACTGGATGTGAAACCTAGCGGCTGTTCCATATAGATATCTTCCTCAAGATATCCATTTAGGAATGCCGTTTTCACGTCCATTTGCCATATTTCATAATCGAAATAGGCTGCAACGGCAAGCAATGTGCGGATGGATTTTAGCATAGCCACTGGGGAAAAGGTATCCTGATAGTCAATGCCTTCGCGTTGACTATAACCTTTTGCCACTAGTCTAGCCTTGAATGTCTCCACATTCCCATCTGCACCAATCTTTCTCTTGAAGATCCATTTACACCCAATAGGTACTATACCTTCTGGTGGATCTACCAAGGTCCAGACTTGGTTTGAGTGCATCGAGTCAATTTCTGACTGCATTGCCTCTAGCCATTTCTCGGAGTCGATATCTGATATCGCCTCGTTGTAGGTTTTGGGATCATCACCATGAGCACCATTACCTACGAGGAACATTTTCTCTACTTCCTCTGAAATAATACCTAAGTATCTCTCAGGGGGACGGAAAACTCTTTCCGATCTACGAGGTGGAGGAGGTAGTGTTCTTATTGGCTCAAACTGATTTGGTTCCAATTGGTCCTTAGCTCGTTCCACTTGTGAGACTTTCTCATCAAGCTTGATCTATTTTCCAATGCCGCTGTCTTGAATAAACTATTTTTCAAGAAAGATGGCATGTCGACTCACAATCACATTGTGGTCTTCTGGAATGTAGAAATAGTATCCTAATGACTCTTTAGGATATCCTATGAATCGAGCTCTAAAGGACCTAAACTCTAACTTGTCCGCTTGTTGTCTTTTGACATGAGCCGGACAACCCCAAATTCTGAGATGACTCAGACTTGGTTTCTTACCGTGCCATATCTCATACGGTGTGGTAGGAACGGTTTTAGAGGGAACCCTATTCAGTAGATAGATTGAAGTTAACAATGAGTGTCCCCAAAGAAAATCAGGGAGGTCTGTGAAGCTCATCATGGATCGAACCATATCCAATAGAGTCCGATTTCTCCATTCTGAAACCCCGTTGAGTTGAGGTGTTCCTGGTGGAGTCCATTGAGAGACTATGCCATTTTTCCTTTAGATAGTCTAGGAATTCCCGGCTAAGGTATTCACCTCCTCGATCTGATCGAAGAACCTTAATGGGTTTTTCCAGTTTGTTTTTCTACTTCATGTCTGAATTCTTTGAACTTTTCAAAAGCTTCAGACTTGTGTCTCATAAGATACACATACCCATACCTAGACAGATCATCGGTAAAGGTAATGAAGTAGACAAAATTGCCTCTAGCCGGCACATCAAATGGGCCGCACACATCAGTATGTACTAGGGCAAGGAGATCTGTGGCCCTTTCCCCATGTCCTACAAAAGGGAGTTTAGTCATTTTGCCTTGAAGACAAGATTCACAAGTTGGATATGACTCGGAAGTCAATGGACTCAATAGCCCATTTTTCTCCAATTTGTTGATCCTATCTTCTGCTATATGACCTAATCTCAGGTGCCATAGATATCTGTCGTTTGGACTATCCCTAGGTCGTTTGGCATTCACGTTTTGCTCGATAGTTAAGAATAGGTACATCAATATGTAGCTGATAAAGACCATTAATAAGGAAACCATTTGCAATTTTATTTCTTTCATAAAGAATGTTACAATGGTCCTTAAAGAAGGTGATCACATAACCTTCTTGTGCTAAGCATGAAACAGAAATCAAATTCCTGCTAGCTGCAGGCACAAAATAACAGTCTTTCAAAACTAAGTCTAAACCAGATGGTAATCGAAGAGGGTATGTTCCCACGGCTACTGCAGCAACTCTTGCTCCATTACCGATGCGTAGGATCATGTCTCCATCCCTCAGCCTCCTGCTATCCTCAAGACCCTGCATAGAAGTGCACAGATGAGCACTAGAACCAGAGTCAAGCACCCAACTGGATGCAGAAGAAACCGTAAGGTTAGACTCAATAACGAGCATACCTCCAGAAGGACCTTCCTTCTTGTTCTTCAGGGTGGCCAGGTAAGTAGGGCAGTTCCGCTTCCAATGGCCGTCGCTGTTGCAATGGAAACACTTTCCTTTGACATCGGCCTTTTTCTTCGGCTCTGCCTTCTTCTTCTTTGATCCTTCCACCTTTTGCTTTTTCACAGACTTCTTTTTCTTTCCATAAGACTTTCTTTTGGAAGAAGTCCGTTCCATAGCAAGAACTGAGCCTTTAGAACCTTTCATAGAAAGCTCAGCGGTAACCAGCATATTCATTAATTCGGCCAAGGAATTCTGAAGTTTATGCATGTGGTAATTCATGATGAATTGCCCATATGCATCAGTCAAGGATTGCAGAATAATATCGTTCTGCAGGTCCAAGTCCAACTTCACACCGAGCTTCTCAAGCTCTTCCATGTCCTTGATCATTGTCAGACAGTGATCTTGGACTGACTGCCCATCACGCATCTTAGCCTTAAAAAGTCATTTCGTGACTTGATATTTGGCTGCGCGACTCTGTTCACCAAACATCTCCTGCAGGTGAGCCAACATTTGGCGAGCAGTCCCGATATCCTCATGTTGGCGCTGGAGCTCATCAGACATCGAGCCCAACATGTAATATCTGGCCTTATTATCTTCGTCTATCCATTTTTTCAGAGACGCTCTCTGTTCAACAGATGGACGGGCTGGTAAGGTGGGAGGGTCCTGGTCCAAAACATGGGTTAACTTCTCAGAACCCAAAATAATTTTGTAGTTCCTGAGCCAATCTTTATAATTGGGTCCGGTCAGTCTATGTGTGTCCAGGATACGTGCCAATGGGTTGGACGCAGACATTTTTCCTGTAGAGAGTCAAAGATTCTAGTTAGATATTGTAATTTTGACTTGACCAATTTATTTAGGGATTTTATTTTTAAACAAATTAGCTCCCACTATTTTCTCGGATCCCTACACTCCCTCTGTAGAGATGCGAAAATCTCCACGATTAATGATTTCTAGTGGGTGGTGCGGTCTCACCAACTGACTCATCACCTCACCTAACAGTTATTGGTGATGGGTTAGCCAATGAGTGAACAACTCTTGTTCAATGATTCTCTAATCATGGTGCACCCAAACTTGGTCTCTAATTCATGAATCTCACCGTATCCGAAATATTGATCCACTCCTTAGTTAAGTCAGACCCACCATTTGCATAGACTGGGTTCCTAATTGAGTCTCTCACCGTATCCAAAATATTGAGCCCAACTCATCCTCCAGCCCATAGCATCCAATGCCTAATAGACATGGTTGCATCTTTCCGGTGCAACTGAGCCACTGTATCCAGCCGAGAACAATCAACCCCGGGAAGGGCCCGCACATCTACAATGGTGGAAGACCTCAGACTTAATCTTTTCTTAGGGAGAATTGATTCAGGTCTCATTAAACTAGACTTGGCTTAGTCATAACAATTATGACTAACCTAGTGGCATGGGTTAGCTCGGATTATTGACCACCTCAGATCAGAACTGTGTCAACAGATATGGCCAGGTAAGTGAGACCGGTGGAAGGAATATGCCATTAACTCGTACAAGAACGCATTCAGGTCGAGTAGCTTCCAATTAAAAACCAGTCGGTCGTATGTGCCAAACTTACCTTAGACACCAAATTGTTGAGTCAGAACCAATTGGGTTAGCCTACAATCCAGACTCTAACCTCTGAGCCTAATTAGGTCTTGCTTGATCGTGACTCGATCTTGACCCAGACTTAATCCTATTAGGCTGGTCAATTTAAGCATTGTTGATCCCATCTAACCAACTCTTGATTCGGTTTGATCAACCGCTTAGACCTAATTGAGCTACCCAAGCCCGAACCCAGTATTATGAATATGTCTTAGATCTGAAATTCTCAATTTTAGACCTAATTAATATTCCATAAACTTAATTCTTAATTAAGTAGGGTTCATAAACAAAATATGCACAATAAATCCTAGGGTTTCAGGATCTAGGGTTTTGCAGAAAGTAAGTTTTGGGTTTCTGATTAAGGACGAACACGCAGCACCCCTACACATCATAAGAACACCCCATCGAATGGGAAGAGAGGGCCTTTAAACCCTTCTTCGTTCTTATGACCGGACGGCCAAGAGGAACGCCTTAATCAGGAACATTCAATACTACAAAACAGTATCAGATCTATATCATATATCTCATATACAAAGTAGATCTAATCATGGCATATTTTGCATACATCTCATGTATCGAATCATGCATATTTTTAGATCTAAATTATCTCATAATAATCTAAAAATTAGATTTAAATTGATCTTATCAAAATAAATCCTAATCTAGACAACTATGTAGAACTATTCTACAACTAGTCTAGACATGCATCAATCACATCTCATATGATGTTTAAAATTAAATAATTTTATTTGCTATTTTTTAGATGTTATTATAACCATTATAATATCAAAAAATAGTAAATAAATGGATCTAAAATATGGGTTAATCAAATTAAATTGAAAACATGCAAGACTATTCTATAGAACTATTCTATTCTAGAACTAGTCATGCATATCTTCTAATCTTAGATCCTAATCATTTAATTTTAATTTTTTCTGATTTTCAGATCTGATCACATCTCATGTGACATCTAAAATCAATTATTTTTTAATTAAAATAAATTTAAAATTAGATCTAAATATTTTTAGAACCATGGCTCTGATACCAGTTGAAGGAAAATCCTGATTTCCCGGTCCAGGTTCGTTCAGATCTGATCAGATCAAGAGATATATTTCAAAAATTTTTTTCTTTGATCTATATCAGATTTGATTCTTATTATTTTAATAAATAAAATAAATAAGGATAAATTAAATCAAATTTAATTTACCTGATTTGGGTAATCCTATTACCCTGTTGATGATCCTGTATGCAGCGGAAGGTTCTGGATCTAGCCACGCAAGCGCCTGGCCTCTACCGGTATCCACTCAGGCTGGATCTGGAGATCCTCTTCTTCTCTATCACATCTCCAAAAATTAGATCTGGATCTGATCTGGAGGATCTTCAAAACTCCTTTTGAAGATCAGCAGTCGTCCTTTGCAGCAGCGCAGCCTTCTTGCTTTTGATCGCCTTTCTCTTGCTTGAATCGCACCAACAAAAATCCAAAACTCCTTTTGGACGTGGAGAGCAAGGGGAGAAGGTGGTTTGGCATGGAGAAGGAGGGGAGAGGCAGCCTTGGGGCGTATGGAAACTCTTATTCAATCTCATATCAATCTGAGTTGGGTACAGGGTCTTATTTATAGACTAAGCTGTGATCCAACTCCTCTTCTTCCCAACCAATCACAACCCTTTGTGAAATCAGATCTAAATCTGATTGGTGGGAATAGAGTCCCCTGGATTCCTCCTTAGAGGGTGCCTAAGACCAGTCAAAGTTGGTTCTTAGAAGAACTCTAATTGGAATCCAAAAAGGAGATGGAGTCCTTGTCCAACAAGGACTCCTAGGCGCCTCCAACTTGGGCACACGCCTAGGGTGGCGTGCGCCCTCCTCCTTGCCAGGTTCTGGCAGGGGGACAGGCCCCCACCAGCTCTCCAATAGGTGCATGACATGTGGTCAAAAGTCAAAGTGTCAATGGTCAACGTTTGACCAGTCAAAGGTAGACTTTTGACCAAAGTCAAAGAACAAGAAATGGCAGGTGACCAAAAATGGCAGGTAATGTCTTACAAAATAAGACAACCTTTTCTGACTTGGACAACCTCCAGTCAGACCATATGAAGGCCTCTGATTGAGCACAAACTCCTTTGGCTCAGACAGGACAACTTATTTATGATAGCAAAAGAAGAACGTTAGGTTCAATCGAGTGCTAGCACGATTTTCCTTGAACCTAATTGAATCTCATTCAGATCAATTGAACTAGATCAGTTCAATTGATGATCACCAGATTCAAACCCTTGTTTGTGTGACCCAGTTAGGTTCAGTTCTGTATGGTAATGGGATATGTCATGATCTCTATCATCGACATCATCGAAACTCCTTTCGATGGATCAGAACTCTTCTGATTCGAACAGCTAGAATGATCGATCATCTAAATCATTCTAATTGCTCCCAAAATCCACCAGTGACACCTAGCAGTATATGGTGGCAACCCATCAGAGCTGAATGCGAACCTCTTGGTGCAGCTACCTGTGTGATTCAGTTCTTCTATCTTGAGCCCCGATCAGATTAGGGTTAAGGTAAACTCGTCAAACCCTAGTCTCTGTCATATGATGTAATCATTCGATTCGAGTCCAATGTGAAAATCTAAATAGAAACTCTTTCTATTATTTCACTCTGCCATGGCCATGGGCTTCTGGACTTGATTCTCATGATTATCATAGGGCTGCTCCTCTACCACCGAGGTAGATAGATTCCATCTTGATGCCATCCAGTTCCTACAATGAACATGCTATAGCCAACATACACCTCAGGGTTCCATATGGCTAGGAGACCGAGTAATGGTGTAGTCAAACTATAACACCCTCAAGGTGAACTGCCGATGCACCTCAGGTCAAAGAACCAGACACACTACTGCAGCATCGAGTCAGTCATTGACGAGAAGGTAGACTCCCTAATGACTACTCGAGGTGGTCACGCTCAGTGCCCTCGTTCTCTAACGAGTACCTGTACTCTCGCTCCGGTGTCTCCACACCGTAGACTCAAGACTCATCTACTAAAGAGAAGCGATTGTACACCAACCTTCCGGATCAATCACCATCCTCGTGATGATCCTATGGTCGGGAGCAATTTATGAGTTAATAATGATTATTCATGTCTTAAATTTTCAACTCTTGAAAATATGAATTATCATTGCCATTAACTCAAAGGATGTATCACAGACACTAAATACACATATGTGATAAAAAATAATCCATTTATTGATTTTAGTCAAAATTATAATTTTGCCCCTAGAAGTGTATTACAAGTGCCAGCCAATTCTGACTTCTAGGGCACATATATCTAACAATTCATACCTGAAAAAAGAAAGGAAAGGTGTCGGGCAAAAGCTTGAAGAAGGTGAAGGTTGATGCTTTAAGCTCCGCGATCCCAATGCTGTCATCGTTGCCTCCAAAGTTGTTGAAGGCATTGAAGTTATCCCCACCGTCGAGGTCAGCGCTGTTGATGGGGGCTCCGTGCCTCCATCATCTTGGAGCCCCCCAGCTGAAGACCTAGCTCTGCAGCCTCCTGCTGGAAGGAAAGAAGGGTAGAAGAAAAATGGGAAGAAGATCATTGTGAAGGTGTTTCGCAAGGCATGCCCTAGTGGGTCCAATGATGACAACAATGATCTGAGAGAAGATTCCTTCAACAATCTAGAGATCATCCGAGATCTAACTGACAAGTTCGCCATGTTTGAGGTTATAGACTAGATAGTCGACCTTGATCTTGCGCAGCTCATCTGAGATTTCCTTAGGATCTTTCTTAAGATAATCGTCTTGTCGATTTTTCTTCTTTTTTTTGCATGCATAACACCATTCATTTACTGTAGTCAGATCATCAAATACTTGTCCACATCAAAATGGTGCATCGTTTGAAGGTAGAAGCCCTGAAGGTTCAAGAGAATCTTTAGGATGAAGTCACCCACCTTCGGGAAGAGAAAGCTGTTGAGGTTGATTGCCTCGCAAAAGAGAAGGCGATCGAAGATGAAGGTCTCCAAGAGGTGCTCAGAAAGGAGGAGCTCACTTCTATAGGGCTAAAAGCTACTCTAGCCTTGGAGGAGGAGAGGAGGAAGAAAATCGAGGTCAAGGTTGCTGAGCAGAAGGATCAAATCTCAAGGCAAATCTTGGAAGCGAAGATTCAGGCGGTGGAAGAGTTCAAGATTTTCTCTGAAATGAGGAGACTAAACATTGAGTTCGGCTAGCAGGCCTTTATTAAGGGGTACAAGCTCTGTGAAGATAGAGTGGATTGCCAATTTGCCAAACTTGATCTCAGCTTCCTAGATGAGGAAGCTTCTAATGAAGAGGCGGAACCACCCAGTACCGTGGCTGACCCTTCTCCTGCCGAAGTCACCCTCGAGTCCTCCGAACCTGCTACCGAAGCATCCAAACCACCATCAAAGCTGTAGGCGGTAGAGAACTCTCCGACCTCATCCGCTGCTATTCCTCCTTTTGCCTAGAAGAACAACTAAAGAGAGGGGGTGAATTGGGTTTTTCAAAAGTTTTTTGGATAACTAAGTATTTATGCAGAATTTGAATATTGATATGCTGAAAATACAGTGATTTAAATGTGCAAAAAATGATAGCAACTAAAAAAAATAATTATACACACAAAGCTATAAAGTTTTTATAGTAGTTCGATATCAAACCCAATACCTACGTCCACTCCTCAAGCACTCCACTTGAGAATTCTACTATAATCTTCAAGATTACAGTAAGATTATTTTCATCGGACTCACAATCAAAACTCAGTTGATTTTATGGTTTAACCAATAAAAATCTAACCCCAAGCCACTCCTAGGCTTATACAAATTTCATTCAAGGCTTGGATGAGCCTATCCCCTAAGTTTCAACCTTTTGAAACTTGAAATACAATGATTTCAGAATTGCAGAAATTTAAAACTAAAAACAAACTCCTTTAAAAAGCAGATTTGAAGCTTTAATGCATAAGATCAGTGGTTGGAGGGCTTTAGCAATGAATGCTCCCTTCCTTCTCTTGAAAAGACCTTAATTGCATAGCTGGATGAGTGGTTGAATAGCAATGAAGGCTCTTGAATGCTCGCTGTTTGGTCTGCACACAGACTTTTCAAAAGTTGCTAAGGTTTTCTACTTCCTTACTTTTATATATTAAGTTTTCCGGCCTTAATCTAACTTTAGAAGCCTTCTAATCCAAGTTGAAAAGTCCAAAAATGAGTTTATAGCCATTGGAACATCAGAAAAGCCCATTTAGAGGATGAAAAATGAAATCAGGGCAATTCTAAAAACTAACCATTGGGGCTGTCAGAAACTTGAGAGTCGACTCTCTAGATCATTGAGTTGACTCCAGCTATAGGATGAAAAGTCTGATCTCCTGTATTTTTGTTCCATGCTAGTTCTGCATGCTAGAGTCGGCTTCCGAATTTCGTGAGTCGACTCTAGTTGCAGGATAAAGTATATAATATTTTGTTCTTGGACTGGCATCTTTACTGAGTCGGGAGCCTGCTTTTCATGAGTCGACTCCTCCATGAGTCGACCCCTGGTTGACTCCTATTCGACTCCTGACTATGCCAATTATTGAAACTTTGTTCGATTCAACTCTAAATTTTTTTTTGTTCATTCTTGATCCAATACTCTTTGAAATACATTTGGCTTGATCTCTTTTGCTCTTCTTTCTTGGTTCTTTCGATAAAAAAATATGGAGCTTCATTGAGATGGATTCTTATCTTCTTGAACTTTATCTTAAACACTTCAACCAAAATATTAGTAACCAAAATAGACTTAAATATTTTGTTATTCATCAAAATCATACTTAGGGTCAACAATCTCTCTCTTTTTGATGATGACAAAACCTTTGAGTTTATACATAACATTTGCAAATTCAAAAAAGACATTCAAAGTGAAGAGAGCAATATTTCAAATATAAATTTTGATTTCATGCAAGTTCATCCATTTGTATTAATTAACCATTTTAATTTCAAAGATCCTCCCCCTTTCTATTTGTTAAAAGCAAAGTGTGTCACCAATTAAGAAATTTTTGAATTTTATGGTATGTGCCATTTTGTGCCAAATTTTCAGTATGCATCATATTTTCAAAATTTTTAAGATATGAATCACTTATTGCCTTTGTTTTATTTTTCTTGTTATTTTTGTATGTACCATTAATATGCCATTTTGTGTCAAATTTTTAGTATGCATCATATTTTTAGAATTTTTAAGATATGAGTCACTTATTATCTTTATTTTATTTTTTTTATTATTTTTATGTGTTCCTTCCCCTTTCTTTATGCTTATCTTTTTCTCCTTCATCTTTGTGTATGTGCTCCCCTTTTCTTTATACTTATTTTTTTTCCTTCATCTTTATGTATATGCTCCCCCTTTCTTTATACTTATCTTCTTCTTCCTCTTTTTGTCATCATGAAAGAATGAATTGCAAGAAAAGAATATAAAAGGAAATATTCATACATATATAAAGGAAGTACATAGTTCATAGGGGTATGTACTGCATACAAAAAGATACCCAAGTAATATATATCATGATCAAGATAAGGTACTTTCATACAACACACACAAAAGCCTAAGATAAGGTATCATCAATAACAAGATGATATGGACAACATAACTAAGACCTAATACCATGACTAGATCCTAACACACTATATAGATATATACTAAGACCTAAATAAGATGACCTAGGTCCTAGTAGATCAATCAGAGGGGACATCTAGTATGGTGGAGGAGCTGGCTCAAGTCGCTCTCCTGCTCCTGGTATGAGTGGATGGTCCTCCAACTTTGGAATATGTCCTAAGGGGTCTAGCAGAAGGCTGAGTGGTAGGAGGCTCAAAAACTAGAGGTAGAATAAAAAAAATATCTAGATCTGCCTCAACTGTGTCAGCAACTACAATAGATGCTGCTGCTTCAGCCACTACCTCTGCTGCTGCTGCTTCAGCCACTGCCTCTACTGCTGCTACTGCAGCAGTAGTCGCTGCTACCATTGATCTTGATGGAGCATGAGTCCTCATAATATCCACCATCCCATGGATGCTAATAGTGATGTGATCATATCAGAGGACATGCTGGATCTCTTTCTCTGCTCCATAAGCTGAGTCAGACGCCCAACCTTAGATGCCAACCTAGCTATCTTGGTCTGGATCCCCTCTATCTGAGGTCTCAATCTATCTAAACTAGTGTGGATGATCCGGATAGCTTGATCATCAATAGTCTAATCTGGAGGAGGATGAGTGCTGGCAAACGGATTTGAGGAAGTGGTGAATGGATCTATGGCTGGCTCGGTCAGAGACTGCGCTGAAGGAATATCTACAGTCTGACTAGGTCCGGCTCCATCTCTGGCTTATGGATGCTCCTATCCTGAAGCTCTCTTGATCCATCTGTCATTCAACTTTCGATATGCCATTCTAGTGAGTGTTTTCTTTCCATATGTGTCTGTATGTCTTAGATGCAAGAAAATCTCTCCCTCAAAATCAATCCCTACCTCCCTAAAGATTGAGGTCAGTGCCATACCATAAGGGAGACATGCTCTATCCCTTCCTACTCCATCCCTCATCTGTCTAAAGATCAATAAAGAAAGGTTGAGCTGCACACCTTGAACAATATAGTCCATAATCCCAATAACTCTATCAGGAACTAGATCAAATCTACCGATCTTGAAGAAAATAATCCGAGCAACAATGTGACTAAGAACTCTCATTTCTATGGATAGACTATTAGCTTCTAGCTTGGTGATTCCTTCAATACTTTCCAATCCAGTGATCAATCTAAGGGCAAAATTCCTATCAAATGGCTGCTGTGGTGCAACTCCCTCAGTAGGCACATCCTAAATTTATCCAAGTCTCTCAGGTGTGAGGTGGAAGGTGACTCCCTTCACCGTGCTTTTTAGATCATCCTCACCCTTAGTCATGCATCTATAAAACTCTCGAACTAAATGAGGATAGGTGGGTTGGTTGAGGAAGAAGAAACGCTCCCATTGTTGGGACTGGATTCAAGTGCTGATTTTTAATCCCTCTCGATTAAAGAACTAGAAATCCATATTTCTCCTAGTTGTTACTTGACGGTCTACTAAAGAGGAAGGAGGAATAGGCGATTGAGGGATGGTGTTACCTTCGTTATAGTCGGAATCACCATTGCTTGAAAATTCATGCTCCTCCATAGGATTTAATCTTCTTCGGGCAACTTGGATTTTTCTCCCACGCCTCATTCCGCATGGGTGGAGGATGAATCCAAGGGAAAAATAAAAAGAGGATAGGTGGAGGTTGCAATGGAGGGTCCCTCACTACTTTAGAAATAGTCTAGGGTTGAACAGTGGTAGGGTAAGATGAGACAAGGAGGAGAGGGCTCGAGTTTAAACCTAGTTTCTGACCATGAGTCGATCATGAGTCAACCCTAGCAGGAGTCGATCATGAGTCGACTCCTGGTTAAGTTTTATGGAATTTTAATTTTTCACAGAGATAAAATAGGTACATCTGATGGAGAAGTAGTTGAGGATTGGGTCTGATAAATCAATATGCTTATAATATGTGGGATTTTTATGAAATTTAGGAGAGGGGACATGATTTTAAATCAATGACCAAATTCACTAGATAGGATCCTTAGAGAGTATTATAGAGACTTCTAATTCATATGAGAGCTATTGGATGAAGAGAGTTTAGTTTTAGCCTTAATCTGAGTGATAGCATATTTCTAATTCTCTCCTAATTATGCTAAATCTCTCTTTATTAAGAAATTTAGTAAAGATATCTATTAATTGTTTATCTATACTAACAAACTCAAGCATTATATTATCATTTTGCACATGATCTCTAATGAAATGGTGTCTTATTTCAATATGTTTGGATCTTAAATGTTGAATTGAATTTTTAGTTAGATTAATTACACTAGTATTGCCACATCTTATTGAAATTTTATTAAGTTTTATGCCAAAGTCTTCAAGTTGTTATTTTATCCATAATATTTGAGCACAACAGCTTCCAGCAACAACATACTCAATTTCAACTATAGATAATGCTATTGAGTGTTGTTTCTTGCTAAACCATAAAATTAGATTAACTACTAAAAATTGATAAGTGCCACTAGTGCTTTTTCTATCTAATTTGCATCCAACAAAATCAGAATCAATATATCCAATTAATTTTAAAGGTGACAATTTATCATATCAAAGTCCAGCATTGAGTACTCCAGATAAATATTTAAATATTCTTTTAACAGCTAGGACATGAGATTCTTTAGGATCATATTGATATCTAACACATATACACACACTGAACTTAATGTTAGGTCTACTTGCAGTAAGATAGAGCAATAATCCTATCATACCTCTATATAGTTTAGTATCAATTTTCTTATCCTTTTCATCTTTATCAAGTTTGCAAGAGGGGCTCATTGGTGTGCCAATTGGTTTTGAGTTCTCCATTCCAAACTTCTTCAAGATTTTTCTTGTATACTTCATTTGATTGATGAAGATCTCCTCTTCACTTTGCTTGATCTAGAGTTCGAGAAAAAAGTTCAGTTCACCCATTATGCTCATCTCAAACTCTTCCTGCATAAGCTTGGCAAACTCTTGGCAAAGACTTTCATTAGAAGCACAAAAAATAATATCATTTACATAAATTTGTACTACTAATAAGTCCTTTTTTTAAAAAAAATAAAGTTTTATCAACATTTTCTTTAAAAAAATTATTTTCAATTAGAAATTTGCTTAGTCTTTCATACCATACTCTAGGAGCTTGTTTTAAACCATAGAGTGCCTTATGTAGTTTATAAACATGATTAAGATATTCATGACTTTCAAATCCAGATGGTTGTTCTACACAAACTTCTTCGGCTATGTATCCATTTAAAAATACACTTTTAACATCTATTTGGTATAATTTGAAGTTCATGAAACATGCAAATGCAAGCAGTAACCTAATTACCTCTAATCTAGCAACAAGAGCAATGATTTCATCAAAATCAGTACCTTCCTCTTGATTATATCCTTTGGCCACTATTCTAGCTTTATTTCTAGTGATTATTCCATTTTTATCTAATTTATTTTTAAACATCCATTTAGTTTCAATAACTGGATAATCACTTGGTCTATTAACTAAGGTCCAAACTTTGTTTTTTTCAAACTGATTTAGTTCTTCATGTATTGTATTTATCCAGTTTGGATCATTTTCAGCTTTTTCTATAGTTTTAGGTTCAATTTGAGATACAAAGGCTAGATAGTTATTGATATTCCTTAAAGATGCATGAGTTCTTATCCCTTGTGATGGATCACCAATAATTTAATCTTTGGGATGGCCAAGTGCATACCTCCATTCCTTTGGTAGGCTTTGAACTTGAGTATCATCAGGATTTTCATCTTTAGGTTCAGCTTCTTTCTCTTCTATCAACTTGAGTTATTGGCTCCTTGAATGTAACTTATTTCATTCCTTTCTTAATTATTCCTGCATCATCATTAGCCATATCTTATTTTTTAGATGGTAAATTATTAGTTTCATCAAACACCACATGTATAGATTCTTCAACAACTAGTGTACGTTTGTTAAAGATCCTATATGCTTGGCTAGAGGTGGAATATCCTAAGAAAATGCCTTCATCAGATTTTGTATCAAATTTGCCTAAGTTATCTTTGCCATTATTTAGAACAAAGCATTTGCAACCGAAAATATGAAAGTAGCTAATATTTGATTTTCTATTTTTTCATAGTTCATAAGAAGTTTTTTTTAATATCGGCCTTATTAATGCTCTATTTAGAATATAACATGCTGTATTGATAGCTTTAGCCCAAAA
This sequence comes from Cocos nucifera, assembly GCA_006176705.1. Taxonomy (NCBI): domain Eukaryota; kingdom Viridiplantae; phylum Streptophyta; class Magnoliopsida; order Arecales; family Arecaceae; genus Cocos; species Cocos nucifera. The sequence goes on from QRFJ01001752.1 coordinate 174,453, forward strand.
ATATCCTAAGAGATGGCTTTCACACAGCATGGTTTGGGCCATTTTCTTTATGATTCTATTTTTTTTTCAACAATCTCATTTTGTTGAGGTATTCTAGGAGCAGAAAAATTATGTTCAATCCAAATTTTATTACAAAAAATTTTAAAATATTGGTTTTCAAACTCCGTTCCATGATCACTTCTAATACAAACAATAGAGAGATTCTTTTCATTTGAAACTTTCTTGAAAAACTTGGTAAATGTAGAAAATGCTTCATCCTTTTGTGCTAAGAATAAAACCCAAGTAAATCTCAAAAAATCATCAACAATTATAAGTCCATATTTCTTACCACCTAGGCTTATGGTTCTTATTGGTCCAAATAAATCTAGGTGAAGTAGTTCAAGTGATAAGTTGAAATAATATTTTTTGATTTGAAGAAACTTCTAGTTTGCTTTCCTAATTGACATGCATCACATATTTTATTTTTTTCAAAATTAAGTTTTGGCAAATGTTTTACAAGATTTTTTTTTGATTAATTTAGAAATTAAATCCATACTAGCATCTCCTAGTCTACGATGCCATAGCCAACTATTTTCATTAGTCTTAGCATTCATTGCAACTAAACATTGGCTTCTTTTAGTGGAAGAATCATCTAAATCTACTAAGTATATATTGCCATGCCTATGTCCAATAAGAGCTATGCTATTATCAATAGGACTAGTGACAATACACATGAGTGAATCAAAAATAACTTTAAATTCTTTGTCATAAAGTTGACTAATACTCAATAAATTATGCTTTAATCCATCTATTAGAAGTACATTATCTATAAAGATAGAAGGAATAATACATATTTTATCACCACCGATGATGTGTCCTTTGCCATTATCACCAAAGGTCATAATTTCTCCTTCCTTAGCCTCAAGAGTGATAAAATGCTCCTTCTCACCTATCATGTGCCTTGAGCAGCCACTGTCTAGATACCATTTTTCTTTCTTTCTATCGGCTGCAAGACACACCTGCAATCAAAAATCAAGTGGGGGTTTTAGGTACCAAAGTCATCTTGGATCCTTTAGGGTTAGTGATCATAGTTCCTTTGGGAACCCACACTTTCTTAACCTTTGGACTGTTCTTTATTTTTCTGAAATTGCAAACATAGGATTTGTGTCACATTTTTCCATAGTAAAAATAGATTGGTTTTTATGAAATCGAAGATGTATCATTTACAAAGAAGTTCTTTAGAAATTTTTATTTCTTTTGAGTTCTAAAGCCAATTCCTGCTTTATTAAAGACAGCTTTTTGATTATTAAGTAATAACTACAGTTTTTCAGAACTTAATGTAAACTTATCAACAATGGATTTATATTTTTCAAGTTCTTTCTTTAGATTCTGATTTTTGACAAAAATAAGCTCCTTTTCTCTCAATATTTTTTTTTTCTTGATTAGATTTTGAATGATTGGTTTCAGATTTTTATTTTTTAGGGTTAACTTTTTAAGATCATCATACAATTCATAAAATGCTTCTTGCAATTCATCAAATAAAAATTCAGGTTGAGTATCAAGTGTTACCTCATCTCTTGAGCCATGAGACAAAAATTAACTATTTCTTATCCCTCTTCATCTAAACTTGAATCTTCACGGTCACTCCATGTTGCCATCATTGCTTTGTTCTTTACTTTCTTGGAGGACTTCTTCAATAGAGGGCAATCTACCTTGAAATGACCCAATTTCTTACATTCAAAATATGTAGGCTGCTTCTTGTATTTGTCTTTCTCTCGATCCTTACTAGCTTCACCTTTGGAGAAGGATCTTCTCTTGAAGTTTGATCTTTTCTTTCTTATAAATCTTCTAAATTTTCTAGTTAGGAGAGCCATTTCTTTATCATCATCTCCTTCCTCAGAATCTTTGCTTTCTTCATCTTCTTCCTTTGCTATCGACTTGAGGGCCACGATTTTCTTTTTCTTGACTTCATCCTCAATATTTTGCTTTATGGTTAACTCATGTGTCATGAGAGAACCAAGAAGCTCTTCAAGGGGCAAGGTGTTGAGGTCCTTAGCTTCTTATATAGCCGTCACCTTTGCCTCCCAAGCTCGAGGAAGAGACCTAAGAATTTTTCTCACAAGTTTACTATTAGTGTATGATTTTTCTAAGTTTTTAAGTCTATTTATAATATCAGTAAATTGGATAAATATTGCGGCAATGCTTTCAGTTGAATCTATTTTGAAAAATTCATACTTATGCACTAACATATTTATTTTGGATTTCTTTACTTGATTGATACCCTCATGGGTAACCTTAAGTATATCCCATATTTTTTTGGCTGAAATACAAGTAGAAATCCAATTGAATTCATTGGCATCAAGTGAGCAATAAAGCACATTCATTACTTTAGCATTCAATTGAGCCAATTTTTTATCATTTTCATCTCATTCTCTTTCAGGTTTAGGGATTATATTACCTTCAATTTTAATTATGGATGTGTGTGGTCCATTAATTAAGATACTTCATAGGTCATAATCAAGTGCTTAAATAAATATGTGCATGCGTGCCTTCCAATATGTGTAGTTAGAACCATTAAACAAATGAGGCCTATTTGTGGACTGCCCTTTCATTAGGAAGGCATTCAATTGGATTGTCATTTTAATCGATTACTCTAAATCAAATAAATAATAAATAATATGAGAGCACCTTCTTTGATATTACTTATTGTCCAGAAGAACAACCTAAGAGGGGGGGTGAATTGGATTTTTTAAAAGTTTTTTGAATTACTAATTATTTATGCAGAATTTGAATATTCATATGCTCAAAATGTAGTGATTTAAATATACAAAAAATAATAGCAACTAAAAAAAATAATCACACACACAAAGCCATAAAGATTTTATAGTGGTTCGGTGTCAAACCCAACACCTACGTCCACTCCTCAAGCACTCCACTTGAGAATTTTACTATAATCTCTAAGATTACAGCAAAATTATTTTCACCAGGCTCAGAATCAAATTCTAGTTGATTTTGCAGGCTAACCAACCAAAATCTAACCCTAAGCCACTCCTAGGCTTATACAAATTTAATTCAAGACTTGGATGAGCCTATCCCCTAAGTTTCAGTCTTTTGAAACTTGAAATACAATGATTTCAGAATTACAAAAATTTAAAACTAAAAATAAACTTCTTTGAAGAGCAGATTTGAAGCTTTAATATACAAGATGAGTGTTGGAGAGCTTTAGCAATGAATGCTTCCTTTCTTCTCTTGAGAATTCCTTGATTGCACGCTGGATGAGTGGTTGAACAGCAATGAAGGCTCTTGAATACTCACTATTTAGTTTGCACATAGATTTTTCAAAAGTTGCTGATGTTTTTCACTTTCTTGCTTTTATATATTAAGTTTTCCAGTCTTAATCTAACTTTAGAAGCCTTCTAATCCAAGCTAGAAAGTCCAAAAATGGATTTATAGCCATTGGAATATTAGAAAAGCCCATTTAGAGGGTGAAAAATGAAATTTAAGTAGTTCTGAAAATTAGCTGTTGGGGTTGTCAGAAATTTGGGAGTTGACTCACTGGATCCTTGAGTCGACTCCAGCTGCAGGATGAAAAGTTTAATCTTCTGTATTTCTATCTCGTGCCAGTTCTATGTGCTGAAGTTGGCTCCCGAATTTCATGAGTCGACTCTAGTTGTAGGATAAAGTATATAATGTTCTGTTCCTGGACTAACGCCTTTATTGAGTCGGGAGTCGGCTCCCACTTTTCATGAGTCGACTCCTTCATGAGTCGACCCCTGATTGACTCCTGACTGTATTAATTATTGAAATTTTGCTGGATTCAACTCTAAACTTTTCTTTTGTTCATTCTTGATCCAATACTCTTTGAAACATATTTGGCTTGATCTTTTTTGCTTTTCTTTCTTAGTTCTTTCGATCAAAAATATGAAGCTTCATTGAGATGGATTCCTATCTTCTTGAACTATGTCTTAAATACTTCAATCAAAATATTAGTACCCAAAATAGACTCAAATATTTTATTATTTATCCAAATCATACCTGGGGTCAACACCTCCCGAGGTCTAGAATTTTTTAAATAGCTATACTTTTTTATTTTTTCTTTTCGATATACGCCAAATATTTTGAGAAATAAAAATGAATTTTCTTTTCTTTATACTTGTGCTGTGGTAGGAGTTGTTCAGAATCCTTCTAGTGATTGAAGTCAAGGCCAGTCATCTTCAACCAATGCTGAGCCACTATCTCAAGGTATCCCTTTGAGATCCATAGTCAAAAGCTTAAAGAGAAAAATCCATCATCTGAAGAAGTTGAACAAGATGAAAGACAAGCTTCAGAGGTTCAGAAAAAATGCTTCAGAGGCAATGGTTGAGGCCACTCATCTTCGTAAGTTACATATGAAAGATTCCATAAGTTTCAACATCAAGATGAGTACCTTCAAGAGAGAATTGGTAGAGCTTAAGAAAAGTGCTAGTGACAAGTCCTGAGAATTAACTATGAAGGTCATCTCCCTTAAAGTTGAGCTCAAGGTGGCGAAGGAGAAGATTCAGCTATTGAAGAAAAGTTTGTTATGATCTTCCGACAAGGCCCGATACTAATGGGATTAGTCTCAAAGATTTTCTGCACTCCAAAAGTAGTTGCATGATGTTGAGCTCGCTTATGAGACCTACCGGTTAGGCTAGAGTGGAAGAATATCCATACTGGAGCAAAAGCTCTACACTGCTAACAGCAAGGTGACTGGCTTTAACAGCAGCTTGTCGATAGTTATCAATCTGGTACAAGGAGTTGAAGGAGATTGCCTCTCTAAAAAGAATCATGGGCGAACTCTCAGAATCGATTGGGATGGAGAAGGTCGAAGTTCAACAACTGAAGCTTCAATTGATTTGCAAACAGCAAGCTATCAATGATGCTAAAGCTGAGTCAAAAGTTCTGAGAAAAAGACTACGGATGTTAGAAAAAACTACCGAAAGACCTGATAGGATGTTCCATGATAACTTGGTAAAAAGAAAGAAGCTTGAGGAAGAGATTGTCGGCCTGAAGAAATCCTTGGTGATGGCTAGCAGTCCGAAGTCAAAGAAATCTGATCCTTCTTAGAGCTTCAACTTTTTTCTTCTTTCTTTTATAACTGATCTTACAGACCCTTATTTTATAATCAACTTTGATTTTAATGAGATGATATCTTCTCTCATTTTTGCTCTGTGTGGGTTGAATATTTGTCGATAACTTTGCTTTTCTCTTCTTTTCTTTTCTTTTTTTGAAAACATGATTGTCGGGGATGCTTAATCGGAGATCTTATCCTATATCAGAATAAGGTTCTCCTCCTATTCCTGACACAACTGGTCTCTATTTTTGTTAGAACAAGATCCTTCTCCTATCCTCAATAGGGCCATTGGGGCACAAAAGGGGCATTGAAAGGGCCTCTCCTCTTCTCTGGTCTTAAATAATCGAAGGTCTTCATCTTGATCATGTTAGGATGAGGTTCTCCTCCTAATTCTAATAGAATAGTAGGGGCACAAAAGAGCCATTGAAGAGGGCTCTCCCCTCTCCTGATCTTAAACAATCAGAGATCTTCATCTTGCTCACATTAGGATGAGGTTCTCCTTCCTTTTCTAAAAGAACAGTAGGAGTATAAAAGGGCCATTGAAAGGGCCTCTCCTTTCCTCCTATCTTTAACAACTAGAGGTCTTCGTCTATGTCAGGATGAGATTTTTCTCCTATTTCTGACATGGTTGATCCTTATTTTGTCCCCCTATCAGAATGAGATCTTCATCCTGTTCCTGATGGGGTTGGTCTTTCTCTTTGTTAGGATGAGGTTCTCCTCCTGTCCCTAGCAAGGTCATAGGAGCATCAAAGGATCGTTGAAAGGGCCTCTCTCCTCCTCCTATCTTAAGCAATCGGAGGTCTTCATCCATGTCAGGATGAGATTTTTCTCCTATTTCTAACATGGTTGACCCTTATTTTATTTTCCTATCAGGACAAGATCCTCCTATTTCTGACGGGGTTGGTCTTTATCTTTGTTAGGACGAGGTTCTCCTTTTATCCCTAGCAAGGTTATAGGGGCACCAAAAGGCCGTTGAAAAAGCCTCTCCCCTTCTTCTGTCTTAAGCAACTCGAGGTCTTTATCCATATTAGAATGAGATTCTCCTCCTATTTCTGACATGGTTGACCCTTATTTTATCCTCCTATTAGGATGAGGTCCTCATCCTTTTCCTGATAGGGTTGGCCTTTACTTTTGTTAGGACAAGATTTTCCTTCTATCCCTAGCAAGGTCATAGGAGCATTAAAGAGCTGTTGAAAGGGCCTCTCTCCTCCTTTTATCTTAAATAATCGAAGGTCTTCATCCATGTCAGAATGAGATTCTCCTCCTATTTCTGACATGATTTATTTCGATTAACTCAAGAGGTTGTTTCTTGCCATCATAATTTTTCACTAAGGATAAAAATGCTAAAGGAAATTTTATTGAAATGAAATCATTAGTAGTACACTCGTAGATTTTTCGAGTTTCATGATCATGGAAGATCAGCTCCTTCAAGCTCTTTCAAACAATAAGTCCCAGGCCATATGACCTCCTTGACTTCATATGGGTCCTTCCAATTTGGAACAAGCTTTCCTTAGCTCTGAGGTTGTGAAATAGCTGCCCATCAGAGTACTAAGTTTTCCACTTTGAATACTTTACTTCTAACTCTAGAGTTGTAGTAGCGAGCTACTTTCTGCTTATAGGCCGCCATCCGAACTTGAGCTTCTTTCCATTTTTTCTTCAATAAATCGAGGTTAGCCCTAAGATCTTGCAAGTTGTACTGTTCAATGAATGCCATAACCTGTATCGATGGAAGTTTAAGTTCTATTAGGATGACCGCTTCTATTCTGAAAGTTAAGACAAATGAAGTCTTCCCGATTGATAGTCTTTGGATAGTTCGATATGCCCAGAGTATATGATAGAGTTCATCCACCCAAGTTTTCTTTTCTTTCTCAAGTCTTGCTTTAATATCTTATAGCAGGATTCAGTTGGTTACCTCCATCTCATCATTTGCTTGTGGATGTGCTACCGATATAAAATTATAGGCAATGTTCAGATCTTCACAGAACTCGATAAATTTTGTCCCTACAAATTGGTGCCCATTATCTATTATAAGAGTTCGAGGCAGGCAGAATCTATAAACAATCGACTTTCAGATGAAGTCTTATACTTTAGCTTCAGTAATTTTTGCTAGAGGTTCAACTTCAACCCATTTTGTGAAGTAATCAATTGCCATCAGTAGAAACTTTCACTGTCCAGACGTCATAGAAAAAGGTCTGAGTATGTCCATTTCTTACTGTGCAAACGGCCAATGGGCACTTAGGGGGGTAAGCTCAAAAGCCGACTATCTTTAAATATTTATATTCCTTTGATATCGATCATATTTTCTGACATATTCTATAGAATCATGATACATTATTAGCCAATAGTAGCCCTATCAAAGTAATTTATGAGATAGGAATCTAGCCCCTAGATGACTTCTATAGATTTCTTCATACACTTTTCATAATGCAAAATCAATCTTAGAAGGTCGGAGACATCTCAAGAGTGGCAAAAAATATGATCTTTTATATAACTTTCCAGCATATAGAACATACTAGGAGGCCTGATTTCTTAATTTTTGAGCTTCTTTCGAATCATGAGGAAGAATCCCACTTTTGAGATAACCAACTAGCGGATCGATCCAGCTGGGCTCATGGTTGACTTACATCACAGATCGTTGCTCCTCCAAGCTTGGGTGTTTCAAAATTTCAAAAAAGACTTTCTTTCATAGCTCGCTTGGAGCAAGTGTGGCTAATTTGAAGAGAAGATCGGCTTTGGTATTTTTTGCTCTTAGGATCTATTGAATATTAAAGCTGTTAAAGGTCGGGATTAGACTCCTTATCTTTTTTAGGTATTTCATTATACTTTTCTTTCAAACTTCATAATTGCCACTGACTTATCCCATGATCAACTTAGAGTCACTGTAAACTTGGAATCGATCCACCTCTAGTTTTCTGGCTATTCTAAATCCGCGATCAGCTCTTCATACTCAGCCCCATTATTTGTTGCAAAAAATTCAAAATGCAGTGCATACTCTGTAATGATTCTATTTGGGTTGATCAAAATCAGACCTGCACCTGTACCGGAATCATTGGATGAGTGATAGAAATCCGATGTTGTTATTAAGATACCATGTGTATCAGTTTAATTTAATTTTTTAAAATAATTAAAAATACGTAGATAGCAATGAATCGAGTCGAATTCACATGAAAGATAGTATTTTTAGATTTAAAATTATTAATTTTTTTTAAAAAAAAATTTAAAAAAAAATTTGAAGTCAAAAATTAAAATTATAAAATAAAAATTAAATTATGCAAAAAAGTAAACTTGGTACTAAGATCTACTAGTCAGATCTTAGCATCTACTTATAAAAAATAAAAAGCAATAATTAAAATATAAAAATTAAATTATAATAAAAATAAAAAAGCATAAAATTAAAGAACATAAAAATAAATATTATATTAATTAAAATTTTATAATTTAAATACATAAAAAAAGAAAAAAAAATAAAATAGGTTGATCTCTGATCTTGGATCGGCATTGACAAAAAGATGGTGTAGAAGCCCAGCTCTTCTTCTCGACACCCATTGCTTTGAAGCCTCTAATTCAAAACGTGGCTCTATCCTATACCAAAGCTTCATCTTGATCGAAGATATCGATTTCTAGAGGCATGGGATCCTTTTTATAGAGCTAGGAGGGCTGGAGAGTTTTCTTCTAGGCAATATGGGACTAAGGAGCTTTTTGATCATCAAAATATAGAGAAATCTAAGTAAAAATTAGATTACAAGAAGTTTTGGATGAATTCTACTGCTCTGAATGAAATCTAGCCATTGATAGAAATTCAACGGACCAAAAATCATCAAAATCGGATGTGTATCAACCCAGATCAGGTCGGATTAAATTCTGGCCATCCGATCGCGCATTGATGGAGAAAATCTGACCATTGATCATGCATCGGGAGTTCTGATCACTGTCGGAGTATTTTGGACCATCGAATCATCCTCTAGATTGAGCGCTATTGTTGGATGGTGATCCGCGTGAAGTTTGATGTAGGAAAACTCCCTCCACCGTCTGATCTTGACTGAAAGCTACTACAACCATCCGATCGTATAATTACTGTTCCTATGGACCACATGGACCGACTTCACCATACACCACAATCAATCAACACCTCTTGTTGCTGAGTGAAAAGTCTAAAATACCCTGTGAGCCATGATAGATTTCTATGGATCCTTTAAGGGTCTAGGTCCACCATGTGTCGCTCCGTGATTCGTTGGTTGTCACTGGGCTGGTGGTCTATGCTTGGATCATGAACTAACTGATGGCTTCTATGGCTGAGTCAACTTTGATGGCTTGGCTTGGCTTGGCTTACGGAGCCGACTGAGCCATTTTTCTTTTTTTATTTAATTTTTTTTATCTTTAGAAATTCATATCTTCTTTGTTTTAGCTCCGTTTTGCTTCAAACTTATTTCATTATGATCAAAATAATGAGCTCTTTCCATTGATAATAAATTTTTATTTTTTAATTTTTATTATTTTTTAATTAATTTTTTAATTAATAAAAATATTAATTTCTTAAAAATATATATAAATTGATCATTAATTCTTAAAAATTAATATAAATTAATTAATAAATTAATATTTTTATTGATAAATTTATGGTACTTATCACACCCTCCAACTTAAGCTTTGCTCATCCTCGAGTAAAGAAAGAATTTAGTTTTAAATACCTTTTAACTTTAGAGTTTCAAATTTTACCTAAGCAGTTTTCAAAATGACCATTGATATTCAGTAGAGCTTAAGTGAGACATATCATTGGGATATTAATATTTATCAATAAAAAAATTAAATAAAGAACATTAATTTTTTTAAATTTTTTTTTAAATTATTCCATCTTTATCTCTGATTTGTCTAAGCTTTCATACAGGCAAGTGTATTGCTACTTTTGCCCTTCATTTATTGATTTTTATTTTTATATTGCCCACTTTTTGATATAAATATCATTACTAACTTAGGCAACGGGACCCGATTAATCGATGGAAAATTAATTTTTTTTTAAATATTGTACCACTATGGAGTGTCTTAACCCCTTAAGCTTTCTATTTGATCCATGTAGCGAGTCTTGGGCCAATAACTTTCAAATCAGTTGACTTTAGGGCACTAGGTATAGAATATCCCTCGGACTTACTAGCTTGAATCAAATAGGCTACAAGTTAAGACTAGCTTTGCAATGAGCTTCTTTGTCCTTTCCATCTTTTGATGCGAAACTCAATGCTTGCTTAGGCAAAGAGGTTCGGTTACTTAGTGAGAAGTACTTGGAAACTATTTTATTAAAATAAATTTTTTGTATGAAGAAATGTATAGTTATCCTACATAAGCCTATAAAAAGTAGACTTTTCTTTGATGCTAGTAGAAGTAATTAAAAATGCTCCAAGAAAATTTTTTTTATATTCTAGATCTAACTCTTTATTGAATCTTTTTAATACTTGATTCCTCAATATCTCATAGATTCTCTGATCTATGTATCAATTTTTCTTTAAAAATGCTTAATTTAATTTGATTCTTAAGCATAATCAGGTGTCTAAATACTAAATACTAACTTTTCTGTGGACATAAAATTTTAAAATTTTTATTTTTCTCCCCTCCCAACTTAATTGATATTATCCTCAATAGAGAAGAAAAAATAAAGGGTATAATAAAGAACATAAAAGAATACACCTGACTATATTTTTGGTTCAGCACATGCCTTTAAAAATTTAAGCTCTTTCTCTAACTTATTCAAATTATTCTAAAAAAAAAATCAAATAGAAAGATAAATTAAACCAAAAAAATTAAATATTGGATTGCCTTCCAACAAGCACTAAGTTTACCGTCTTCAGCTAGACACAATGTAGCTTACTATCCTATATCAAATATTGGATTGATAAATTCCAATGATTTTAGATTATCAATCTCAGAAAGATAATTTATAATTTTATTATTGATATATTTATTATTAATTTTAGGAACATAATTTATGATCCCATTCTCAGATCCATGTTTATTAAGAATTTCTCCTATTTGTTCTTCTAAAATGCTCATGAATGGAGTTTTTGTATTAGGAGTTAAGTTTGATTCAATGGGTGCTAGAAGGATAACTAAAGATAGTTTTAATTCTAAAGATAAATTAATGTGATCTTGCTTAAACAACTCCATTGATACTTCATTGCATGCCTCTTGATTTTTGTAAGAAGAATTGGCTTCTAGGGTTGAAGGGAATAGGACATTAGGTTTATAAATCTTAGGTAAATCATCTATTCTCTTTCTCCCTATATCTATCTCATTTAAATTGGAACCAGTATCAGCACTAGTTTTGGGCTTAGATTCTTCTATGTGGTTAGTCTCAGTACTAATATGTTTCTTTAAATTTTTATTTTGGCTAGCATCAGTCTAGCCTCTCTCACCTGATCTTGGTATGAATACATAAGAATGCTATAGCTTTTAAGTTCAAGAATTACTTTGGCATTCTCAAATTAGAGATTCTTAAGTGGGACATTAAATTGATAACTTGGTCCAGATGGTTGATGGACATTAGGTGGGTTGTTTGAAATTGGTAGGCTCGATAGTTGATCTAGTTCTCTCCTTGTGTTAGGCTCAGCTAGTTGTCCAATTTGAGCTTCTAACCTGACGATAGATTGCTGTTGAGTCAGAATCAATTGTTGAAATTGGTTAAATCTATCGTCAGCTAGATTAGTCTGTTGAGAAGGTAGGTATGATAGCTGGTTGTTATTTATAGGCATAGTTTTGGTATTGGGGTCTATTCTAATAATTTTGCACTGATGGAGTTTGGGTCTGAGCCTGAGTATGTTGTGATTTCTAAGAAAAATTAGGATGGTTTCTCCAGCCAGAATTACATGAATTTGAAAATGGATCATTAACTGGCTTGGGGTAGCCCTTAGCAGCTTGGACTTGTTCTTGGATAAAAGATGGAAACTGTGCAGTCATAGGACATTCACTCACATAATGGGTTGAACTACCATAGATTGAACAAATCTTCTGATAATTAGAAGATGATGTGAATTGTGCAGGAGATTGTTGACCTAGGGTTAGGACTTGATCTAATTTCTGAGCAAAAAGATCGATTTTATCTAATTTCTGAGCTAATTGGTTCAAGTCAGACTTAGAACTAAAGTCTGGATCATAAATTCCTGCCCACTTTTGGTAGAAAGATAACGAAGCATGCTTGATCAAGTTTTCACTCCGAGTTTCAAATAAGGCATAGGCTTCATCCTCACTTTTGTTCATGAATGCACCTCCACAGGATGCATCTACCATCTGTCTGTATTGGTCTCCTAAACCCTCATAGAAAGCTTAAAATATTTGCCACTTAGACATACCATGGTGTGGGCATTTTCTAAGAAGTTCCTTAAGTCTCTCCCATGACTCGTGAATCTGTTCCTCTGGAAGCTGAGCAAATCCAGTGATAGCTCACCTCATAGTATTGGTTCGGCCTATGGGATAAAATTTTTTAAGAAATTTATTTTGCAAGTCAGCCCAAGTTTTAATTGGTTTCCTTATTATGCCAAGCCAGTACTTGGCTTTGTCTTTTAATGATAAAAAAATTAAAATTAGTCTAAAGGCATTCTCAGTTAAATTTTGAATTCTTACAGTAGAGTAGATTTCTAAGAATTCATCCAGATGTTTGTAAGGATCTTCATTGGTGTTCCCATAGAAAGATGGGAGCATCTAGATTGTGGTCAGTTTGATCTCATAGTGGGTAGCATAAATTTTAGGTAATTGGATACAAGTTGATGAGTTATAGATGGAAGGAATAAAGTATTCCTTCATCTGTTTAGGTGGTTCTCTAAAATTTTCAGCCATTTGGTTATCGAATTTAATATAATTCAGCCTTTTAATTTTATGGTTGGGTTCAACTAGATCAGGTAAAATGATTTTCTATCGTGCATGCATTAGTACAACCCTAATGTGTGGTTCAAAAATTTTTAAAATTTTTTTTTATATTTTTTATTATTTTATTATATTAAAAATTAATTATTTTATTTATTAATTTAATTTAATTTAATTTAATTATTATTTTTAATATTTTTTTAGTTAGTTAAATTTAATTTTTATTTTATTTTATTTTATTTTTAGAGGAGAAAGATGAAGAAAGAAAAAAAGTTCTAAAGAAGAGGTCCTAAGGACTCCTAGAACTAAGAAGAGAGAGAAGAATCAGGTTTAATTAGGTTTGATGTTGGTTAGCAATCAAGTTGATCAATCAATCCTGATATGATTATCCTAGATCTAGATAGCTCCTAACTACCAAGGTCACCTTCGAGCCCTCTAAATATAGGATCAGCCAATCAACTGATCAGATAAGTGTAAGATCGGTGGGAGTCCCCCCGTTGCTTGCCTTAGGCACCAATTGTGCTTGGCTAGATAAGCGAACGGAATCAATTAGAAACCATCTTTCTTCGGACCCAGTCGTTCTTGAACCACTTTTCTAGATACCAGTCAAATTGACTAACTCTAATTTGGTTCAACTCTTAGGATTCCTTGTCCTATTGAGCTTGAGTTCCTAGGGCTGATGTTTAATTGATTTTAAAATTAAAGGCTTAGGTCAATGTAGGATGCTGGTTGGTTGTTTGTGGGCTAAGAAAGGATGATCAAATTTTTACCTTATCTTGTTTAATTGGGTGTTGCCCTTAATTTGATTTAATATGATATGCAAAAAAAAAAAAATTCAATCAAAGGGTTCTATGCAATTTAAACTAGATGTATGCAACTAATTAAATTCTGAAAGGCTTACCTTGCCTCCAGCAATCATCAAAAAAAAATAAAACTAATATGATGTGTACTCTAAATAGTTAGAATTTCTAATCTTATTATGAGACTTTTAATTAAATTTAAATAGATATTTTTTAAATTAATTTAAAAATAAATAAATAAATAAATAAAAAAGAGGACTAGAGTTAGGATTGATCTCACCAAAATTAGATGCTTTCATTCTTTTCCCCTTTTTTTCTATAAAATAAATAAATAAAAAGTTAGTAAGCAATATTTAAAAAAATATTTATAATTAATTTATAAAAAATTAAAGAGATCAAAAATTTAATGTTCATGCCTTCCTCGATAACGGTGTCAAAAATTTGATAGAAACGTGATGTTGTCGTTAAGACACCGTGTTTATCAATTTAATCCGACTTCTTAAAATAATTAAAAATGCATAGATAGCAGTGAGTCAGGTCGAATCCATAGGGAAGGTAGTATTTTTAGATTTAAAATCTTTGACTTTTTTTTAAAAAAAAAAGAAAAAAATTTGAAAATAAAATTTGAAGTTGGAAATTAAAATTGTGAAGTGAAAATTAAATTATATAGAAAAGTAAACTTGGTACTAAGATCTACTAGTTAGATTTTAGCATCTACTTGTAGAAAAATAAAATGTAATAATTAAAATATATAAATTAAATTATAATAAAAATAAAGAGCATAAAATTAAAGAACATAAAAGTAAATATTGCATTAATTAAAATTTCATAATTTAAATATATAAAAAAGAAGAAAAAAATTAAAACATGCTAATCTCTGATCTTAGATCGGCATTGATAGAAAGATGGTGTAGAAGCCCCACTCTTCTTCTCGACACCCATTGCTTTGAAGCCTCTGATCCAAAACATGGCTCTACCCTATACCAAAGCTTCATCTTGATCGAAGATATCGATTTCTAGAGGCCTGGGGTCCTTTTTATAGAGCTAGGAGGGCTAGAGAGTTTTCTTCTAGGCAATATGGGACTAAGGAGCTCTTTAATCATCAAAATATAAAGAAATTTAAGTAAAAATCAGATTAAAAGGAGTCCTGGATGAATTCTGCTGCTCTAGATAAAATTGGGCTGTTGATAGGAATCCAACGGACCAAAAATCATCAAAATCAGATGTGTATCAGCCCAGATCGGATCGGATTAAATTCTGACCGTCCGATCATATGTTGATGGAGAAAATCTGGCCGCTGATCGTGCATCGGGAGTTCTGATCATCATTGGGAGTATTCTGAACCGTCAGATCATCTCTTGGATTGAGCGCTATCGTTGGATCGTGATCCGCATGAAGTCTGATGTGGAAAAACTTCCTCCACCGTCCGATCTTGACCGCAAGCTACTCCAACCATCCGATCATGCAATTACTGTTCCCATGGACCATGTGGACCTGCTTCACCGTACACCACAATCAATCAGTGCCTCCTATTGTCGAGTGAAAAGTCCAAAATATCCTGTGAGCTGCGATAGATTTCTGTGGACCCTTTAAGGGTCTAGATCCACCACGTGTCGCTCCATGATTTGTCGGTTGTCACTGGGTTGGTGGTCTACGCCTAGATCGTGGACTAACTGGCAGCTTCTATGGCTAAGTCTGCTTTGACGGCTTGGCTTGGCTTGGTGGCTTGGCTTAGAGAGTCGACTGAGCCATTTTTTTTTATTTAATTTTTTTTATCTTTAGAAATTTATATCTTCTTCGTTTTAGCTTTGTTTTGCTTCAAACTTATTTCGTTATGATCAAAAAAATGAGCTCTTTCCATTGATAATAAAATTTTATTTTTAAATTTTTATTATTTTTTAATTAATTTTTTAATTAATAAAAATATTAATTTCTCAAAAATATATATAAATTGATCATTAATTTTTAAAAATTAATATAAATTAATTAATAAATTAATATTTTTATTGATGAATTTATGGTACTTATCAATAAGCCATCCATGTACAGAGCCCAAAAACCTTCAAGAAGGCCTGCTTTTTCTTCGGGAAAGCCCAGCTGCAACCATAGAATTTTGGTTTCACTTTGCTCAAGTTCAGCTTCATCTAAAATGGTGCATTCTACTACGAAGTCTACCAATATTTAGACTTTAATTAACGATCGAGGTTGGTAATTGATATCAAATTCTGTAAGCTCAATTGCCCATTTTGCTATTTTTTCAAAGGTATCCGTTCGATGAATAACTATCTTGATTGGTTGATCAAGAAGGAGCATTATAGTGTGCCTCTGAAAATAAGGTCAGAGCCTTTGGGTTGCAATCAACAAAGCATAAGTTAGCTTTTCTAACTTGGTAAACCTGATCTTGGCGTTCCTAGAACTCGGCTTATATAGTAGATCGGTCATTGCACTTTTGCCTCTTTCTTGATTAGGACTGCTGTCAGGACTATTGAAAAGACCGCCAGGTATAGGAATAATTTTTCTTTAGGTTCAGAGTTTGCTAGTAGGAAAGGTGAGCCGAGGTAGTTTTTTAGTTTCTCAAATATTTGTTGACATTCAATAGTCCATTAGAAGTTCTTTGATTGCTTGAGAACTTGAAAGAAGGGCATACATCACTCAGCCAATTTTGAGACAAAGTGATTCAGAGCTGCTACATTATCTATTAGACGCTGAACTTTCTTTATTGACTTTGGAGCAGTCATTTCTTGAATGGCCCGGATCTTCTCTGGGTTCACTTTGATTTCGCACCTTGATACCATGAACTCTAGAAATTTTTTCGAAGTTACGCCAAAAGCATACTTGGTTGGGTTTAACTTCATCTTGTACCTCCGAAGGGCAGTAAAGGTCTCCTTAAGGTCGGCTATATGATTTATCGAGGTTTGGCTTTTGACAAGTATGTCATCTACATAAACCTCCATGTTGCGGTCGATCTACTCCTTGAAGATCTTATTCACCAGGCACTGGTAGGTTGCTCTTGCATTTTAAGCCCAAAGGGCATAACCTTGTAACAATAAAAGCCATGTTCAGTAATAAAAGCAGTCTTCTCCTCATCTTCTGGTGCCATTCGGATTTGATTATAGTCGGAGAAGGCATCCATGAAGGTAAGGAGTTCATGGCCTGAAGTTGCATCTACCAGTTGATCAATTTTGGATAATGGGTAGCTATTTTTTGGATAGATCTTGTTTAGCATCTTGAAGTCTATGCACATTCTTCATTTACCATTTGCCTTCTTGACGAGGACCACGTTGGAGACCCAATCTAGATAGTTGACTGTTTGGATGAATCCAGCTTTGAGGAGCTTGTTAATTTCTTCTACCATTGCCTTCTATCTCTCTGGGCTATAGCTACACATCTTTTCTTTCACTGGCTAATGTTTGGGATTATTGATCTTAGATTAATTTTGCTGATAACAAAAGCATTTGAGTATAGATTATTAAATTACTAACATTATTTGTGAGGATGTGTAGTTGTAAATTTTAAGAGCTCACAAACTTCAAGTGTTCCAATTCATCTAAATGAAGATTCGTTATTTAAGATTTTAGAGAAGATAATTCAAATTGAATACATCAATTAAGAGGTTTTAATGAAGGTTAAATCAAGGCAAAATGACAAGTCTAGCCTATAAAATAATTTAGAGAAGAAATGATCAGAAACAGTCTTTGGCACACTTGACATGCAAACTGGGTTGATCCAGTCTGATATTGAGCCATCCTAGTCTCAGTAGAAACAAAAGATAGAAAGAACAGAAAGCTGAATTTTTGTGACCCAGGAAACTAAGCCGATCCAGCTGAAAACTGAGCCAATCCAATGAAACTAGGTCGACCTAGTCAAAAAGTGAGCCATCCTAGTCTCAAATAATAGAAAAAGATAGAAATAGTATTTTAAGATTTCTGAGACCGAGCTGATCCAGCTGAAAACTAAGCCGACCCAGTTTGGACTGAGCCGACCCAGTTTAACACTGAGCCGGCCTAGTACCTGTAATGGCTAATTTCTAGTTCTATAGCTTTTTCACTCCACAGTCTTCCAACGGCTATTTTGGGTTTTTCAATAGCTAGATCACTTTCAGAAGCCTATGATGATAACTTATAATGGTGGAAAATCTCTGGGATATTTAAGGAAGCACTTGAGATAAGAAAAATAGCTTTTGAACCAAAAAGAAAGAGCTTCCAAGTAGATTTTCAGTTTTTCAAGTGTATGAGCTAAATAGTAAAAAGAAAGGAGTGTTTCTTAGAGCTTTTTTCATCCTTCCAATATTCTCAATCAGAGAGAAGTCAGGCCAACACTATTGAAGATCAACTCCTACTTTTTTCAAGCACTCAAAGAGAAGAAATCAAGCCTACAAGCCAAGCTCTCATATTTTCTTCTTTTAAGCTTCAAAGAGTTTATTTTTATTTTGTTCATTGTATTTTTCATATTTGTTTCAAGTTTCTTAGGGTGAGAAACTTGGGTTAGTCTAAGCCTAAAGTTGGATGGTGTATGGTTGTGATTGGTGTGCCAAAGTAAAAATCAATCGGGATTGATTGTTAGCCTGAAAAAATAATCATTGTATCATTGTAGTTGGTAAGCCAAGATCAAAATCAATTAGATTGGATTGTGAGCCCAAGTAAAATAATCGGACTATAATCAAGCCTAGTAATTATAGTTGAATTCCTAAGTGGTTTACTTAGGGAGTGGATGTAGATGCTGAGTTTGGCACCGAACCACTATAAAATCATTGTGTTTGTGATTGCATATTACTGTTCTATTGATTTTCTTCACTGCACATTACATAGCTTATTTGTTGGCATTTAATTAGATCAATCTACTTATATTATAAGCTTAAAATTTAAAATATCCAATTCACCCCCCTCTTGGGTAGCCATACTTGGGCAACAAGTGGTATCGGAGCGGGTGCTCTAATATTAATTATTGATCAAGCTATCAAAGAGCTAAAGATCATATGGCAATCCCAATTGAAATTTTATTAGTTAAGGGGCAATTAACCAATAGACCTCCACTGTTCAATGAAACTAATTACATATATTAGAAAGCACGAATGAGGATATTCATCCAAGCACAAGACTATGACATGTAAAATATCATAATGATAGGACCTCACATACCAATAATTACTATTGATGGAGTGTCCATTCCAAAACCAAAAAAGGATTGGGATGAACATGACAAAAAGAAGGCTCAATGCCAAAGCGATGAATGTTCTATACTGTGCTTCGGAAGCTAATGAGTTCAATAGAATATCAATATGTTCATCTGCCAAAGAAATCTGAAATAGACTTAAAGTCACCCATGAGGAAACTAATCAAGTTAAGAAATCTAAGATAAATATATTGGTATATAAGTATGAGCTATTTAAAATGGAACCATATGAAACCATCGCTGAAATGTTCACTAGGTTCACTGATATTTTGAATAGTTTGAAAAGTCTTGAAAGAGATTATACTAACAGCGATGTTGTGCATAAAATTCTTAGATCTTTGCCAAAAAATTAAGAGTCAAAGATGACTGTCATTCAAGAGGCGAAAGACTTAAACACTCTAGCATTAGAGGAATTAATTGGATCACTCATGACCCACGAGCTGAACATGAACCAAGGAAGAGAAGAGGAAGTAAAGAAAAAGAAGAGCATTGCACTTAAAACTGCTGCCATCCATATGAAAGAAAATGATTCCAAAGATAGTTTGAAAGATGATGAGGAGATGGCCATCATAGCAAGAAGATTCAAGAAATTAATGAGAAGAAGAAAGAGATTTGAACCTAAGAAAAAGTTTAACAAGGAAGAAAATAGCAAAAAGAAAGAAAAAGAGAAAGAACAACCACCTATTTGCTATGAGTGCAAAAGGCCCAGATACTTTCGGATGGATTGTCCAACATTAAAGAAAAGCTCTAAGAAAATAAAGAAGAAAGTATACAAAGCCACATGGAGCAATGATGAGGACTCTTCTTCAAGTGAGGAAGAATATCAAAGAGAAGAAAAGGCAAACCTTTGTCTTATGACACATAGTGATGATAAGGTAAATGATAATACTTCAATTTTAGATTTTACTTTTGAAGAATTATATGATGCTTTCAATGACTTAGTTAATGACTTTAAAAAGCTATTACATAAGAATAAGGAACTAAAGAAAGAGAATCAATCCTTAAGTAAAGATAAAGTTCAAATAGAAGAAAATGTGAAGAATTTATAAATTAATCTAGATGAATCAAATAAAAAGATTATATCTTTATAAGATGAAGTGGTAAGATTAAGATCCATAGTAGATAGATATATGCTAAGCTCTAAAAGTCTACAAATAATAATTGAAAATCAAAAGATGATTCTTGATAAAATTAGTATAGGGTATGATACATCAAGAAAGCAAAAGTCATTGAAAAATGTATATGCAAAATCTCAAAATTATGATAGAAGAATTACATGTTACAAATGCAATAAAATTGGACATAAATTTATTAAATGCAAAATCTTTAATTCAAGCAAAACAAAAGTAAAGCAAGTTTGGGTTCCAAAAGGAACCATTTATGCTAACCCTAAAGGACCCAAGTTAGCTTGGGTACCTAAGTTTGCTTGATTACTTGTGTAGGTGTGCTTGGCATCTGTAAGAGCTAAAAGAATGTGGTACCTTGATAGCGGATATTCGAAACATATGATGGAAGATAAATTATAATTTATCTCTCTTGAAGCTAAAGATGGAGGTGTTGTAATATTTGAAGACTGCTCGTCTTCGAGTAAAGAAAGAATTTAGTTTTAAATACCTTTTTAACTTTAGAGTTTCAAATTTTACCTAAGCAGTTTTCAAAATGGTCATCGATATTCGTTAGAGCTTAAATGAGACATATCATTGGGGTATTAATACTTATCAATAGAAAAATTAAGTAAAGAACATTAAATTTTTTAGAACTTTTCCTAATTTATCCCACCTTTATCTTTGATTTGTCTAAACTTTCATATAGACAAGTGTATTGCTACTTCCGTCCTTCATTTATTGATTTTTATTTTTACATTACCCATTTTTTGATGCGAATATCATTACTTACTTAGGCAATGGGACCCGATTACTCGGTGGGAAGCCAATGTCTTTTTTTTTTTTATTTTTAACATTTTACCACTATTGAGTGTCTTAACCCCTTAAGCTTTCTATTTGATCCACATAGCGAGGCTTCGGCCAATGACTTCCAAACCAGTTGACTTTAGGGCACTAGGTATAGAATATCTCTCGGACTTACTAGCTCGAATCAAATAGACTATGAGTTAAGACTAGCTTTACAATGAGTTTCCTTATCCTTCCCACCTTTTGATGTGAAACTCAATGCTTGCTTAGGCAAAGAGGTCCGATTACTCAGTGAGAAGTACTTGAAAACTATTTTATTAAAATAAATTTGTTATATGAAGAAACGTATAGTTACCCTACACAAGCCTATAAAAAGTAGACTTTTCTTTGATGCTAGTAGAAATAATTAGAAATACTTCAAGAAAAAACTTTTTATGTTCTAGACTTAACTCTTTATTGAATTTTTTTAATACTTGATTCCTCAATATCTCATAGGTTCTCTGATCCGTGTATCAATTTTCTTTTAAAAATACTTAGTTTAATTCAATTTTTAAGTATAATCAGGTGTCTAAATACTAAATACTAACTTTTTTGAGGATTTAATATTTTAAAATTTTTATTTTTCTCCTTCCAACTTAATCGACATTGTCCTCAATGGAGAAGAAAAAAATAAAGGATGTAATAAAGACAAGAAAGAATACACCTGACTATATTTTTGGTCCAGCACTTGCCTTTGAAAATTTGGACTCTCCCTCCAACTTATTCAAATTATTCTAAAAAAAAGCTTAAAAGATAAATTAGATAAAAATTAAATATTGGGTTGCCTTCCAACAAGCTCTAAGTTTACCATCTTCAGTCGGACATAATGAGCTTACTATCCTGTGTCAAATATTAGATTGACAAATTTCAATGATTTTGGATTGTCAATCTCAGAAAGTTGATTTATAATCCCATTATTGATATAATCATTATTAATTTTAGGGATATAATTTGTAATCCCATTCTCAGACCCATGTTTATTAAGAATTTCTTCTATTTATTTTTCTAAAATACTCATGAATGGAGTTTTTGTATTAGGAGTTAAGTTTGATTCAATGCGTGCTGGAATGGTGACTAAAGGCGGCTTTAATTCTAGAGGTAAATTAATGTGATCTTGCTTAAACAACTCCATTGATATTTCATTACATGCCTCTTGATTTTTGTAAGAAGAACCTGCTTCTAGGGTTGAAGGAAATAGGACATTAGGTTTATAAGTCTCGGGTAAATCATCTATTCTCTTTCTCCCTATTTCTATCTCATTTAAATTGGAATCAACATCAGTACTAGTTTCTGGCTTGGGTTCTTCTATATGGTTAGTCTCAGTACTAACCTATTCCTCTAAATTTTTATTTTGGCTAGAATCAGTGCTAGCCTCTCTCACCTGATCTTGGTATGGGTCCATAAGAATCCTATAGCTTTTAAGTTCAGGAGTTATTTTGGCATTCTCAAATTGGGGATTCTTAGATGAAATATTAGATTGATAATTCAATCCAGATGATTAGTGGACATTAGATGGATTGTTTGAAATTGGTAGGCTTGGTAGTTGATCTAATTCTCTCCTTATGTTAGATTCAACTAATTGACCTATTTGGGCCTCTAGCTTGGCGATAGATTGCTGCTGAGTCAGAATCAATTATTGAAGTTGGTTAAATCTATCATCGGCTAGATTGGTCTGTTGAGGAGGTGGATATGAGGGATGATTGTAATATGATAGCTGGGTAAACTGACTAGGCTGACCATTATTATAGGCATAATTTTGATATTGAGATCTATTTTCGAAGGAAAATCCTGATTTCCCGAACCAGGTTTGTTCAGATCAGATCAGATCAAGAGATATATTTTAAAATTTTTTTTCTCTAATCTAGGTCAGATCTAGGATGTTTCATATCTGATTTTTATTATTTTAATAATTATAATAAAATTAGATAAATTAAATTAAATTTAATTTACCTTGAAGGGGGTAATCCTATTATCCGATGATGATCCTGTGAGCAGCGAAAGGTTCTGGATCTAGCCACGCAAGTGCCTGGCCTCTATCAATTTTCACTCAGGCTAGATCTAGAGATCCTCTTCTTCTCTATCACATCTCCAAAAATCAGATCTGGATCTGATCTGAAGGATCTTCAAAACTCCTTTTGAAAATCAGCAATTGTCCTTTGCAGCAGCGCAGCCTTCTAGCTTTTAGTCGCCTTTCTCTCATCTGGATTGCACCAACTAAGGTCCAAAACATTTTTGTACGTGGAGAGGAGAGGGAGAAGGTGGGTTTAGTGTGGAGGAAGAGGGGAGAGACAGCCTTGGGGCATGGGATTTCAATTTCCAATCTTAATTTGAGTTGGGCGCAGGGTCTTATTTATAGACTGTCTGTGATCCAACTCCTCTTCTTCCCAACCAATCACAACTCTTTGTGAAATCAGATCTAAATCTGATTGGTGAGAATAGAGTCCCCTGGATTCCTCCTTAGAGGGTGCCTAAGATCAGTCAAAGTTGGTTCTTAGGAGAACTCTAATCGGAATCCAAAAAGGAGATGGAGTCCCTGTCCAACAGGGACTCCTGGGCGCCTCCAACTTGGGCACACGCCAAGGGTGGCGTGCACCCTCCTCCTTGCCAGGTTCTGGTAGGGGGACAAGCCCCCACCAGCTCTCCAATAGGTGCATGACATGTGGACAAAAGTCAAAGTATCAATGGTCAACATTTGACCAGTCAAAGGTCAGACTTTTGACCAAAGTCAAAGAACAAGAAATGGCAGGTGACCAAAAATGTAGGTAATGTCTTACAAAATAAGACAACCTTTTCTGACTTGGACAACCTCCAGTCAGACCATATGAAGGCCTCTGATTGAGCACAAACTCTTTTGGCTCAGTCAGGACAACTTATTTATGATAGTAAAAGAAGAACGTTAGGTTCAATCGAGTGCTAGCACGATTTTCTTGAACCTAATTGAATCTCATTCAGATCAATTGAACTGGATCAGTTCAATTGATGATCACCAGATTCAAACCCTTATTTGTGTGATCCAGTTAGGTTCAGTTCTGTATGGTAATGGGATATGTCATGATCTCTATCATCGACATCATCGAAACTCCTTTCGATGGATCAGAACTCTTCTGATTCGAACAGCTAGAATGATCGATCATCTAAATCATTCTAATTGCTCCCAAAATCCATCAGTGACACCTAGCAGTATATGGTGGCAACCCATCAGAGCTGAATGCGAACCTCTTGGTGCAGCTACCTATGTGATTAAGTTCTTCTATCTTGAGCCTCCGATCAGATTAGGGTTAAGGTGAACTCGTCAAACCCTAGTCTCTGTCATATGATGTAATCATTCGATTTCGAGTCCAATGTGAAAACTTAAATAGAAACTCTTTCTATTATTTCACTCTACCATGGCCATGGGCTTCTGGACTTGATTCTCATGATCATCATAGGGCTGCTCCTCTACCACCGAGGTAGATAGATTCCATCTTGATGCAATCCAGTTCCTACAATGAACATGCTATAGCCAACATACACCTCAGGGATTCCATATGGCTAGGAGACCGAGTAATGGTGTAGTCAAACTATAACACCCTCAAGGTGAACTGCCGATGCACCTCAGGTCAAAGAACCAGACACACTACTGCAGCATCGAGTCAGTCATTGACGAGAAGGTAGACTTCCTAATGACTACTCGAGGTGGTCACGCTCAGTGCCCTCGTTCTCTAACGAGTACCTGTACTCTCGCTCTGGTGTCTCCACACCGTAGACTCAAGACTCATCTACTAAAGAGAAGCGATTGTACACCAACCTTCCTGGATCAATCACCATCCTCGTGATGATCCTATGGTCGGGAGCATTTTATGAGTTAATAATGATTATTCATGTCTTAAATTTTCAACTCTTGAAAATATGAATTATCATTACCATTAACTCAAAGGATGTATCACAGACACTAAATACACATATGTGATAGAAAATAACCCATTTTATTGATTATAGTCAAAATTATAATTTTGCCCCTAGAAGTGTATTACAAGTGTCAGCCAATTCTGGCTTCTAGGGCACATATATCTAACAATCTCCCACTTGTCCTA
>QRFJ01001752.1:200362-320709 GCA_006176705.1 Cocos nucifera
GATGTTGATTTCTGGAGGCCTGGGATCCTTTTTATAGAGCTAGGAGGGCGGAGAGTTTGGTTCTAGGCAATGTAGAACTAAGGGGCTCTTTGATCATCAAAATATAAAGAAATCTAAATAAAAATTGGATTAAAAGAAGTCCTAAATGAATTCTACTACTCTGGATAAAATTTGGCCATAAATAGGAATCCAACGGTCCAAAAATCATCAAAATCGAATGTGTATCAGCCCAGATCAGGTTAGATTAAATCTGACCGTTCGATCGCACATTGATGGAGAAAATCTAATCGCAAATCATGCGTCGGAAGTCCTGATCATCATCGAGAGTATTTTGGACCGTTGGGTCTTCATCACTTGGTTTTCTGACCATCGGATCGTGATAGATCGCTAATAGAATTTGAATCAAATCCGAAAATAACCACCGCCATCCGATCATGACCGCAATCAATCGCAGCCATCTGATCGTGCAATTTATGTTCCCATGGACTACGTGGATCCGCCGCACCGCACACCACAGCCAATCAATGCCTCTGTTGCCGAGTGAAAAGACCAGATTGCCCTGTGAGCCACGATAAATTTTTATAGACCCTTTAAGGGTCAGGTCCGCCACGTGTCGCGCTGTGATTCCTCGATTTCTACTGAGCTAGCAGTCCATGCTTGGATCATGGACCGACTGATGGCTTCAACGGCTTAGTCGGCTTTGATGGCTTGGCTTGGCTTGCTGAGCCGGCTAAGCTGTTTTCTTTTTTTATTTAAATTTTATTTATTTTATTTTTTTAGAAATTCATATCTTCTTCATTTTAGCTTTATTTTATGTGAAACTTATTTCATTATGATCAAAAAAATAAACTCTTTCTATTGATAATAAATTTTTTTTAAAATTTTTATTATTTTATAATTAATTTTTTAATTAATAAAAATATGAATTTCTTAAAAATTATATATAAATTAATCATTAATTTTTAAAAATTAATATAAATTAATTAATAAATTAATACTTTTATGGGTGAATTTATGATGCTTATCAAAGACAACGGTAAAGAAAAAATCATTCGTCTCAATAATATATTGATAACACCCTCAACTAGCATAGAAAATATTTTGTATATTGAAGGATTAATGCATAACTTAGCATAAGCCAACTTTGTGATAAGGACTTTAATATTTCATTCAAATCATCTCATTGTATTGTAACTAGCTCTATAGATGAAAGTATTAAATTTATAGGAAAAAGATATGAAAATGTTTACATTATTGATCTTGATGAACTTAAAAATGAGAATAATGATTGTCTTGTTGCTATGAACGCTATACTAAATGAATCAAGTTGGATCTGGCATAATAGATTAGGTCATGCAAGCATGGACTCTTTAGCAAGACTAATTAAACTTGATTTAGTAAAGAAATTACCTAAAATAAATTTTGAGAAGGATAAAATTTACAAAGCATGCCAACTTGGTAAACAAACAAAATCTTTCTTTAAATCCAAAAGTATTATTTCTAACTACTAGATCTCTATAATTACTCCATATGGATTTGTTTGGACCTATTTCGACTACTAGTCTTGGAGAAAAAATATATGGCTTTATAGTAATAGATGATTTTTCAAGATATACATGGATTTTATTTTTATCATATAAAGATGATGCTTTTGATATGTTTGTTAATCTATTTAACAAAATAACAAAAAAAAGAATGCAATGTTTTATATATAAGAAGTGATCATGGTATGAAATTTAAAAATTAAAAATTTTAAAATTTTTATTCTAAAGATGAAATCAATCATAACTTTTCAGCATCTAGAATACCTTAACAAAATGAGATAGTAGAAAGAAAGAATAGGACATTGATTAAAATGGCACGAACCATGCTTTGTAAAAGCAAGCTTCCAAAATATTTTTGGATGGAAGCTATTAACACCGCATGCTGTGTGCTAAATAGTGCTCTAATTAAACTAATCTTAAAGAAAACTCCATATGAACTCTATAAAGAAAAGAAATCAAATATTTCTTATTTTAAAATCTTTGGATGTAGATATTTTATTTTTATAAATGGTAAAGATAAGCTTGAAAAGTTTGATGCAAAATCAGATGAAGAAATTTTTCTAGGATATTCATCACATAGTAGAGCATATAAAGTATTTAATAAAAGAACATTGATTGTGGAAGAATTCATACATGTAATTTTTGATGAAACTAACTCTCTTAGAACAAGAGAAGAAGAGCTTAATGTGAATGCAGAAATTTTAGAAAATAAAATAAAAAATATATCACTTGAAGATATTCCCTCTCAAGAAAAAGAAGATAAAGAGCAAAAGGTTGAAGAAATAATGCCACATTCCCAAGATGATCAAGGTACATCCAACTTACCAAAGGAATGAAGGTATGATTATAATCATCCTAAGGAATTAATAATAGGTGATCTATCTTAAGGAGTTAAAACTAGATCATCCTTTAAGGAAGCTATGAATCATATTATATTTGTATCCCATCTAGAACCTAAAAATATAATTAAAGCTGAAAAGATCCAAATTGGATATTAGCAATGCAAGAAGAGTTAAACAAATTTGAAAGAAATAAAATTTGAAAGATCTAAAAATTTTCTTGTAATTGGTATAAAATGAATCTTTAGAAATAAACTAGATGAGAAGAGCAATGTAATTAGAAACAAGGTTAGATTGGTTGCATAGGGGTACAATCAAGAAAAGGGTATTGATTTTGATAAATTCTTTGCACCTGTAGCTAGACTTGAAGCTATTAGATTACTCTTAGCATTTGCATATTTTATGAACTTTAAACTTTTTCAGATGGATGTAAAGAGTGCATTCTTAAATGGTTTAATTGAAGAAGAAGTTTACGTAGAACAACCTCTAAGCTTTGAAAGTCAAGAATTACCTAATCATGTATATAAACTTAAGAAAGCACTATATGGATTAAAACAAGCACCTAGGGCTTGGTATGATAGATTGAGTAAGTTCTTATTAAACAATGATTTTAAAAGAGATAACATTGATAAAACATTATTTATTAAAAAAAATTAAGTGATCTATTGATTATCCAATTATATGTTGATGATATAGTGTTTGGTGCTACTAATGAAGTTTTGTATAGAGAATTTGCTAGTCTCATGCAGGGCAAGTTTGAGATGAGCATGATGGTAGAGCTCAACTTTTTTCTCGGACTCCAAATAAAGCAATCAAATGAGGGAATCTTCATCAACCAAAGTAAATACATCAAGAAAATATTAAAGAAATTTGGGATGGAGAATGTCAAAGGAAGTAGCACCCCCATGAGCATAAGTTACAAGCTTGATCAAGACCCAAAAGAAAAAGTAGTAGATCCTAAACTATATCGAGGTATGATTAGATCTTTACTATATTTAACTGCAAGTAGGTCGGACATAATGTTTAGTGTATGCATGTGTGCACGTTATCAATCAAATCCTAAGGAATCACAGGTATTAGCAGTTAAAAGAATCTTTAAGTATTTAATAAATACTCAAGATGTTGGTTTATGGTACTCTAAACAATCTTCATTAGACTTAATTGATTATAGTGAATCAGATTTTGCTAGTTGTTGCTTAGATAGAAAGAGTACAAGCGGTATATGTCAATTTCTAGGAGTGAATTTGATCTCATGGTTTAGCAAGAAATAAAACTCGATAGCCTTGTCTATGCTAAAAGTCGAATATATTGCTGCTGAAAGTTGTTATGCTCAACTATTATGGATCAAACAACAACTAGAAGATTATGATATTACTTGTAATAACATTCCTATTCGATGTGACAACACAAGTGCCATAAATTTAACTAAAAATCCCATATTGCATTCAAGAACAAAACATATAGAAGTAAGATATCACTTTATTAGAGAGCATGTTCAAAATATTGATATACTTCTTGAATATGTGCCTACTAAAAATTAAGTTGCTGATATCTTTATAAAATCTTTGAATAAGAAAAGATTTTGCATAATTAGAAAGCAATTAGGTTTATTTGATCCAATTTGTTAAATAAATATCTTATGATAATTGATTTTAAAATGATGAGATGATTAGTTTTCATGTGATGAATCATTTGGTATTTACTCATTTTTATCTCGTTTAGAAGTAAAAATTAAATGAAAAATTTTTTGGACATGAAACACAAATATCAAAGTCTATGCCAAACTGGGCCGACTTAGTTTTGTCTTTATAAAAACTAGGTTGTCCCAGTACTGGGCCAACCCAATTTTTCTTCATAGAAAAACTGAATTGGCTAAGTTGTCGGACATCCTATTTTTTAAATGGATAGATCGATGGTTTTTTCATCTTTTGTTTCTTAGCTGTCTAGAAAAAAACCCTGAAAACCCTTAAGCCATTCTCTAGAAATCCATTTCCACTACTCTTAGGAGGGATTTTGGAATCATGCCACGCAGGAAACAAACTGTAACCCCTAAGATCAAGCATACATCTTTCGGTCCACCATCTAAGAGAGGGACTCATGGAGGAGAACAGCGATCAAAGTTTCAAGAAGATCATCCCTCGCCATCTAGGTTGTCTCAGTCATCCTCACCTCCATCAGGACCATCCACTCAACCCCTCAGCCTCCCACTCCATTTTCTCCTTCGTCTCCTTCCTTCGTACCCATTCCACTCTCCTCTAGGGCTGTCACAATTGGTAGAAGGATGGATTTTGATTTTCTAGCAAGTGAGGATTTTGAGTTTGGAGAAGGATTAAAGTTTCAAGGATGGGAATACCTTTGCTCAGGAATAAATCTTCCGACCTATCCAAACCTAGTGAGGAAATTCTATAGCAATGCTAAAGTTAGCCCAAGTTCATTTGAATTAGAAGTTAAGAGGATGAAAATCAATTTAACCATAGAAAAGCTAGGCAATTTACTTAGGGCACCCACTGTCAGAACTAAGAGACTTGATGATCGAGCTAGTGGGCTGCGGTTGTTGTTTGGAAGGAATGATGCCACGCATTTTGAGGAAATCCATGCTATGGACCTATTCATGGAAAACATACTACTTCACCATATTTCAGCCTGGATTCTAGTGCCCCGAGTAGGAAGATTTAATTTTCTCAATAAAAAATGACATAGCTGTGATGTACCACATTCTCATGAGGGAAAAGTTTAACCTTCTAGCTTTGATTTTGAGGGTGATGCAAGAAGCATCCCAAAAAGGAAAATCAGCACTACCATATGGGATGTTTCTGATATTAGTTTTCTAGGATTTTGGAGTTAGCCTAGGAGCTGAACCCAATAAGAAGCTTCAACATTATGATACATGCAATCTAAAATCAATGCATAGGATGAAGTTTAAAAAGGTCAATGGCATTTGGATGAAACTTGATGAAGAAGAGAAAGAGAGACATGAGCCAGAGCCCGTGCCACAGCGTCCAGCTCCTGCTCCATCTTCATCCACTATCAGACTAGATGAAGATTAGATTGAGGAGATAGTGCAGCGCGTACATGATAGGATATCTGATGGTCTTCCTCAGCTAATCAAAGATGCTATGAGAGAAGTGTTCGCTGAGCAACGCACTTCAGCACCTATGGATCCAGCCTCATCTGACCCTCCAAAGCCCAGTGTTGATAAGGATGCATTTAGGATCCATCTAGCTATACTTAGAGCATTTTGATTGTAAATATTCTTGATACGTATCTATGATATGTAATATTCAAACTTCAGCATTTTGTGCACTTGAAACTGTTTGTATCTATCAATGAATGAAGTTTGAATTTTTGGCTTGCGTTGTATCAAATTTTTCATGTGAATGAATGAAATTATCTTTTTTTCATGATTGATCATATCTCTCTTTACATTATCCATATACTTTTTGATAATGACAAAAATGGAGAGAAAAATGAGTATAAAATGAGAATTGAAAATATAATTAAATAAAAAGAATGGCACACTACTTAAATGGGCACTACTTCAACAAGAATTAAATAGAGAATGCACAAGCAAGTGAAATGTAATTGAAAACTATAAGTATGGAAGAAATCAGAACTCGAATTGCTAAAATGAAACCTCACACATAGTAAGGGGGAGCAACAAAAAATTTGACTTA
Organism: Cocos nucifera; assembly: GCA_006176705.1. Taxonomy (NCBI): domain Eukaryota; kingdom Viridiplantae; phylum Streptophyta; class Magnoliopsida; order Arecales; family Arecaceae; genus Cocos; species Cocos nucifera. The sequence continues at coordinate 206,420 of QRFJ01001752.1, forward strand.
GATAGAACATGACTATTATATTCAGTGGGAGCATACGTAAATTGATAAAATGAATATGATGCATGAGTTAATTGGTAAGATTGAATGAAAATATCATTTTGATATATGAAGGAAAGGTTATACTCAAAAGATTTTGTCATCATCAAAAAGGAAGAGATTGTTCATCCTAGATTGATTTTGATGATAACAAAAATATTTAAGTATAGATTATTAAATTACTAACGTTATTTATGAGGATGTTGTTAGATATATGTGCCCTAGAAGCCAGAATTGACTGACACTTGTAATACACTTCTAGGGGCAAAATTATAATTTTGACTAAAATTAATAAAATGAGTTATTTTCTATCACATATGTGTATTTAGTATCTGTGATACATCCTTTGAGTTAATGATAATGATAATTCATATTTTCAAGAGTTGAAAATTTAAGACATGAATAATTATTATTAACTCATAAAATGCTTCCGACCATAGGATCATCACGAGGATGGTGATTGATCCAGAAGGTTGGTGTACAATCGCTTCTCTTTAGTAGATGAGTCTTGAGTCTACGGTGTGGAGACACCGAAGTGAGAGTATAGATACTCGTTAGAGAACGAGGGCACTGAGCGTGACCACCTCGAGTAGTCATTAGGAAGTCTACCTTCTCGTCAATGACTGACTCGATGCTGCAGTGGTGTGTCTGGTTCTTTGACCTGAGGTGCATCGGCAGTTCACCTTGAGGGTGTTATAGTTTGACTACACCATAACTCGATCTCCTAGCCATATGGAACCCTGAGGTGTATGTTGGCTATAGCATGTTCATTGTAGGAACTGGATTGCATCAAGATGGAATCTATCTACCTCGGTGGTAGAGGAGCAGCCCTATGATGATCATGAGAATCAAGTCCAGAAGCCCATGGCCATGGCAGAGTGAAATAATAGAAAGAGTTTCTATTTAGATTTTCACATCGGACTTGAATCGAATGATTACATCATATGACAGAGACTAGGGTTTGACGAGTTCACCTTAACCCTAATCTGATCGGGGCTCAAGATAGAAGAACTTAATCACACAGGTAGCTGCACCAAGAGGTTCGCATTCAGCTCTGATGGGTTGCCACCATATACTGCTAGGTGTCACTGATGGATTTTGGGAGCAATTAGAATGATTTAGATGATCGATCATTCTAGCTGTTCGAATCAGAAGAGTTCTGATCCATCGAAAGGAGTTTCGATGATGTCGATGATAGAGATCATGACATATCCCATTACCATACAGAACTGAAACCTAACTGGATCACACAAATAAGGGTTTGAATCTGGTGATCATCAATTGAACTAATCCAGTTCAATTGATCTGAATGAGATTCAATTAGGTTCAAGAAAATCGTGCTAGCACTCGATTGAACCTAACGTTCTTCTTTTACTATCATAAATAGTTGTCCTGACTGAGCCAAAGGAGTTTGTGCTCAATCAGAGGCCTTCACTTGGTCTGACTGGAGCCTGTCCAGGTCAGAAAAGATTGTCTTATTTTGTAAGACAATACCTGCCATTTTTGGTCACCTGCCATTTCTCGTCCTTTGACTTTGGTCAAAAGTTGACCTTTGACTGGTCAAATATTGACCATTGATACTTTGACTTTCGTCCATATGTCACGCACCTATTGGAGAGCTGGTGGGGGCTTGTCCCCCTGCCAGAACCTGGCAAGGAGGAGGGTGCACGCCACCCTTAGCATGTGCCCAAGCAAGAGGCACCCAGGAGTCCCTATTGGATAGGGACTCCATCTTCCTTTTGGATTTCGATTTGACTTCTCCTAAGAACCAAGTTTGACTGGTCTTAGGTGCCATCTAAGGAGGAATCTAAGGAACTCTATTCCCACCAATTAGATTTAGATTTGATTTCACAAAGGGTTGTGATTGGTTGGGAAGAAGAGGAGTTGGATCATGCATAGTCTATAAATAAGACCCTACGCCCAACTCAAGGAGTAATCAGAAATTAATTGAAATTTCCATGCCCCAAGGCTGCCTCTCCTCTCCTCCTCCATGCCAAGTCCACCTTCTCCCTCACCTCTCCATGCCCAAAGGAGTTTGGGATCTTAGTTGGTGCAATCCAGACGAGAGAAAGGCAACAGAAAGCTAGAAGGCTGCACTACTGCAAAGGATAACTGCTGATCTTCAAAAGGTGTTTTGAAGATCCTCCAGATTAGATCCGGATCTAATTTTTGGAGATGTGATAAAGAAGAAGAGAATCTTCAGATCCAGCTTAAGTGGATATCGATAGAGGCCAGGCACTTGCATGGCTAAATCTAGAACCTTCCACTACTTACAGGATCATCAACGAGTAATAGGATTACCCTACATCAAGGTAAATTAAATTTGATTTAATTTATTTAGATTTTATTTTTATTATTAAAATAATAAAAATTAGATCTAAAATATATTAGATTTGATTAGAATCAAAGAAATTTTTTTTTAAAATATATCTCTTGATCCGATCAGATCTGAACGAACCTGGTCCGAGAAATCAGGATTTCCCTTCAACTGGTATCAGAGCCAAGGTTCTAAAAGTATTTAGATCTGAATTTTAAATTTATTTTAATTAAAAAATAAATAATTTTAGATGTCACATGAGATGTGATCAGATCTGAAATCAAAAAAAAAAATAAAATTAAATAATTTGGATCTAAGATTAGAAAATATGCATGACTAGTTCTAAAATAGAATAGTTCTATAGAATAGTCTTGCATGTTTTTAATTTAATTTGATTAAATCATATTTTAGATCTATTTATTTACTATTTTTTGATATTATAATTATTATAATAACATCTAAAAAATAGTAAATAAAATTATTTAATTTTAAATATCATATGAGATATGATTGATGCATGTCTAGACTAGTTGTAGAATAGTTCTACATAGTTGTCTAGATTAGAGTTTATTTTGATAAGATCAATTTAAATCTAATTTTTTAGATTATTATGAGATAATTTAGATCTAAAAATATGCATGATTCGATACATGAGATGTATGCAAAATATGCCATGATTAGATCTAATTTGTATATGAGATATATGATATAGATCTAAAACTAGTTTTGTAGTATTACATGTTCCTGATTAAGGCGTTCCTCTTGGCCGTCCAATCATAAGAACGAAGAAGGGTTTAAAGGCCCTCTCCTTCCATCCGATGGGGTGTTCTTATGATGTGTAGGGATGCTGCGCGTTCGTCCTTAATCAGAAATCCAAAACTTACTTTCTGCAAAACTCCTAGATCCTGAAACCCTAGGATTTATTGTGCATATTTTATTTATGAACCCTACTTAATTAAGAATTAAGATTATGAAATATTAATTAGGTCTAAAATTGAGAATTTCAGATCTAAGACATATTCATAATACTGGGTTCGGGCTTGGGTAGCTCAATTAGGTCTAAGCGGTTGATCAAACCGAATCAAGAGTTGGTTAGATGGGATCAACAATGCTTAAATTGACCAGCCTAATAGGATTAAGTCTGGGTCAAGATCGAGTCACGATCAAGCAAGACCTAATTAGGCTCAGAGGTTAGAGTCTGGATTGTAGGCTAACCCAATTGGTTCTGCTCAACAATTTGGTGTCTAAGGTAAGTTTGGCACATACGACCGACTGGTTTTTAATTGGAAGCTACTCGACCTGAATGCGTTCTTGTACGAGTTAATGGCATATCCCTTCCACCGATCTCACTTACCTGGCCATATCTATTGACACAGTTCTGATTTGAGGTGGTCAATAATCCGAGCTAACCCATGCCACTAGGTTAGTCATAATTGTTATGACTATGATAAGTCTAGTTTAATGAGACCTGAATCAATTCTCCCTAAGAAAAGATTAAGTCTGAGGTCTTCCACCATTGTAGATGTGCGGGCCCTTTCCGGGGTTGATTGTTCTCGACTGGATACAGTGGCTCAGTTGCACCGAAAAGATGCAACCATGTCTATTAGGCATTGGATGCTATGGGCTGGAGGATGAGTTGGGCTCAATATTTTGGATACGGTGAGAGACTCAATTAGAAATCCAGTCTGTGCAAATGGTGGGTCTGACTTAACTAAGGAGTGGATCAATATTTTGGATATGGTGAGATTCATGAATTAGAGATCAAGTTTGGGTGCACCATGATTAGAGAATCATTGAACAAGAGTTGTTCACTCATTGGCTAACCCATCACCAATAACTGTTAGGTGAGGTGATGAGTCAGTTGGTGAGACCGCACCATCCACTAGAAATCATTAATCGTGGAGATTTTTGCATCTCTACAGAGGGAGTGTAGGGATCCAAAAAAATAGTGGGAGCTAATTTATTTAAAAATAAAATTTTTAAATAAATTGGTCAAGTCATAATTACAGTATCTAACTAAAATCTTTGACTCTCTATAGGAAAATGTCTGCGTCCAATCCCATTAGCACGTATCCTAGACACACATAGACTGATCGAATCCAATTATAAAGATTGGCTCAGAAACTACAAAATTATTTTGGATTTTGAGAAGTTAACCCATGTATTGGATCAGGATCCTCCCACCTTACCAGTCCGTCCATCCACTGAATAGAGAGCATCTCTGAAAAAATGGATAGACGAAGATAATAAGGCCAGATATTACATGTTGGGCTCGATGTCTGATGAGCTCCAGTGCCAACATGAAGATATCAGGACTGCTCGCCAAATGTTGGCTCACCTATAGGAGATGTTTGGTGAATAGAGTCGCGCAGCCAAGTATCAAGTCACGAAATAATTTTTTAAAGGCTAAGATGCATGATGGCAGTCAGTCCAAGATCATTGTCTGATAATGATCAAGGACATGGAAGAGCTTGAGAAGCTCGGTGTGAAGTTAGACTTGGATCTACAGAATGATATTATTCTGTAATCCTTGACTGATGCATATGGGCAATTCATCATGAATTACCACATGCATAAACTTCAAAATTTCTTGGCCGAATTAATGAATATGCTGGTCACTGCTGAGCTTTCTATGAAAGGTTCTAAAGGCTCAGTTCTTGCTATGGAATGGACTTCTTTCAAAAAGAAAGTCTTATGGAAAGAAAAAGAAGTCTGTGAAAAAGCAGAAGGTGGAAGGAGCAAAGAAGAAGAAGGCAGAGCCGAAGAAGAAGGCCGATGTTAAAGAAAAGTATTTTCATTGCAACAGCGATGGCCACTAGGAAGCGAAAACTGCCCTACTTACCTGGCCACCCTGAAAGAACAAGAAGGAAGGTCCTTCTGGAGGTATGCTCATTATTGAGTCTAACCTTATGGTTTCTTCTGCATCCAGTTGGGTGCTTGACTCTGGTTCTAGTGCTCATCTGTGCACTTCCATGCAGGATCTTGAGGATAGCAGGAGGTTGAGGGATGGAGACATGATCCTACGCATCGGTAATGGAGCAAGAGTTGCTGCAGTGGTGGTGGGAACATACCCTCTTCGATTACCATCTGGTTTAGACTTAGTTTTGAAAGACTGTTATTATGTGCCTGCAGCTAGCAGGAATTTGATTTCTATTTCATGCTTAGCACTAGAAGGCTATGTGATTACCTTCTTTAAGGACCATTGTAACATTCTTTATGAAAGAAATAAAATTGCAAATGGTTTTCTTATTAACGATCTTTATCAGCTACATATTGATGTACCTGTTCTAACTATCGAGCAAAACGTGAATGCCAAATGACCTAGGGATAGTCCAAACGATAGATATCTATGGCACCTGAGATTAGGTCATATAGCAGAAGATAGGATCAACAAATTGGAGAAAAATGGGCTATTGAGTCCATTGACTTCTGAGTCATATCCAACTTGTGAATCTTGTCTTCAAGGCAAAATGACTAAACTTTCTTTTGTAGGACATGGGAAAGGGCCATAGATCTCCTTGCCCTAGTACATACTGATGTGTGCGGCCCATTTGATGTGCCGGCTAGAGGCATAATTTTGTCTACTTCATTACCTTTATCGATGATCTATCTAGGTATGGGTATGTGTATCTTATGAGACACAAGTCTGAAGCTTTTGAAAAGTTCAAAGAATTCAGACATGAAGTAGAAAAACAAACTGAAAAACCCATTAAGGTTCTTCGATCAGATCGAGGAGGTGAATACCTTAGTCGGGAATTTCCTAGACTATCTCAAGGAAAAATGGCATAGTCTCTCAATGGACTCCACCAGGAACACCTCAACTCAACGAAATTTCAGAACAGGAGAAATCGGACCTATTGGATATGGTCCGATCCATGATGAGCTTCACAGACCTCCCTGATTTTCTTTGGGGACATTCATTGTTAACTTCAATTTATCTACTGAATAGGGTTCCCTCTAAAACCATTCCTACCACACCGTATGAGATATGGCACGGTAAGAAACCAAGTCTGAGTCATCTCAGAATTTGGGGTTGTCCGGCTCATGTCAAAAGACAACAAGCGAATAAGTTAGAGTTTAGGTCCTTCAGAGCTCGATTCATAGGATATCCTAAAGAGTCATTAGGATACTATTTCTACATTCCAGAAGACCACAATGTGATTGTGAGTCGACATGCCATCTTTCTTGAAAAATAGTTTATTCAAGATAGCGGCATTGGAAAGCAGATTAAGCTTGATGAGAAAGTCTCACAAGTACAATGAGCTAAGGACCAATTGGAACCAAATCAGGTTGAGCCAATAAGAACACTACCTCCTCCACCTCATAGATCGAAAAGAGTTTTCCATCCCCCTGAAAGATACTTAGGTATTATTTCAGAGGAAGTAGAGAAAATGTTCCTCATAGGTAATGGTGCTCATGGTGATGATCCCAAAACCTACAATGAGGCGATATCAGATATCGACTCCGAGAAATGGCTAGAGGCAATGCAGTCAGAAATTGACTCGATGCACTCAAACCAAGTCTGGACCTTGGTAGATCCACCAGAAGGTATAGTACCTATTGGGTGTAAATGGATCTTCAAGAGAAAGATTGGTGCAGATGGAAATGTGGAGACATTCAAGGCTAGACTAGTGGCAAAAGGTTATAGTCAATGCGAAGGCATTGACTATCAGGATACCTTTTCCCCAGTGGCTATGCTAAAATCCATCCGCACATTGCTTGCCATTGCAGCCTATTTCGATTATGAAATATGGCAAATGGACGTGAAAATGGCATTCTTGAAATGGATATCTTGAGGAAGATATCTATATGGAACAGCCGCTAGGTTTCACATCCAGTGATACTGATCACAAGGTTTGCAAGCTGCAAAGGTCCATATATGGACTTAAGCAAGCATCTCGGAGCTGGAACACTCATTTCAATGATGTGATCAAAAAGTTTGGTTTCATCAAAAATGAAGAGGAACCATGTGTCTTCAAAAAGGTCAGTGGGAGCGCTGTTGTCTTCCTCGTATTGTACGTGGATGACATCCTCCTTATTGGAAATGATATTTTCCATGTTGACGACAGTCAAAATATGGTTGTCCAAGGAATTCTCCATGAAAGACCTAGGTGAAGCATCCTTTATTCTAGGAATTAAGGTCTATAGAGGATAGACCGAATAGGATGCTAGGACTTTCACAGAAGATGTACATAGAGGAAAGTACTAAAGAGGTTTAGTATGGAAAACTCTAAGAGGGGATTAATACCCTTCAGACATGGTATTCATCTTTCCAAGAAGATGTGCCCTAGCACACCTGAGGAAATAGAACGCATGAGCAAGATCCCTTATGCTTCTGCAATAGGGAGCCTCATGTATGCCATGCTATGTACACGACCTGATATAGCCCATGCTGTGAGTGTCACAAGCAGATATCAGTCAAATCCAGGTGAAGAACACTGGACTTCTGTGAAATGTATCCTTAAGTACTTGAGAAGAACTAAGGATATGATGTTGGTCTTTGGTAATGGAGAACTCCAAGTCCAGGGATACACAGACTCGGATTTCATGTCCGATGTAGATGATCGAAAGTCGACATCTGGGAGTCTATTTGTGTGCAATGGTGGTGCTGTCAGCTGGAAGAGTTCCAAGCAAACCATGATAGCAGATTCCACCATGGAAGCAGAATATATCGCTGCATCAGAGGCTGCGAAGGAAGCATTCTGGTACAAGAAGTTTGCTGCATAGAAATCGGAGTAATGCCATCAGATGCCATTCCTCTATACTGCGACAATAATGGCGCCATAGCCCTTGCTAAGGAGCCAAGGTCTCACCAGAAATTCCAAGCACATTGAGCGGCGATACCACCTCATCCGCGATTACCTCGAGAAGGGTTACGTCGAGGTCAAGAGAGTCAACTCCATAGATAATGTGGCAGACCCACTTACAAAGCCGTTGGGCCAGCAGAAGATCGAAGCCCACCTTGAGAAGATGGGACTTAGACTTGTAGCCAATTGGCTTTAGGACAAGTGGAAGATTGTTAGATATATGTGCCCTAGAAGCCAGAATTGGCTGACACTTGTAATACACTTCTAGGGGCAAAATTATAATTTTGACTAAAATCAATAAAATGGGTTATTTTCTATCACATATGTGTATTTAGTGTCTGTGATACATCCTTTGAGTTAATGGTAATGATAATTCATATTTTCAAGAGTTGAAAATTTAAGACATGAATAATCATTATTAACTCATAAAATGCTCCCGACCATAGGATCATCACGAGGATGGTGATTGATCCGAAAGGTTGGTGTACAATCGCTTCTCTTTAGTAGATGAGTCTTGAGTCTACGGTGTGGAGACATCCGGAGCGAGAGTACAGGTACTCGTTAGAGAATGAGGGCACTGAGCGTGACCACCTCGAGTAGTCATTAGGAAGTCTACCTTCTCGTCAATGACTGACTCGATGCTGCAGTGGTGTGTCTGGTTCTTTGACCTGAGGTGCATCGGCAGTTCACCTTGAGGGTGTTATAGTTTGACTACACCATAACTCGATCTCCTAGCCATACGGAATCCTGAGGTGTATGTTGGCTATAGCATGTTCATTGTAGGAACTGGATTGCATCAAGATGGAATCTATCTACCTCGGTGGTAGAGGAGCAGCCCTATGATGATCATGAGAATCAAGTCCAGAAGCCCATGGCCATGGCAGAGTGAAATAATAGAAAGAGTTTCTATTTAGATTTTCACATCGGACTTGAATCGAATGATTACATCATATGATAGAGAACTAGGGTTTGACGAGTTCACCTTAACCCTAATCTGATCGGGGCTCAAGATAGAAGAACTTAATCACACAGGTAGCTGCACCAAGAGGTTCGCATTCAGCTCTGATGGGTTGCCACCATATACTGCTAGGTGTCACTGGTGGATTTTGGGAGCAATTAGAATGATTTAGATGATCGATCATTCTAGCTGTTCGAATCAGAAGAGTTCTGATCCATCGAAAGGAGTTTCGATGATGTCGATGATAGAGATCATGACATATCCCATTACCATACAGAACTGAACCTAACTGTGTCACACAAATAAGGGTTTGAATCTGATGATCATCAATTGAACTAATCAAGTTCAATTGATCTGAATGAGATTCAATTAGGTTCAAGAAAATCGTGCTAGCACTCGATTGAACCTAACGTTCTTCTTTTACTATCATAAATAGTTATCCTTACTGAGCCAAAGGAGTTTGTGCTCAATCAGAGGCCTTCACTTGGTCTGACTGGACCCTGTCCAGATCAAAAAAGGGTTATTTTATTTTAAGATAATACCTGCCATTTTTAGTCACCTGTCATTTCTCGTTCTTTGACTTTGGTCAATCCCAAAACACTTTTTGGGATCTTCAAAACACCTTTTCAGGATCCTTCAGATCAGATCCAGATTTGATTTTTGGAGACGTGATAGAGAAGAAGAGGATCTCTAAATCCAGTCTGAGTGGATACTGATAGAGGCCAGGCACTTGCATGGCTAAATTCAGAACCTTCCGCTGCTTACAGGATCATCAATGGATAATAGGATTACCCTACATCAAGGTAAATTAAATTTAATTTAATTTATTTAGATTTTATTTTTATTATTAGAATAATAAGGATCCGATCTGAAACATCTCAGATCTGATTAGCATCAAAGAAAAAAATTTTTGAAATATATCTCTTGATCCGATCAGATCTGAACGAATCTGATTCGAGAAATTAGGATTTTCCTTCAGATGTGTAGTTATAAATTTCAAGAGCTCACAAACTCCAAGTATTCCAATTCATCTAAATTAAGATTCATTATTCAAGATTTTAGAGAAGATAATTCAAATTGGATACATCTATTAAGAGGTTTTAATGAAGATTAAATCAAGACAAAATGATAAGTCTAGTCTATAAAGTAATTTAGAGAAGAAAAGATCAAAAACAGTCTTTGGCATGCTTGGCATGCAAACTGGGCCGACCTAGTTTGAGATTGAGCCATCCTAGTCTTAGTGGAAGTAGAAGATAGAAAGAATAGAAAGCTAAATTTTTATGATCTAGGGGACTGAGCCGACCTACCTAAAAGCTGAGCCGACCCAGTCAGAAAGTAAGCCATCCTAGTCTCAGACAATAGAAAAAGATAGAAATAGTATTTCAAAATTTTTGAGACTGAGCCGATCTAATTGAAACTGAGCTGACCTAGTTTAAAACTGAGCCGACCCAATGTCTGTAACGGCTAGTTTTCAGTTCTGTAGCTTTTCCACTCCACACATCTTCCAACGGCTATTTTGGATCTTTCAATGGCTAGATCACTTCCAAAAGTCTATGATGATGACTTGTAATAGTGGGAAACCTCTGGGATACTTAAGGAAGCACTTGAGACAAGAAAAATAACTTTTGAACAAAAAAAAAAGAACTTCCAAGTAGATTTTCAGTTTTTCAAGTGTATGAGCTAAATAGTAAAAAGGAAGGAGTATTTCTTAGAGCTTTTCTCATCCTTCCAATATTTTTAATCAAAGAGAAGTCAGACCAACACCATTGAAGATTAACTCCTACTTCTTTCAAGCACTCAAAGAGAAGAAATCAAGCCTACAAGCCAAGCTCCCAGATTTTCTTCTCTTAAGCTTCAAAGAGTTTGTTTTTGTTTTGTTCCTTGTATTTTTCATATTTGTTTCAAGTTTCTTGGGGTGAGAAACTTGGGTTAGTCTAAGCCTAAAGTTGGATAGTGTATGGTTGTGATTGATGAGCCAAAGTAAAAATCAATCGGGGTTGATTGTTAGTCCAAAAAAATAATCATTATATGGTTGTAGTTAGTGAGCCAAGGTCAAAATCAACTGAATTGGATTGTGAGCCCAAGTAAAATAATCAGATTGTAATCAAGCCTAGTGATTATAGTTGAATTCCTAAGTGGTTTACTTAGGGAGTGGATGTAGGTGTTGAGTTTGGCACCGAACCACTATAAAATTATTATGTTTGTGATTGCATATTACTGTTCTATTGATTTTCTTCATTGCACATTATATAGCTTATTTGTTGGCATTTAATTAGATCAATCTACTTACATCATAAGCTTAAAATTTAAAATACCCAATTAATCCCCTCCTCTTAGGTAGCCATACTTGGGCAACAGGGATCAACAGCCAGACGATGTTTCATAACTTCTGCACCAATTTTGGGCATGTCTGTAGGGATCCAAACAAAAATATCTGCATTTCTTTGTAGGAATCTGATGAGTTGCTCTCGTACCTTTTCTTCCAGATTGGAGCCAATCTGCACCATGTGCTCTTTATTTCCATCTTCCAAAGGTTCTCCCCATTCTTCAGTAAGATCATCTCAGGCATCCAGCCCATCGATCAGGCAAGGATCTGATTATGTGTCCCTTTACAAAGTAATTGAATAGCAATATTTTGCCAGAGCTTGATCTCCCCTGATCTCTCCAATCCCATAGCTTGTTAGGAACTTCATTTTCAAATAATAAGTTGATACCATTGCCCAGAGTGCATTAAGATCAGATCGATCGAGAATTGCATCGTAAGCAGATGGGGCTTTTACCACCATAAGATTCACCTATGCCCTAGACTATCTTGGGTACCACCCCACTGCCATAGTTAACGTTATTATCCCTTCAACTAATATCACATCACCTATGAAGCCAACCAGTGGAGTACTCATTGGTCCAAGCCGATCATTAGATAAAGACATTTTAGAGAAAGCATCATAAAATAAGACATCGATCGAACTTTCATTATCGATAAGGACGTGGCATACATTATAGTCTGTAATATTTAAAGAAACTACAATCGTATCATTATGCAGAAACTAAACTTCTTGTGCATCTTCTTCAGTGAAAGCAATGGATTCTTTAGTCCTCCATCTTTTAGTCGATCCCTCAAATCCACTGACCTCTTCCCACTGAGGTTCCCTAGAGATAATATTAATGATGCCCAATGGGGATCGATCTTCTTGCTGCTCCTTCCTCCTTAATGGTTCTAGTTGTGGCAGTGCTCTCGGGCACTCTTTCCTTGCCTCAAGCTGACGTCATAGAAATCGGCCAAGCCAACCTCATCTGATGAGCTCCTCAATCTCGTCTTAGAGCTGAATGCATTCTTTGGTATTGTGGCCATGGTCACAGTGGTAGAGACAATACTTATTAGGATTGCACTAGCCAGGATGAGTGTGCATCTTCTCAGGCCTCGACAGCTGCTTCTTGATCTAAATCAGCATTTGAGTTTTTAGAGCATTGAGGGGGGTGTGGTTGTAGAATCTTCTAGGAGGAGAGTTCCACCATGCCCTTCGATCAGGACTCTTTTGTCAGTGAGCTCGAGAAGGAGTCTGAGCTCGTCTAAGTCCAGGAGGGGTCCAAAAGCATGGTCGAGCTTCACTCAACTGTTCTTCAAGTGAGGGCTTACTAGATTCACCTGTCTGCCGCTCTATTGCAGCTTCATCATCCTTGGCCTTGAAGGCCTCTTCTGCTCGAGCGTAACCATCAACCCGAGCCAGCATATCAGCAAAATTTCTGAGGTACTTTCTTTCTGGGAAAGATAAAAGATCATTCTTCTAAAGACTGTCTTTCAGTGTAGCCATGGCAATAGATTGGTCCAAAATTTGGACCTTCAATGCAGTGGCATTGAAGCAGTTGATGTAAGCCTGGATGGACTCCCCTTCTTCTACTTGATATTAATGAGGAAGTCCGAGCCTTGCCTTAGATGTCGACTGCTCACGAAATGAGCTACAAACTGATGGCTCATTTGATCGAAGAAGAAGATCATACCCGACTTAAGCATGGAGTACCAATTTCTTACTATTTCCTTTAGAGTGGATGAAAAAGTTTGGCATAAAATAGCATCCGGTGCACCATGGAGTAGCATCATGATCCGAAAGTTCTCTAGATGGTCAATTGGATCTGAGGTTCCATCGTAGCTATCGAATTAAGAAAGCTTGAAGTTCGGCAGAACGGGCTCCTGCATGATCTAAGTAGAGAAAGAAAGATCGGTGCAGATGTCATCGTGGCGAGCTAGGGTGGCATGATAGAGTTCCTCAATCCACCAATCCATGTCTTGAAGTTTCTGATCCAGAGCATCACCTCACTCATGGATCTCGGAGGGCTTTCGATCGTAGATGAGGAAGGTCTCTTTCGAAAATGAGTCATGATCAGAATAGGAATCTTCTGCTATCCTTTTCTCCTTTCTAGGAGTAACAGGTCTGCTAACCCAAGTATGTCTTCTTTAGGCTGGTTCTTGAAATTTTGGCAGGAGGTTTTTCGACTGGACTGCCATCGGAGGTTGCGGTATGGCCTGCATCATTTCGTCGAGGCCTCGAACCTACTGCATCAATAGGTTGAACTATTCTCTGGATCCACCATAGCCATCGGTGGCAAAGGTTGCGGTGTTGGCGATGGTGCGGGAGCAGGCGGATCTAGCTCAGATCTGGCAGCGGAGGTAGTGGATTGCCGGATGGTCGCCTTTTTTGGAGGCATCCCTAAAACTGGAAAAGATCAAATGGAGATGGATCTTGAAAGATTAAAAGAAGAGAGTAGATAAATTCGATTGAACACTCCTTTTAGAATAAGGTTCAAGCCCTTTCTCTAGCGCCAATCCTGTTGGCGCAAAATCTGATTGACGTCGGACTATGCTAGAGCTAGAGAAGATGAGGTCATCATCGGTGATCTAGAAAATAAAGTTCTGACTAGAGTCGGGGTTGGTGGCTTCGGTAGGACCCTCCAACGATCAAGTTAGCTCTTTTGACCAATAAAAATGGAGTGCTCAGGAAAATTAAAATAGAGTTTTGAGCTTAAAGAGAATATGTATCTGAAGGATCCCTTATATAGGCAGAGCTTGTAACAAACTGATGGTGACAGCCATAACTACCTAGTAGTGGGCCGTTCGGAACCATGTGGAGTTTATTACGGAGGGTAGTATCCGTTGTCGTGACATGCCAATTTATTAAGATTTAATAGTTAAAGTTTGGATGTCTCTAAGATCATCTAAGTGTTGACTGATATTTGTTGTATCGAGAATTGATGTCGAGGTCCTTCCATGGACAGAGAGAAGTTTGACTAGAAGGAGCCCGTTGGGCTACTGGAGGAAGTCCGGAAGAAGTTTGACTAGAGGAGTTTAGCTCAAAGAAGTCTGGTTGGAAGGAGTTCGATTGGAGAAGTTTGACTGGAGGAGTTCGGCTGGAGGGAGTCCAGTTGGAGGAAGTCTGGCTGGAGGGAGTTTGATTAGAGGGAGTTTGGCCCATCCTATGACAAGACACCAAGTCGATCTTTGGCAGGAGTGGGTTCAACCCCAATAGAAGCCTTGTGGACCATGTGAAATGCCCAAGAAACACAAATATGGTCCATGTGGACCATGTGAAACTAGAGAAAATGCCCTTGGTTCATCGCATGGGCCTGTTGTGGTCGGCCCGCATGCATCAACGTGCACCCATGATAGGCCATGGCCTCACTGGGCCACCTCGCTCGCCTAGGCTGCACATGCCCATGTGAGCCTACTGGTGCTTGGGCCATGCCAGCTAGCGGTCCGAGCCTGCCCAACCCCTTCCTCCCTTTTTTTCTTTTTCTGGGCTTTTTTACTTTGGACTTTTTCCTGAGCTTCTTGGGTCTTGATTTTAGGCTTCTCTTGTGGGTAGATTAGGCTCCACCACCTAACAACTCTTTGACTTAGAGACTAAGTGTTGCCCAGATGAACAACCCAAGAGGGGGCTGAATTGGATTTTCAAAAATTTAAACAAATATGTATGGTGATTAAAGATTAAATCTTGAGTGAATTGAATGTGAGAGCAAATAGAAGATACAAGCTAGAGCTCACACACAAGTAAGAGGATTTTATAGTGGTTTGGTGCACTCCTAGTACCTACGTCCACTTTTCAAGCAAACTCTTGGGAATTTCACAATCTCTCAAGATTATAGCCGGATAGTTTTTTTAGGCTCACTATCCAATAATTCAGTTGATTTTTTTCTTGGTTCACCAATCATAATTTTTACAAGAATTAGATAAACCAATCTGAATAAACAAAAGAAGAGAAAAACCCCAAAACCCAAGTTTCAGCCCTTGCTGAAACCAAATACACGAAAAGGGGAAAGGAAATGTTTCAACTCAAAAAGCCCCTTCAAATGAGGAGAAGAGTTATCCTTGCAGTTCATTGAAAGCCTCTTTAAATCTATGGAGTTAATGCACTTGAGGATTCTTCAGTGCTTGAGAGAATAGATTGATTGAAGATGGAAATTTTCATTCAAGAATAGAACATGTTTTTCTCTTCTCTTATTTTTCTTGGATTGATCATGAATAAGCCTTCTTCCTTTTATATTTGCAGCATTCTTCTCTTTTGGTGATGATTGGAGCTCAGAAAAAGCAAAATCCAAATGTTGGAGAGTAGCAACTAACCATTGGAGTTGAAAAAATCTGATCTAGAATGCTCCGTCAAAAAATTATCGTCGAGTCTCGAGATCTCTCGGTTTGTCTTAAGATGTCTCACCAAGTTATGGGGCCTCTCAATTTGAACAGGAGAGCTCTCGCCTTTAGTCTCACAAAAAATCATCTTTCTGAAAAAAATAGCTCGCCTGAGATCGAGACTTCTCGATTTTAGATGAGACATCTCACGGGACCGCGAGATGTCTCGTGGGACCGTGAGACCTCTCACTCTCAGAGCACAAAAATTAGATTTCTATCACCTAAGACCAAGAGCTCTCGAGATTCTCTTGAGACCTTTCAAAACCATGCCAGAAAAGTGCTTGGAGCATGCCAGTCCACTCGAGAGCTCTCGAAAAAAAATCCGAGACATCTTGAAGACCGCTCTAAGGTAATTTTGAGAGAATTTTCACTCTGAACAAGAAGATTTGAATTTTGATTGATTTCCACTTAATATCTTTCTCATTTTGATCAAAGAGCTCTCTTTCTTCTGACATTGGAATACTTAAAATAAAATATATTAGTAATCATTTGCTTTAATGTTTGGTCATCATCAAAATTACTTAGGAGGTTCAATAATCTTTTCCTTTTTGATGGTAACAAAATATTAAGCAATCCACAAAATGATTATAAGAAATATGAATGCCATGAACTAATGAATGCAAAGTTTTTGTGCTGAAGCTCCTCCTTAATGTATGCTCTTATGAAATGAATAATATGAAATGAATGAGATTTGCATTTGATCAATTCAAACAATTCGTTTTCTAAAAAATCTCCTTTTCTATATTTTAGTTTGAATTGATTATACATTTGCATATTTTTTCTTAATATTTCTTTTCTTTTTTGTCATAATCAAAATCACAACAATGAAAAAAATCATAAAAGAGATAAAGAAGACAAGAATATAAAAAGGATTGATTCCATTTCAAGATTTAATATTACATAGTTAGAGGTGTATGTTGGTTTACAAAAAATGAATCTCATACCAACATACCTAAATCAAAAGTTAAAATAAAAGAGAAACTAGACCTAGTCCTCATCAGAGGAACTCAATGATGGGTTCAGATGAAGATTTGGGTCTAGTTAAGGAGAAGTGAGGAGCAGGTCTAGAAGATGGTGATGGTCTAGAAGAAGATGATGGTCCAGAAGAAGAAGAAGTCCGACTCAAAATTTACCGTAGAGTGGAAAGGAGGACTTCAGCTTTGGTGCACTGAACAGTGATATTCTCTTCAAGTCTCTATGCAATCCTGGCATTGTCGGATAGGAGTAGATCAATTTGAGTTGATGTTTTATGCTACTCCTTCAAAATTTCTAACCTTTGAGATAGTCCACTGATTTATTGACTAAGCATTTTTATTTGACCCTCAGTGGATATCCTTTGCTCTTCAATGCTTACTAAAAGTTGATGCCTCACACTGAATAGTGTATCCATAAACTTTTTAGATACTTTTTGAACCACTTCTTCTACCATCCTTTCAACTAACAAATCTTGATCAAAAGCTGGGGGAAGAGCTGGAGGAAGATAAGGAGGCACCTGAGGAGAGTGTGGAGACCCTGGTGTAGTGAAGGAGGGTCCAGCAGATGGTGATGGCAGAGGGGATGGAGATCTATGTTCTTCAAGCTCGGTTGCAGCACGTTCATCTGCCCTCACCCATTTATCATCCTTCTTTATAAATTTCATCCGATTTAATGTTCCCTCATTGATATAGTCTATGTGAACCAGCTTTCTAAAATCTTCACCTTATAGATTAACTTAAAAGTCCTTGAAGATTAAGGTAAAGATCATTCCATAGGATAAACATGCTATGCTCTTAGTGGCTGTATCCTTCAGTTGTTGTAGCATAAGAGAGGGAAAGCTGATGGGAGTTCCAGTCACCATAAAGAACATGACTCCAAGTTCTTTTTTTCTAATCCAGTCATGTCTTCCAACTTAAGAAAAAATAATATGACTACAAAGGACAGCAATAATCTCATTTTGATCGAAAGAAGATGTGAAACAAGTTGAAGATTTTCATCAACCTCTTCCCTTTCTAAGACACACTTAAGGGCTTCCATTTTATCAAATAAATTTAGGTTACTGATCCCAGCCCTAGGCACTTCAAGGAGCTGCCCTATTTTTCTCTCATCTAAAGAAATATGCACTCCTTTCATAAGAGATTCCACCTTCGACCCATGCTCATAACTAATGTGGTCAAAAAATTTTCTTATTAAGTTCGGATAAACGTTTACTTTTAGGGTATAGAGTTTTTCCCAATCATGCTACTGGATCCAGGACCCAATACAAAAGTGCTCCCGATCAAGGTAAGCAATGTCCACACAGTAGCCCATTGGAACTATCCCAGTAGCAACGAAAAGCCAAGCACGAGATGACGAAGTAGATGGAAATGATTGAGCCATGTCGCGCTGTAATTTAGACCTAGCTTCAGTCGATGGCATGATGGAGGGTCTTTGAGCAGCGAGCGATCTCTTCTTCGGATCCATTAGGGGCCAAGGTTTGGAGGGAATGGATAAAAGAGGGTGATTTAAAGGGTTTTTGAGAAAAGGAGGAGAGTTTTGGAGAGAATGGAGGAGAGGTCTTGGACGAGTGGAATGAAAGAATGGAACAGGGGACCTGTTGTAGACCAATTTTAAAAAGAGGGCCCGTACGAATCGAGAGCTCTCATCTTAATGATGAGACATCTCAAAAACTTTGAGAGCTTTCGCATTTAGTGTGAGAGGCCTCAAAATCCAATCGAGAGGTCTCATGAAAAACTCAAGACTTCTCGAGCATAGGAACAAAAAAATCAGAATATAGGAGGAATTTCAAGCTGATTTTTCTTAAATTTTTAGGATGGAAAAAGGGGTGTTAGGAATGATGGAAGGAGGTCAAAAATGATCCAATAAATTTAAGATTAAGCATTATTAAATAGAATCACAAATACCAAGTTCACCCTAAATTTTTGAGAATCTATCTTCATTTAGAGGTTTTATAAAAATATCAGCTAGTTAATTTTCAGTTATGACAAATTCAAGCACAATGTTATTATTTTGTACATGATCTCTAATGAAGTGATGTCTAATTTTAATGTGTTTAGCTCTTGAACGTTGAATAAAATTTTTTGTCAGGTTTATGTCACTAGTATTGTCACATCTAATAGGAATTTTGTTTTGCTTAATTCCAAAGTCTTCAAGTTACTGCTTGATCCAAAGTATTTGAGCACAGCAACTCCCTGCAGCAATATATTCGACTTCAGTCATTGATAGTGCTACAGAGTTTTGCTTTTTGCTATACCAAGAGATCAAGTTCAATTCTAAAAATTGGCAAGTACCACTGGTACTCTTTCTATCAATTCTACATCCTTCATAGTTTACATCAGTGTATCCAATCAATTCAATGGAGGATTGTTTTGAGTACCAAAGTCCTAAGTTATGTGTGTAAATTAAATATCTAAAAATTCTCTTAATAGATAGTAAGTGTGATTCTTTAGGATTAAATTAAAATTTTGTACACATGCATACACTAAACAGTATATCAGGTCTACTTGTAGTTAAATAAAGTAGGGATCCTATCATACCTTTATAGAGCTTTTCATTCATATTCTTACCATTCTCGTCTTTGTCAAGTTTGCATAAGGAGCTCATGGGAGTGCCAATTTCTTTTTCATTTTTTATGCCAAACTTCTTTAGCATCTCTTTGATGTACTTTATTTGGCTGATGAAGATGCTTTCCTTTGATTGTTTGACTTGTAGTCTAAGAAAGAAGTTCAGCTCCCCCATCATGCTCATTTCGAATTCAACCTGCATCAACTTAGCAAACTCTTGATAAAATTTTTATTAGTAGCTCCGAATATGATGTCATCCACATATATTTGAACCATAAGGAGGTCATTAATTTTTTTAAAAAAAATAGAGTGGTGTCAATACTTCCTCTAATAAAATTATTATGTAGTAAAAATTTGCTCAATCTTTCATACCATGCTCTAGGTACTTGCTTAAGTCCATAAAGAGCTTTGATTAATTTATACACATGATTAGGAAGTGAGTGATTTTCAAAATCAGGAGGTTGTTCTACAAAAACTTCTTCAATAATATAACCATTCAAAAAGACGCTTTTCACATCCATTTAAAATAGTTTAAAATTCATGTAACAAGCAAAAGCAAATAACAATCTACTTGCCTCTAATCTTGCTACAGGTGCATATGTTTCATCAAAGTCAATTTCTTCTTCTTGATTATATCCCTTAGCAACTAGTCTAGCTTTATTTCTTACAACATTACCATGTTCATCCAATTTATTCCTAAATACCCATTTTATGCCGATTATTGGATGGTCAATGGATCTGTTTACAAGAGTCCATACATTGTTTCTTTCAAATTGGTTTAGTTCATCTTGCATAGCTAGCATCCAATTAGGATCTTGTTCAGCTTCTTCTATGTTTTTAGGTTCTATTTGAGAAACAAATTCAAGGTAATCAAATGTATCTTTAAAAGAAGATCTAGTTCTTACCCCTTATGAAGAATCATCTAATATCAATTCTTTTGGATGATTATGTGCATACCTCAACTCCTTGGGTAGATCCCTATGATCATCGGTTTCTTCATTCTCACCATCATGGCTTTGTTCCAAGATTGTTGTAGATTTATCTTTATTTTGAACATTATTGTCCTTCAAGTTTAGGTCCTTCATTCCATCTTCGAAAATTCCTGTATCAATATCAAAAACATCTTCCTTTCTCGAAGATTGGTTGTTAGCTTTATCAAAAATGATATGAATAGATTCTTCAACAACCAAAGAGTGTTTGTTGAAAACTCTATATGCTTTGCTAGATGTAGAATATCCAAGAAATATATCCTCATCTGTCTTAGCATCGAATTTATCTAGATTATCTTTACCATTATTATGAATAAAATATTTACAACCAAAAATATGAAAATAATTAATGTTAGATCTTTTTTCTTTTCAAAGCTCATAGGAGGTTTTTTTTAAAATCTGGTGAATAGAAACTCTATTTAGGATGTAACATGCTGTGTTAATGACTTCAGTCTAAAAATATTTGGATAGATTTTCTTCGCACAACATAGTACGGGCCATATCAACTAAGGTTCTATTCTTTCTTTCAACAACTCCATTTGGTTGAGGGGTTCTAGGTGCAGAAAAATTATATTCAATGCTATGTTCATTGCAAAATTCTTCAAAATATTTATTTTCAAATTTTATGCCATGATCACTATAGATACATATCATAGTAGAGTTCTTTTTATTTATAATTTTCTTATAAAACTTTGAAAATATTGAAAATGCTTCATCTTTGTGAGTTAAAAATAAAATCCAAGTGAAACAAGAATAATCATCAATAATTATTAGATCATATTTCTTTCCTCTTAGGCTTGTGGTCTTAATAAGTCCAAACAAGTCCATATGAATTAATTCAAGGAGCCTAGAAGTTGAAATCATATTTTTGGATTTGAAACCCCTCCTAGTTTGTTTTTCAAATTGGCAAGCATCACAAGCATGATCAATTTTGAAATCTAGTTTTGATAGCCTTTTAACTAAGTTCTTATTATGCAATTTATAAAGAGTATGCATGCTAGCATGACCTAACCTATGGTGCCAAAGTCAATTAGTTTTTTTTATATTAGCATTCATTACAACTAGGTATTGGCCATTCTTCATGAAAATTTCATCAAGATTTACCATGTAGATGTTGCCACGCCTAAATTCAATGAATTTTAAACTATCATCCAAGAAACTAGATACTTTACATAAAGAAGATTTGAAAGAAATTTTAAAATCTTTATCACAAAGTTGACTAATACTAAGCAAGTTATATTTTAAGTTATCAACTAACAGTACATTATCTATAACAGTGGTAGGAGTAATCTGAATTTTATCATAGCCAATAATTTTGCCTTTGTCATTATCGCTAAAGGTGACTACTCCCCCATCCTTTCTTTTAAGGATGATGAATTATTACTTATCATCTGACATATACTTTGAGCAGTTGCTATCTAAGTACCACTCCCTTTTTTATCTTTAGGTTGCAAGGTATTCCTGCACAAACAATCAAGTGATGGTTTTAGGTACCCAAGTCTTTTGGGATCCTTTAGGGTTAGTAAACATGGTTTCTTTTAGAATCCAATTTTTTTTAATAGTTTTTCCATTGAACTTAGAAGTATTACATTCAAATGTTTTGTGTCCTACCTTTTTACATCTAAAGCAGGTGATGTGAGAGGTGCCAATTGAAGTGTGTGTACTGATGAGATTTTTTAAAAACTTAATTTTGTCTTTAGGTTTATATCTTAGTCCGGCTTTATCATAGACTCCTGTTCGATTATTTAAGATCATTTATGGTTTTTCTAAACTACAAGTGAATTTATCAACTAAAGGCCTTAATTTATCCAATTCATTCTTTAGAATTTTGTTCTCTTCTTTTAATTTGTTGTTATCACTAATTACCTCTTCCTTTTTCTTCAAAAGTGTTTGGGTCATTTCCTTAAGACTTTTATTTTTTATGCTAATCTTTTTAAAATCTTTCATTAAGTCATAAAAAGCATCTTGAGGTTCATCAAAGATAAAATCTGAATCAAGAGTGGAAGAATCTCATCATCTTGTATCATGAAACATAAGTTTGCTTCATTTTGGTCTTCTTCCTTCGAGCTTGATTCATCACTATCACTCCAAGTTGCTATCATGGCTTTCTTTTTTATTCTTTTTGGCTTTTTTTTCAAGTGAGGACATTCAACCCTAAAATATTCTGACTTTTTGCATTCGTAGCAAGTGGGCTGATCCTTCTCTTTTTTTCTTTCTTTCTTCCTATTGGCTTCTTCTCTAATAAAGCTCTTCTTCTTGAATTCTTATCTTTTTCTTCCCATAAATTTCTTAAATTTTTTGATCACCAGGGCCATGTCTTTATCATTTTTTTCACTGGTGGATAGATCATCTTCTTCTTCAGCAGCCATGGATTTCAGTGCTATTATTTTCTTCTTATTATTATCTTCCTCATTGTGCCGACTCATGGCTAGCTCATGTGTCATCAAGAATCCAATGAGCTCTTCTAAAGGTAACGTGTTCAGATCTTTTGCCTCCTGAATGGTTGTTACCTTGGCTTTCCATGTCCTAGGTAAAGACCTGAAAATCTTTCTCACCAATTTACTGTTAGTATAAACTTTATCTAAACTTTTTAAACCATTTATGATATCAGTGAATCTTGTATACATGCTAGTGATAGATTCAGTGGGATCCATTTTAAATAACTCATATCGGTAAACTAGCATATTAATTTTAGTTTTTTTTACTTGATTTGTCTCTTCATGCATGACCTCAAGCCTATCCCAAATTTTCTTTGCTGAATTACAAGTAGAAATTCAGTTAAACTCATTAGCATCAAGGGCACAATAGAGTACATTCATTATCTTGATATTTAATTGGATAAGTTTCTTGTTTGTTTCATCCCAATCCTTCTTCGGCTTAGGAGTGGATGTGCCATTGATAATGATTGTGGGAGTGTGTGGACCATTGACAATGACACTCCACATGTTATAGTCAAGGGCTTGAATGAAAATGCGCATGCGAGCTTTTCAATAGGTATAGTTAGACCCATTAAAAAGAAATGGCCTATTTATGGATTGCCCTTCGGCAAGTGAACCTCCTAGTTGGGTTGACATGATCTTTATCTTTAGTTGATAAAATCAATAATCAGTAGTGAACCAAGGCTCTGATACCAATTGTTGCCTAGATAAACAACCCAAGAGGGGTGGGATGAATTGGATTTTCAAAAATTTAAATAAATATGTGGGGTGATTAAAGATTAAATCCTGAGTAAACCAAATATGAGAGCAAATAGAAGATATAAGCTAGAGCACACACATAAGCAAAAGAATTTTATAGTGGTTTGGTCTACTTCCAGTACCTACGTCCACTCTCCAAGAAAACTCTTGAAAATTTTACTATAATCTCTCAAGATTACAGGCGAATAGTTTTTTTAGACTCACTATCCAATAATCCAGTTGGTTTCTTTTTAGGTTCACCAATCACAATCCTTACAAGAATTAGATAAACCAATCTAAATAAATAAAAGAGGAAAAAAACTCTAAAATCCAAGTTTCAGTTTTTGCTGAAAGCAAATACATAAAAAGGAGAAAGAAAATATTTCAACTCAAAAGGCCTCTTCAAATGGGCAGAAAAGTTATTCTTGCAATTTGTTGAAAGCCTCTTTGAATCCATGGAGTTAATGTACTTGAGGATTCTTCAATGCTTGAGAGAATGGATTGATTGAAGATAAGAATTTTCGTTCAAGAATAGAGCGTGTTTTTCTTTTCTCTCATTTTTCTTAGATTGATCATGAATAAGCCTTCTTTCTTTTATATCTGCAGCATTCCTCTCTTCTAGTGATGATTGGAGCTCAGAAAAAGCAAAATCCGAACGTTGGAGAGCAACAACTAGCCATTCGAGTCAAAAAAATCTGATCTGGAATGTCCCATCAAAAAGTTATCGTCGAGTCTCGAGACCTTTCGGTTTGTCTTGAGATGTCTCGCCAAGTTACGGAGCCTCTCGGTTTGAACAGGAGAGCTCTCACCTTCAGTCTCACGAAAAATTATCTTTCTAAAAAAAATGGCTCGTCTGAGATCGAGACTTCTCAGCTCTAAACGAGATGTCTCACGGGGACCGCGAGACCTCTCGAGAATCCAGCAAGACCTCTTACTCTCAGGGCACAGAAACTGGATTTCTATCATCTGAGACCGAGAGCTCTCGAGACCTCTCAAAATCGTGCTAGAACATTGCTTGGGGCATGCCAGTCCACTCGAGAGCTCTCAAAAAAAAATTTGAGATGTCTCAAAGACTGCTCCAAGATGATTTTGAGAGAATTTTCGCTCCGAACAAGAAAATTTGAATTTTGATTGATTTTTACTTAATGTCTTTCTTGTTTTGGTCAAAGAGCTCTCTTTTTTCTGACATTAGAATACTTAAAATAAAATATATTAGTAATCATTTGCTTTAATGTTTGGTCATCATCAAAATCAGTTAGGGGGATCAACACTAAGACATCCAAACATGCTTTCACTTGAAATAAAAAAAATAAACTTCCAAAATAGATTAGTATTTCATGTGGCACCTCTATTCAACTAACTTTGGAGGCTAATTGAGGCCATACACTATCCTAATTTCTTGATCACTGAATCTTTGATGCTATTGGTCATGTAGAGGATATCCAGCTTGTTGCCTCATGCTATCATCATAGTATCTTTGGTGATCTTTCAAGAGCCACTAATAAATGTTGTAGCATACCTCTCATCATCTAACTACCTAACTGAAATCGAATTTCTCTTTAAACTTGAGACATGTCTAACATTCTTGAGCTTTCATATCAACTAATTTGGCATCTTTATATGCACATCATTTTTTTTCCATAATATCTAGTGATTCATCATCATCGAGATATTTTTTTTTGAAATTTCCAGCAATGTAATTTATCATGCATTCTTTTTGTGAGGTAAAGTGAAACTAAGCTCTAGAGTCTAAGATTCATGACTTCATCGGACTGTCTATGCTGAGGACTAGGGCATCGGCTATTGCTTCTATTACTGTATTAATGAATTTCTTGTTTTGATCTTTGTTCTTTTTTCTTGCCCAGCAATTTTTGTTGGTGTGCCCTTTCTTGCCATAGTACCAATAGCTATCACCTTTCAATCTTGATTGTCTCTTTTGTTTGGATTGTGTAGTTCTTCCTCTACCTTCTTGAGTAACCAAGGTAGAACCAAAGTTATCTTTGAATTCTCTCCTAATATCTTTACCAAGAATCAGATTTTGAACCTCTTCAAATTTTAGCTTACTTGAGCTATAAGAACTACTTATAGTAGTCACGGTAGCACTCCAATTCTTAAGCAAAGAAGATAGTAGAATTAAAGCACGAATTTTATTCTCAAAACTAATATCAATAGAGCTTAATAGACTAGTAATCATATTAAATTCATTAATGTGATTAGCAACAGATGCACCTTCGAGCATCTTCAAATTAAATAGATGATGCATAAGATATATCTTGTTGGAGGCCAAAGGCTTCTCATACATATTGGTTAAAGCCTCCATCAAATCAGCTATCGTCTTTTCTTCCAAGATATTGAATGCGATGTTCCCGACCAATGTCAGTATGATAATTCTTAAAGCTTGGCAGTCCAGTAATTCCCAATCTGCTTATGATATATCTTTAGGTTTTTTTCTTCAAGCGGTAGATGAAGTATTTTCTAATATAGATAATTCTTGATCTGCATCTTTCAGAATCTGAAGTCTTTTCTATCAAACATATCGATCTTGACCTTTCTTTCATCGCCTACCATCACTCCCACTCTTTTCTTTAAACCTGATACTCTGATAGTAGTTGTTAGGATTGATTGGATGAAATTACGGAACAATGCACAGTGGATGATAATCATAGAAGAAAGAAAAAAATAAAATTACATAAGCACAAAACACAAAAAATTCACATGGTTTGGATTTTCTTGCTTCCACGTCCATGGTCGTATAGAATAATATTTTCACTAAAATCAGAAAGTTTATAAGAGATAAAGAACAAAAAGATTCACTCTTTTTTTTTCTCTTCTAGATGCAAAAATAGCCCTAAATAAGAAGAAAAAAATTTCACCTAGAGGTAATTCACTCACCTGATGATTTTTTAGATTATACACAAGAAGAACCCCTGCCATCTTACAAGAAGAATCATTGCCTTCTCCTTCTTTCTCTCCTCCTCTCTTTTTTCTCTCTTGGAAAAGCTATCTTTTCTCTCTTGAAAAAGCTCTCTACCATTCTACCAAGTCTCAATTGCCCATAGGCTATTTTGTAGCAAAAAGAAGCTTTAAATCGCATCCAAAACGGAGAACAGAGTCTAATTTGGACTCAAATTGACTCCTGGCTGTCCGATCAAGCCCACTTATGCCTCTCGACCATTCGATTGCGCAGTCGATCCATAGAAATCTTGTGGACTACGTGAAATGCCCTAGAAACATAAATTTGGTCTATATAGACCGCATGAAACTAGGGGGAAATATCCTTGGTGCGTCGCATGGGCCTACCGTGGCCGGCTCGTGCATGCCCGCGCACTTGCAGCCGACCCATGCACGACCGTGATGGACTATGGCCCCACTAGGCCGTGCGCGCCTACCTGGGCCATGCACACCCATGTGGGCCTGCCAGCTTGCTGGCGCATGGACCGCACCAGCCAGCAAACCGAGCTTGCCAAGCCCTTCCTTTTTTTTTTTTCTTTTCCTGAGCTTTTTACTTTAGGCTTTTTTCCGAGCTTCTTAGGTCTTGATTTTGGGCTCTTCTTGTGAATGGATTAAGCTTCACCACCCAACAAGCATGATAGTCAAGTTGGGTTTGGATCAAACCATGTTAAATCTAATGAATGCAACAATTTTTCTAGCTCTTGGAAAAACATGTCCATCTAATAATATATTGGCAAGTTAAGATCACTTGGTAAGTTCCTTTCTTGGCTTGGACAGATGCGCTGCTTCCATCAATATTAAATGAAACAATTGCTTATTCAAATGAAACTATATGTTCGTTAATTGGCACGGCCTGGATCCAAAGTTATGCTCATGCAACTAACCTAGGCACAAACTGGTCCAACTTGCAAACCCAAGCCTATCAAATATCATGGTCAGCTCCTAAAAGAAATAGCATATGCTGCTCATTCCACACAAGTAATCCTTTTCCACTGCACGATAATAGTTCATAATTAACACAATTAATCAGATACTAAATAAGATTCTATAACTTCATTATTATTTTCATATACAAATGAAAGACATCCAATCAACCAAACATAAATTCAGCACCATACCATACCCCAAACTACTAACTATTAGGAATAAATTCAATAAAAAATAATAAGCTGTACTTAAAGAAACACAACTAATCTCAGTTCCATCAATAGAGCAGAAGAGCCCCCATAAGCCCCAACCCCCAAAACAACCTCCCACCCTCCTTCCCTCCCAATCTGGGCAGATCCTCACCAGCCCCTGATGTTGCATTAACGGAGCTGATGTCTGCTGGATTATTGAAGTTGGAGGGAACAACAGTGTCGGGCACCAAATTCTCATCATCCGGGCTGGCCGGGGCAGGTGCCACCGATGGGCTCTTCAGGCTAGGAGGCAATCCCTGTCCATGGCTGACATTGATTTTGAAGTGCTGTCCATTCCGGCATTGCTCGCCATCGTAATTGCCTGAAAAGAAGTAGGTCAATCCTTCTTTGAGCAGTGGCACTGCGACGGTCACCTCCTCCTTGCTGAACTCTGGCTCCCCAGCAGACCATTCCATCGTGTCATCGTCGTCGGCATCGTTGTAGTCGCAATGCTTGTAGGTGGTTGCATTGTAGGTCTGGACCACCGTGTGATTCTTGTCTGTGTTGAAAACTATATGGCAGGAAAATGCCTTCTCATTAGAATTAAGCATTTTTGCATAAACAAAGAAGCTGTTGGGTATAAACACGATTGTTAATACACTTGGTTGGCACAGCAAAAGTGTGTAGTCCAGCAATTAGAGATGGAATCATTGGTTTACTAATTTTGAATATAAAACTCTATCCGAAAGAACATTTATAGTACAGTCACTTAGGATTAATTAACCTGTTTGGAAAAATAATCATGATCATTCCACAACCATTTG
The DNA here is from genome assembly GCA_006176705.1 of Cocos nucifera. NCBI lineage: Eukaryota > Viridiplantae > Streptophyta > Magnoliopsida > Arecales > Arecaceae > Cocos > Cocos nucifera. Next base: position 234,815 of record QRFJ01001752.1, read on the forward strand.
CTGAGTTGAAAACTAGGATTATCTTCACCAACCTTTTCACTGTGCAGGATTAGTCCACAAATCATTAATCATGTCAGCTGCTTTGTTGCCATATCAACATCATAGGTAGTGACACTGAAACAGACTTGCTTACCGACAGAGCTGATGCTTCTTTCTGTTTGTAGGAGGTCTTGGTGTCAAATGTTAGAAAGGTGCTTTAAGATTTTAGGATCATCACAAATGAAATGATGAGGGAGCTTGCTCCCTCTCCTTATTCTCAACAGAAAAAAAAAAAAAAAAGAACACAATTGGAATGTTGCTTTACAGAGCATGGTGATTGCAAAGCTATTTAGGCGGGACCTACACATCTATACTACACGGAGCACAATTCACAGAGTAAGTTAGGAGACAATCTTGAACTCCAGTATGTAGCTCGAAATAAATTGATCTTGAGCATAAATTTACACCATCATATTAAAATCTGCTGCCCATTAAGTTAATTAGGAAAGGAAAATCCATCTGTCATTTTCTCAGAACTTAAATGACAGAAGGAACTCAACATGCGGAGCATTTCATTAGCCTAATGGCAAGATTGAAAAGAATTACATGCTATCACTTTGAGAGGCCGGTCAAGGTTTTGGTTCACAACAACATATTTAACCATTTCTCCCTCTCTCTCCCTTTTTTTTTTTTTTTTTTCCGGAGCAGAAGGATTTAGGCCGCAGCCCGGTTCTACCATAGCCCTTTCTAGTTGGAAATTGTTTTATCCCACTTTTGGCCATGCAATTTGATTGGTACAAAAAAATAATCCATGGAACCCTAGAGAATATTTTATTCGGAGAGAATGACTGGCCTAGGCCTAACCAGCTTCATAACAGCAAAAGCACCCAGGAAGACCGAAACAAACTCCCCTTCCAGAGAGGAAGAGTCGGTGGGAATAGATGAATCAGAGCAAACTCAAATCTCCTACAGGATATCATGAACCAACAATTAACTGCAAGAAAAGACTTCAGTCATAATTTAGGTTGGGGAAGTCCACCCCATATCCACCACAGGATTGCCTCAGCTCTTTATTTTTCCTCAGAGAGAGAGAGAGAGAGAGAGGAGGGATTGCCTAAGCCTTACTGATGCTTCTGAAACCTTCCAATTGGCAGCTAATCCTTCTAATTTGGAGGTTCTATTTTTTGTTTCGCTTTCCTAATTTCTCTCAAAAATGCAAAAGACTTTGCCCTCTGATTGCAGGAATAGGACACAAGGATGGAGGAAGACATGAACTAACTAGGTGGATCCAATAGGCTAACTGACGATTGAAATCATTTTGTGTTGTCAAACAAAACTCAGGAGAGCCTGTGAATGATATTGTGCACCATAAAGAAAAGCTGCAGCAGTAAACTCACTCTTAAAAGCAACGAAGTTTACTATTTCCAATTTATGTTAGCCAAAATTTTCAAATTATAAATCCACAAACAATGAAAAAGATGGGATTATTTCCAAAATTAGGGGAAGCAGACAATGAAAAGGAGAACCCATGGAATATCATAAAATAGAAACATTTGTTGTCATCATGCCATTAAAATGAAAGATAAAGACAGTCAAAAGCCCATAAGATCAATCATGACAAGGGAAACAGAACAATGGCTGTAAACAAAAAACCATCCCATTTTGGTTCGGGAGTTTCGAATTGTGGACTTACTGAGGAAATCCCCAAGGCTGAAGTTCTTGCCAGTGGCCCACTTCTGGTAGTTAACCTCGGGCACCATGAGGTTATCATACCAGCCAAAAGAATCTCCAACTGTGTAGTTTTTGTAGGCATTGGAGCCTTGGCAATTCAGGAGGATTACAAAGAGACAGGAGGTGAGGAAGTAGAAGGTGCAGTTAGGGAATAGAAGGAGGCCGCTGCAAGAGCAGAGCTGAGACATCTTTCTTGGGATTTGGGAAAGGTTTGGTGACTGCGTTGGCTAAGGTACAATACTGATAAAAGCAGGATGGGAGGGAGAGCGATCCGAAGAAAAAGAAGAGACATTTAGTCGATTAAAATTACAAAAGATGCCATCTAAGATAATATATATATATATATGGAAGCCAGATGGGCGGACCGACAAAGGCTGAAAACCAGTTTAACAGCTGAATGCAAAGATTTGCATCTAAAACTCAGATGATTTCATAATCAATCACCCTCCCGTTATATTAATTCTCTCATGCTGCATGGCAGGAACTATTTTTGCGCAGAGAATGGAGCTTATATAGCATTGCGAACCCAGAATTATTTCGAAAATATTGATATATATAGACTTCTAGCATTACCATTATATCATTTTCATGTCTCTAGGTTCTAATGGGAGATTCAAATATTTGGAAAATGGAGGTGAAAATATGGATGGCAGATTCTACTTGGTAAAATTCAAAAGGTTCTGCAAATTCAATGATCATGGACCCATGAGAATTATGAAGACAATGGGAAGTGGAAATAGAATGGTGGTGTGGTTACATAAGAAGAAGAACATTGATAATCATCCTTATCTCACGCAAGCTGTTGGATTTCAGTGGAGTAATCAAAGCAAAAAGCAACTTTTACCGTACACTCATGTCTTGGGATGAGGAAATGATGGATGGATTCATTTCTGGCTAGATGGGTGATTTGGAAATGATTGCTGTCTTTTTTTGGTACATGAAATGATTGCTTTCCATACCAGCGTTTAGCAGTTAATCAAGAAGCTTCAATAGCATCACAAGTAAAAATTAGAAAGTTCCATATATTATTGGATTTTATCATGCCAACATATATTAAAAAAGTTTGAAAAAAATTATATATATATATGTGTGTGTATGTATGTATAGACACACACTTCAAGTGGTATGGCAAGATATAAATTAATATATTTATTTCATAAACAAACACACATAACTATTTTCAACTAATGATGTATGATTGCACATATTTTAGATATGCATAATATTAATAATCTAAAAGTAGATTTATGTATGCTCATTTACGTTATGTGTACATGAATAGTGGCAAATGTAGTATATTATATAGATTTATGTATGCTCATTTATGTACATGAATAGTGGCAAATATAGTGTATTATATGTATGTATAACTTGGGTGATTCTTTCTCTTCATTTATAACAAATGATAAATGTTGATGCAGAATCTGGTCGACGCTGGATCGAATTGGAGTTGAGGAAGAAGAAGTCACTGTCGGTAACCTGCAAAATAAAGTTCCACCTGGAGTCGGTGATGGTGGCTTCGGCAGGACCTTTCAACGATCAAGTCAGCTCTTCTGACCAATAGGAATGGAGTGCTCAGACAAGAATTCAGCAGAATTTTCAGAAAGGAGAAGAGAGCTTAGAGAAAACGTATCTAGAGGGTTTCTTTTTATAGACGGAGTCTGATTGATAGTGACAGTCATACCGTCCGATAGTGGGCCGCTCGGGACCACATAGAATTTGATACAGAGAGAAAGAGGTGTCGCCTGTAGCAGACTGATAGTGACAGTCGTAGCCATCTAATAGCTGGCTGCTCAAGGCCGTATGAGAGGAGCGCTGCCTACAGCAGACTGATAGTGACAGTCGTAGCCGTCTGGTATTGAGCCGCTCGAGACCACGTGGAGGGGTGAAGAGCTTTGATGCGTCAATTTTAGAAGAGTTCAGACTCCTAAAGGGAATACGGCTAGAGGGGATCATCCGGAAGGAATGCTACTTAAAATCTGAAAGTAATTCGTTGGAGAAATTCAGATGGAGTTCAACTGATGGAGAAGTCCAGAAGGAGTCCGACTGGTAAAGAAGTTCGACTGAAGAAGAAGTCCGGAAGGAGTTCGACTCCTGAAGAAATTCGATTAAAGAAGAAGTTCAGAAGGAGTTCAGCTCCTGAAGAAATCCATCTGAAGGAGAAGTCTGGAGGAGTTCAGGTCCTAGAGGAATCCATTTGAAGGAGAAGTTCGAAGGGAGTGCAGCTCCTGGAGGAATCCGACTGAGGAAGAAGTTCGAAAGGAGTTCGGCTCTTGGAGGAATCCATCTAAAGAAGAAGTATGGAAGGAGTTCGACTCCTGGAGGAATTTGACTGAAGAAGAAATTCGAAAGAAGTTCGACTGTTGGAGGAGTTCGGATGGGGTTCGACCGCTGGAGAAAAATTTTTGATTGAAGCTCTTCCGTGATTACCAGTTGCATTAGGATAAGCATCAGGTTGGACTTCGGGGGGAGCAGGGTTATCCCCAATAATAGTCCTTCCACTTTTGAGTTCGAAATTCGAAGGAAGTACAAAAAAGGCGACTACCAAAGTCCTCTTCTAGGCTCTGCACCTATTCAAGTTGAAGCTCGGAGATTATATCCAGCTGAGGTTGAAGAAGATGTTATCTTCAGTCGAGGTTGAAGAAGATCTTATCTCCTATTGAAGGGTTGGAGCTCGAAAGAGATCTTACCTCCAGCTGAGGTTGAAGGAGATCTTATCTCCTATTGAGATTGACGTTGAAGCTCGGAAGAGATCTCATCTTCAGTCGAGGTTGAAGTTGAAGCTCGGAAGAGATCTTATCTCCAATCGAGATTGAAGGAGATCTTATCTCCTATTGAGATTGGCATAGAAGCTCGGAGAAATCTTATCTTCGGTCGAACTCGAAGGAGATCTTATCTTCTATTGAGGTTAACGTTGAAGCTCAAGGGAGATCTTATCTCCAGCCGAGGTTGAAGGAGATCTTATCTTCTTTTGAAAAGTTGGAGCTCGGAGGAGATCTTATCTCCAGCCAAGGTTGAAGGAGATCTTATCTCCTGTTGAGATTGACGTTGAAGCTCAGAGGAGATCTTATCTTCAGTCGAGGTTGAAGAAGATCTTATCTTCTATCGAAGGATTGAAACGCGGAGGAGATCTTATCTCCAATCGAGATTGAAGAAGATCTTATCTTCTATTAAAGTTGATGTTGTAGCTCGGAAGAGATCTCATCTCTAGCTGAGGATAAAGTTGAAGCTCGAAAAAGATCTCATCACCAATCGAGATTGAAGTTGAAGCTCGGAGAAGATCTTATCTCCAGTCGAGGTTGAAGATCTTATCTCCTATTGAAGGATTGGAGCTCGGAGAAGATCTTATTTTCAGCTGAGATTGAAGAAGATCTTACCTCCTATTGAAGTTGATGTGGAAGCTCGAAGGAGATCTCATCTCCAACCGAGATTGAAGTTGAAGCTCGGGGGAGATCTTATCTCTAACCGAGGTTAAAGTTTGAAAGCTCGAGGGAGATCTTATCTCCAGTCGAGGTTGAAGGAGATCTTATCTTCTGTTGAGGTTGACATTGAAGCTCGGGGGAGATCTTATCTCCAACCGAGGTTGAAGGAGACCTTATCTCCTGTTGAGTTGACATTGAAGCTCGGGGGAGATCTTATCTTCTATTGAAGGATTGAAGCTCGAAAGAAATCTTATCTCCAATCGAGGTTAAAGGAGATCTTATCTTCTGTTGAAGGATTGGAGCTTGAGAAAAATCTCATCTCCAACCAAGGTTGAAGAAGATCTTATCTCCTATTGAGGTTGGCATTGAAGCTTGGAGAAGATCTTATCTCCAATCGAGATTGAAGGAGATCTTATCTTCTATTGAAGGATTGAAACTTGGAAGAAATCTTATCTCCAACCGAGGTTGAAGAAGATCTTATCTCCTGTTGAAAGTTGACGTTGAAGCTTGGGGGAGATCTCATCTCCAACCGAGGTTGAAGTTGAAGCTTGAGAGAGATCTTATCTCCAATCGAGGTTGAAGTTTGAAGCTTGAGGAAGATATCTTCAGTTGAGGTTGAAGAAGATTTTATCTTCTATTTGAGGTTGACGTTGAAGCTCAGGGAGATCTTATCTCCAACCGAGGTTGAATAAGATCTTATCTTCTATTGAGGTTGACGTTGAAGCTCGGAGGAGATCTTATCTTCAGCCAAGATTGAAGGAGTTCTTATCTCCTATTGACGGATTGGAGCTCGATAGAAATTTTATCTCCAGCCGAGGTTGAAGAAAATCTTATCTCCTATTGACGTTGAAGTTGAAGCTCGAGGAAGATCTTATCTCCAACCGAGATTGAAGGAGAACTTATCTTCTGTTGAGGTTGATGTTCAAGCTCGGAGAAGATCTTATCTCTAGCCAAGGTTGAACGAGATCTTATCTTCTGTTGAAGGATTGGAGCTCGGGGGAGATCTTATCTCCAGCCGAGGTTGAAGAAGATCTTATCTCCTATTGAGATTGGCGTTGAAGCTCAAGAAAGATTTTATCTCCAGCCGAGGTTGAAGGAGATCTTATCTCCTATGAGGTTGGCATTGAAGCTCGAAGAAGATCTTATCTCCAGTCGAGATTGAAGGAGATCTTATCTCCTATTGAAGGATTGGAGCTCGAGGGAGATCTTATCTCCAGTCGAGGTTGAAGGAGATCTTATCTCCTTTTGAGGTTGGCATTGAAGTTCGGAGGAAATCTTATCTCCAGCTGAGGTTGAAGGAGATCTTATCTCTTGTTGAAGGCTTGGAGCACGGGGAGATCTTCAGCTGAGATTGAAGGAGATCTTATCTCTTATTGAAGGGTTAGAGCTCGGGAGAGATTTTATCTCCAATCGAGGTTGAAAGAGATCTTATCTCCTATTGATGGTTGATGTTGAAGCTCGGAGGAGATTTTATCTCCAGTCGAGGTTGAATAAGATCTTATCTTTTATTGACGTAGAAGCTCGGAGAAGATCTTATCTCTAGTCGAGGTTGAAGGAGATCTTATCTCTTGTTGAAGGATTGAAGCTCGGGGAAGATTCTTATCTCCATCCCAGGTTAAAGGAGATCTTATCTCCTATTGACGTTGAAGTTGAATCTCAGAGGAGATCGTATCTCTAGTCAAGGTTGAAAGAGATCTTATCTTCTATTAAGATTGGAGTTGAAAGTCGGAGGAGATCTTATCTCTAGCCATGGTTGAAGAAGATCTTATCTCCTATTGAGGTTGGTGTTGAAGCTCGGGGAAATCTTAACTCCAATTAAAGTAGAAAAAGATCTTATCTCTTATTGAGGTTAACGTTGAAGCTCGGGGGAGATCTTATCTCCAGTCATGGTTGAAGAAGATCTTATCTCCTATTGAGGTTGGCATTGAAGCTCGAAGAGATCTTATCTCCAGTCGAAGTTGAAGGAGTTTTTATCTCTTATTGAGGTTGACGTTCAAGCTCGGAGAAGATCTTATCTTCAGTCGAGATTGAAGGAGATCTTATTTTCTATTGAAGGATTGGAGCTCAAGGAAGATCTTATCTCCAGCCGAGGTTGAAGGAGATCTTATCTCCTATTGAAATTGATGTTGTAGCTCAAGAGAGAGATCTCATCTCCAACCGAGGTTGAAGTTGAAGCTTGGAGGAGATCTTATCTCCAACCAAGATTAAAGGAGATCTTATCTCCTATTGAAGGATTGGAGCTCGGAGGAGATCTTATCTCCAGTCGAGGTTGAAGGAGATCTTATCTCCTGTTGAAGTTGACGTTGAAGCTCGGAGAAGGTCTCATCTCTAGTTGAGGTTGAAGTTGAAGCTCGGAGGAGATCTTATCTCCAGCCGAGATTGAAGTTGAAGCTCAGGGAAGATCTTATCTCCAACCGAGATTGAAAGAGATCTTATCTCCTGTTGAGGTTGATGTTGAAGCTCAGGAAAGATCTTATCTTCAGTCGAGGTTGAAGAAGATCTTATCTCTTGTTGATGAGTTGTAGCTTGGAGGAGATCTTATCTCCAACCGAGGTTGAAGGAGATCTTATCTCCTGTTGAAGGGTTGGAGCTTGGGGAAGATCTTATCTCTAACCAAGGTTGAAGGAGATCTTTTCTCCTATTGAGGTTGGCGTTGAAACTCGGGGGAGATCTTATCTTCAACCGAGGTTGAAGAAGATTTTATCTCCTATTGAAGCGTTGGAGCTCGGAGAAGATCTTATCTTCAGCCAAGATTGAAGGAGATCTTATCTTCTTTTGAGGTTAGCGTTGAAGCTCGAGGGAGATTGATAAGTGGTAAAAATATACTAATAAAAGTATTAAATTATAAAATAAATTAAACTATTTCTTTAAAAATTGATATTTTTATTAATCTTGTGTAGGAAAGAAGGCCACCAATGTGAAGATCTTATTTTTCTGGTTCACATTAAATAAATTTCAAGCAAAACGGACTTCAAACGAGCCCAGAATTGAATTTCAAAAAAAAAAAAATCGATTCGGTTCAAACCGGTTCAGAAAATCGGCTCAGCGGTTCGGTCCGGTTCGATCGAAATAGCAGACCAACCCGTCGATGCAACACTGACGTCAGCATTTTTCGCGGCTCACGGTGGACCATTTGGAGGGTATTTCGGGCATTTCACATCAGAAAAAAGTGCTCTGATTGGCTGAAGAATGCGGCGGTCCATGCAACACCGGGCTCGCGCATGGTCTATAGAGGGCAATTTGGAAATTTTGTCTGATCCAATGGGCGGCATTCACTGAAACTTTATCGGATGGCCGAAATGAAGGTGCTGATGGACGGCATCCGCAGCTCCGGATCGAGATCCAACGGTTGAGATTCATTCTGATGTTAAACTAAAGATCAGAAGCCTTTTCATGATCTGATGGCCCAGATTCAATCCAACGGTAGATCCAACGGCTGGCATGAAATCCGACTTGATCTGGGTTATTTTAAGAGATTTTTGAGTGATTTTTGGACCGTTTGATCAACATCTAATGGGTAGAATTACCCAGATCTTAATTTGAGTTGTTTTGCAAGTCTTAAACCTAATTTTTGATGGATTTTGGGGGGAAATCAAATTCTTTATCTATAAAAACCTGTTGTTGCCATGAAAAAAATCAGAGAGAGACAGGGAGAGAGAGAGAGAGGAAAGTCAGAGAAAAAGAGAAAAAGGGAGAGAGTTAGAAAAAAAAAGAAAAATAAAAAGAAAGAGAGGAGAGAGGTAGAAAGAGAAGAGTGATTTGTGAGAAATAAAAAAAGATTTTTGATTTTTTTTCGACAATCAAGACATCGATCAAGGAGCATCTTCTTCTTCACCAAGTTCTCCACATCAAGAGCAATAGAGAATCAATTTCAGCAATCAAACAGTCTAATTTCTCTATGCTTTTTATTTTATTTATTGTTTTTGAACTTGTTACTATGAACTAAATTTTCTTTTACTAAGGCTAAGGTGTAGCCACTCTTTTGATGCAATATTCAGTGTGATTTATTTTTAAAAATTTTATTCATGAGGAGTATATAAATCTGATCTTAATGCTTTTAGATTACTGGCCATCTTCTAATTGATCTGATGAACATAGATGTTACGGACCAAGTACATCTATGTTATTGCTTCTTGATTATATACCTTGTATTATGAATCAAATTAGAATTCATATGCATGCAAAAATTTTAGTGCGCTTTGGATGCAGCGTATTTTAATTAGAGGGTTTCACAAAACTTAATGCATTAATATTTATTTAAATTACACCTGGACCAAAGGATAATTAATAAATATTGATAGTTTTGCTATGCCTGGACCAAAGGATAGTGAATAAATTAGGAGACTCCACCGTCACATGAAATAAAATTAATCTAATAATCTGAATATTGTATTGACTGAGTTGGTGAACCGATTGCCTTAGTAATCCATTGCTCTTAAGTTTAAAACCCTAATAATTACACTCTCTCTATTTTAAAAAACTTAAAAAAAAAATTTTAATTATTTCTTTATTTTGTTCTTTAATTTCTTATTCTCATAAATCGATCTTCTAAATAAAGCATAGGAAAGAGCTTTTCAGTACTTATTTTTCAAATCCTCTAGGGACGATACTCTACTCATTCACTTTATTACTTGATCGACTGGTGCACTTGCCATAGCTATAAATTAGCACGCATCAAGTTTTTGGCACCGTTGTCCGGGATTGTGTCTAAAATAATATTAAAATTTTGATCCTAGCTTTACTTTAGAAATTTTATTTTTAATTTTTATTATTTTTTAAAAAAAAAAAATTTAGTGCATGACACGTACTGGACATAGTAACTTACTACCTTTAGATCCAAAAATTGAAAGAACCATTAGAAGACTACAACAAGAAAGAAACATGGCAGCTGAAGATCCTAACGACATCAATCTAGGATTGGATATGGCGACCGAAGGACAGCATGAAGCTATTCGATCAGTACATCATCCATTAAATGATTACATCACACCATCTGTAGCCGATGCAGCTTCGAGCATCAGGAGACCGCCTGTACGAGCAAACAACTTCGAAATAAAATCGGCGATGATCCAGATGATTCAATCAACTGTCCAATTCAGTGGACACATGCATGATGATCCGAATGCCCATATTTCTAATTTTTTGAACTTTGTGATACTTTTAAAATTAATGGGGTGTCGGATGATGCTATTAGATTAAGGTTATTTCCTTTCTCTTTATGGGACAAAGCTAAGAGTTGGCTTCATTCTCTTCCTGCAGGTTCTATCACAACTTGGGATGTCCTAGCCCAAAAATTCTTAGCCAAGTACTTTCCACCTTCCAAGACTGCTAAGATGCGCAACGATATCACTTCTTTTATGCAGATGGACATGGAGACACTATATGAGGCTTGGGAGCATTTCAAGAAACTGCTGAGGAGATGTCCACATCATCAACTACCCGTATGGCTTTAGGTACAAACTTTCTATAATGGTTTATCTCCTACTAATCGTTCTATGATTGATGCAGCAGCAGGAGGAACCATTAACTAAAAAATGGAAGGAAGAAGCCTTTCGATCTGATCGATGAGATGGCATCAAATAGCTATCAATGGCAGACAGAATGCATGATGCCAAAAAGACTAGCAGCTGTGCAGGGAGTAGATTGCGTGCCAACCTTACTAGCTGAAATTACAGCCCTTAGAGCCGAAGTCAACAACTTCAAGGGAATAGCTATGCATTTTCAGAGCATCACTTGTGACCTATGTGGAGGAGGACATGATACGAGCAATTGCCAGACAGGTAATCCTTTTGCTAAAACAACTGATACAGCTAATTATATTGGTAATTTTTTCAGGCTGCAACAAAACAATCCCTACTCCAACACATACAATCAAGGGTGGAGGCAGCACCCAAATTTCTCATGGAGTAATCAAAATGCAGCACAACAGCCACCCCCAGGATTCCAAGTACCTGAAAAGAAGTCCAACATGGAAGAGCTGAATGGTCAAATTTATGCAAAACCAAGAAGCAACTATAAAAAATTTGGAAGCCAAACTTAGGCAGGACCAAACAGCAGCAATTCAAAACTTGGAGATGCAAATAGGTCAAATGGCTAAGATAATCTCCGAGAGACCTCAAGGATCCTTGCCCAGCAACACGGAGACCAATCCAAGGGAGCAAGTCAATGCTATCACCCTAAGAAGTGGTACAAAGCTGGAGGAGCCACATCAGAAGAAAGAGACTGAAGAGCCAACTACAAATAAGGAACCATCAACTAAAATTTGTCAGTCACCAAAACAACCAGCAGATGGATGGTCTCCAGGTATACGATTTGCTGATCCAAATGTGAAGCCCTACGTGCCGCCACTACCATTCCCAGAGAGACAAATACAGCATCCAGATAAAAAATTTTCTAACTTTTTCAAAATTTTAAAGAAATTTACATATTAATATTTCCTTTTGTAGATGCTATTACTCAAATGCCCAGGTATGCCAAGTTTCTCAAAGAAATCTTAACAAATAAGAAAAAGCTGAAGGAGCATGAGAGAATAAATTTGAATGAAGAATGCTCAGCAATACTTCAAAATAAATTACCACAGAAGCTAAAAGATCCAGGAAGTTTTACTATCCCTTGCATTATTGGTGATTGTAGTTTTGATAAAGTTTTATGTGATTTAGGAGCAAGTATTAATCTCATGCCTTTTTCTATTTTCAGAAAGCTGGGTCTAGGAGAACCAAAGCCTACCACTATTACTCTTCAATTAGCCGATAGATCCATCAAATATCCAAGAGGTATAGTGGAGGATGTCTTGGTAAAGGTAAACAAGTTTATTTTTTCTGTTGATTTTATTGTTCTTGATATGAAAGAAGATTATGATGTACCCCTTATTTTAGGGAGACCCTTTTTAGCTACTGGAGGAGCTTTAATAGATGTTCAACAAGAAAATTTAATTCTTAGAGTCCAAGATGAACAAGTTACTTTTAATGTTTTCAAAGATACTAAACATACTGATGATAATCAAACTTATTTTCTAATTGATATTATTGACAATCCATTATATGAGAATTCTGTAGAAAATAGGTTTGAGACTATAAAAGCTAGCAATGTCAAATTGAAAGAGGACTCGATCAAACATGAAAGTATTCCAATTGAAGTGGCACTAGATTGATCCACTTTAGAACTCAAAGAAAGTCAAGCTGAAGACTATAAATCAGAACTACTAGATAGGTTGTTTCTTTTCTTTTTAGTTTTGATCATTTTTTTTTTTTTTTATTTTTTAGTAATTTGTTGTTGCTCTTTTACTGCTTTGGTGTGTATTTTCAATTTTGCAAAGAAAAATCAATGAGAGCTCAAGCAAAATTTCAAAGCTCCAAAGAATCAGACTGAACCAAATCAGGTGTATTCCTTCCTATCCTTTATTGCACCCTTTATTTTTCTTTCTCCTTTAAGATAATGTAGAATAAGTTAAAAAAAAAAAAACCATGTGTCAAGAAGAAAATCTTGAGCAAGATAGACTGGATAAGTGATAAAAGATAGAATTATTTGCTAATGAATGTAACGAGTTAAAGAAGTAGATTAGTTGGTCAACTTTTAGCAGCCTACTTAGGTCATTAAAAGACTATTAGCACTTCTAATTGCACATGCACACTAACAAGGCAAAGTAGGTATTGATTATAAGGCCAACTGAGGATTCAATTATCACTGAAAAATTGATAATTAATATACATTCTAATCAAAGAAACTTGAATTTAAGGAAAGAGCTACCTGCCTAAAAATAAAGTGCAAAAGATAGAGTATATGTGGATTGCCCAAAGCCTAGTAACTGGGTCTCTGCACCTAGGTCAAGTGTGAAAATTCACGTAAAATGATGTGAAGGAAAAGGCCAGGATGCTCAGCACAAAAAAAAAAAAGAAAAGAAAAGAAAAGGCAGTGTGAAAGCTACCTTAATTCATGAGTATAAAATTGAGAATGTATAGAAAATTGACCAAAATAGGTGATAAGAGAGGATACTTTTGTTCTTTTAATTTAATACTGAAATGCTAAAGTTAGTCATCACGAACACAAGTGCTATAGATCTTTGATGTACTCTAAGAAAGTTTTTAATTGTATTGACTGAAAAATTTGCTTCTGAAGCTCAATGCTTAATTAGCAGTATTTTCTAAACTTTTTGACCTTTAGTCCTAGATTTTATCTTTGTGATGGATAATCTTATTGAAACATGGTATTAAATAAAACATTGCTAAGGGACTAGCAATGACTAAGTTGGGAGGGTGTGATAAGTGATAGTAAAAATATACTAATAAAAGTATTAAATTATAAAATAAATTAATCTTATTTCTTTAAAAATTGATACTTTTTATTAATCTTATGTAGGAAAGAAGGCCATCCAATATGAAGATCTTATTTTTCTGATTTCAGATGAAATAAATTTCAGGCAAAATGGACTTCAAACGAGCCCAAAATTAAATTTCAAAAAAAAAAAAAGCTGGTCTGGTTCAAACTCGGTTTAGCAGAAAATCTGGTTCAGCGGTTCGCCCGGTTCGACCAAAATAGCAGACCGACCCGCTGATGCAGCATTGATGCCAGACTGACGTCAGCATTTTTCATGATGCACGCAGTGGATCCATTTAAGGGCATTTCGAAAATTTCATATGAAGAAGCGCATGCTCTGATTGGCTGAAGAATGCAGCGGTCCATGCAACACCGATGGCTCGCGCATGGTCTACAGAGGGCAATTTGGGAATTTTGTCTGATCCGATGGGCGCCTTTCACTGAGAACTTTGATCGGACGGCCAAAATGCATGCGCTGATGAACGGCATCCGCAGCTCCCGATCGAGATCCAACGGCTGAGATTCATCCCGACTTTAAACTAAAGATCAGAAGGCCTTCTTTCTGTGCATGATCTGATGGCCCAGATTCAATCCAACGATTGATCCGATGGCTGGCCATAAATTTTGACTTGATCTAAAACATTTTAAAGGATTTTTAAGCGATTTTTGGACCATTTGATCGAACATCCAATGGTCAGAAATCATCCAGATCCTAATTTGAGTTGTTTTGAGAGTTTTAAACCTAATTTTCAAAGGATTTTGATGGAAAATCAAACTCTTTATCCTATAAAAATAGAGTACCTGCTGTTGTCCGTGAAAAAAAGGGAGAGAGAGAAGGGAAAAAGAAGAGAAAAGAGGAGAAGTTAGAGAAAAAAAGAAAAGGGAGAGTGAAAAAGGAAAAGTTAGAAAAAAAAAAAAAAAAAAAAGAAAGAGAGGAGAGAGGTAGAAAGAGAAGAGAGATTTGTTGAGAAAAAAAGGAAAGGGTTTTTAATTGATTTTTCTTTCGACAATCAAGAACATCGATCAAGGAGCTTCTTCTTCTTCACCAAGTTCTCCACACCAAGAGCAACGGAACAATCAATTTCAGCAATCAAACAGTCTAATTTCTCTTATGCTTTTTATTTTATTTGCTATTTTTGAACTTGTTATCATGAACTAAATTTTCTTTTACTAAGGCTAAGGTGTAGCCACTCTTTTGATGCAATATTCAGTATGATTTATTTTTAATTTAAATTTTATTCATGAGGAGTATATAAATCTGATCTTAATGCTTTTAGATTACTGGCCATCTTCTAATTGATCTGATGAACATAGATGTTACGGACCAAGTACATCTATGTTATTGCTTCTTGATTATATACCTTGTATTATGAATCAAATTAGAATTCATATGCATGCAGGAAATTTTAGTGTGCACTTTGGATGCAGCGTATTTTAATTAGAGAGTTTCACAAAACCTTAATGCATTAATATTTATTTAAATTACACCTGGACCAAAGAGATAATTAATAAATATTGATAGTTTTGCTATGTCTGGACCAAAGGATAGTGAATAAATTAGGAGACTCCACCATCACATGAAATAAAATTAAACTAATAATCTGAATATTGTATTGACTGAGTTGGTGAACCGATTGCCTTAGTAATCCATCGCTCTTAAATTTAAAACCCTAATAATTACACTCTCTCTATTTCTAAAAAAAAAAATTATTTCTTTCTTTATTTTGTTCTTTAATTTCTTATTCTCATAAATCGATCTTCTAAATAAAGCATAGGAAAGAGCTTTTCAGTACTTATTTTTCAATCCTCTAGGGACGATACTCTACTCATTCACTTTATTACTTGATCGACTGATGCACTTGCCATAGCTATAAATTAGCATGCATCAGAGATCTTATCTCCAATCGAGGTTGAAGGAGATCTTATCTCCTATTGAAGGATTGGAGCTTGAGGGAGATCTTATCTTCAACTGAGGTTGAAAGAGATCTTATCTCCTTTTGAGGTTGACGTTGAAGCTCGGAGAAGATTTTATCTCCAACCGAGGTTGAAGGAGATCTTATCTCCTATTGAAGGGTTGAAGCTCGGGAGAGATCTTATCTCCAGCTGAGATTGAAGAAAATCTTATCTCCTGTTGAGGTTGACGTTGAAGTTCGGAGGAGATCTCATCTTCAATCGAGGTTGAAGTTGAAGCTTGGGGAAGATCTTATCTCCGGACGAGGTTGAAGAAGATTTTATCTCCTGTTGAGATTAACGTTAAAGCTCGAGGAAGATCTTATCTCTAGTCGAGGTTGAAAGAGATCTTATCTCCTATTGAGGTTGACATCGAAGCTCAGGAGAGATCTTATCTCCAATCAAGATTGAAGGAGACCTTATCTCCTATTGAGGTTGACGTTGAAGCTCAGAAAAGATCTTATCTCCAGCCGAGGTTTAAGAAGATCTTATCTTCTGTTAAGATTGACATTCAAGCTTGGTGGAGATCTTATCTTCAATCGAGGTTGAAGGAGATCTTATCTCCTGTTGAAGAATTAGAGCTCGAGGAAGATCTTATCTCCAACCGAGGTTGAAGGAGATCTTATCTCCTATTGATATTGAAGTTGAAGCTCGGGGGAGATCTTATCTCCAACTGAGGTTGAAGAAGATTTTATCTCCTATTGAGGTTGGCGTTGAAGCTCAAAGAAAATCTTATCTTCAGCCGAGGTTGAAGGAGATCTTATCTCCTATTGAAGTTGGCATTGAAGCTCGGAGGAGATCTTATCTCCAATCGAGGTTGAAGGATCCCTCCTCTCACCTCATCTAAAATGAACGAGACCTTCGACTTTGCTCACATTAGAATGAGGTTCTCCTCCTATTTCTGACGGACTATAGGAGTACATAAGGGCCATTGTCAGGACCTCTCCCCTCATCTCATCTAAAATAAATGAAGCCTTCGACTTTGCTCACGTTAGGATGAGGTTCTCCTCCTATTTCTAATGGGCTGTAGGTGCACATAAGGACCGTGGTCAGGGCTTCTTTCCTCATCTCGTCTAAAACAAACAAGACCTTCGACTTTGCTCACATTAGGATTGAGGTTCTCCTCCTATTCCTAACAAGTTGTAGGAGCACATAAGGACCGTTGTCAAGGCCTCTCCCCTCATCTCGTCTAAAATGAACGAGGTCTTCGACTTTGCTCATGTTAGGATGAGGTTCTCCTCCTGTTCTTAATAGACTATAAGGGCACATAAGGACCGTTATCAGAGCCTCTCTCCTCATCTCATCTAAAATGAATGAGGCATTCGACTTGCTCATGTTAGGATGAGGTTCTCCTCTTTTTTCTAACATGATCACTATTGATTGTTTTTTTTCTATCGTCACATAGTTTTTATATCGAGAAACAATAATGTTGAAATGAAGAAGGTTTATTGAAAAAAAATTACCGACAGTACATTCTCAAATTCTCTGAGTTTCAAGATCGTGGGAGCATTGTTCCTCTGAGCTCCTTTAGACGATAAGTTTCGGATCGAATGACCTTCTCTACTTCATACGGGCCTTTCTAATTTGGGGTATGCTTCTCCTAGTTTTGAGATTGAGAGATGGCAGCTCGTCGAAGTACTAAGCCCCCCCAAAGATAGCATTGATGATGCTAGAAGGTGGTCAATCTTCTTGTTGTTCCTCCCTCATTGGTGGTTCTAGCTATGGTAGCGCCCATGGTTGATCTTCTCTTACTTCAGGCCGACGTCTGTGGAGCATTGAGGGAGGCGTAGTTGTGAAACCTTTTGGGGGAAACTTCTTCGCATCCTTCCATCGGGGCTTCTTTGATGATGAGCTCGAGAAGGAGTTCGGACTCGCTTGCGCTCAGGGGGAGTTCATGAGCGCAGCCGAACTTCATTCGACCCTTCATCAGCAGTGGGTTTACTAGACTCGTTTGCCTGCTACTCTCCTATGGCTTCCTCATCTCTCAATTTGAAGGCTTCTTCCATTCAGCCCGAGCTAGCAGATCAGCAAAATTTTTAGGATACTTCTCTAGGAAGAATAGCAAATCATTCTTCTGAAGGTCATCCTTAAGTGCGGCCATTGCAATAGACTGGTCCAGGTTTTGGACCTTCAATGCAGCAGCATTAAATCGGATGACATAAGTCTGGATAGATTCTTCCTCCTTCTACTTGATATTCATCAGAAAATCCGAACCTCGGCATGGACGTCGGTTGTTGATGAAGTGAGCCGCAAACTGATAGCTCGTTTGGTCAAAGAAGAAGATCGTACCCAGCTTCAACACCGAGTACCAATTTCTTACTGCTCCCTTTAAAATAGATGAAAAAGCTCAATATAAGATGGTGTCTGATGCACCATGGAGTAGCATCATAGTCCGAAAGATCTCCAGGTGATCGATCGGATTAGAGGTTCCATCGTAGCTTTCAAATCAGGGGAAGCTTGAAGTTTGGCGAAATGGGCTCTTGCATAATTCGAAAAGAGAAAAGAAAGGATCGGTGCGGACGTCATCATGGTAAGCTGGGACGACGTGATGGAGTTTCTCAATCTGTCGATCCATCTTCCGCAGTTTTTGATCGAGGACGTCATCTCGATCGTAGATCTTGGAAGGCTTCCGACTGTAGATGGGGAAGATTTCTTTCGGAGAAGAATCATAATCCGAACAAGGATCCTCTGCTCTCTATTTCTCCTTTCCAAGGGTGATGGATATGCTAGCCCAAGTGCTCTTCTTTGGGACTGATTTCTGACATCCTGATGGTGAATTTTCTGATGGAATCATCATCGAAGGCTGTCGCATGGCCTGCACTATCTCAGTGAGGCCCTGAATCTACTACATCAGCAGATTAAACTGCTTCGAATCTACCATGACCACTGATGGAGGAGGTTGAAGCATCGATGCTGGAGCCGAAATGGATAGGTCTAGCTCGGATTTGACGGCAGAAGCGGTAGATCTCTGAGTAGTTGCCTTCTTTGGAGGCATTTCTTGAGATTGAGGGAGAGGATGGAGATGGATCTTGGAGAAGAAGATCCACAGGATTGGCTGAGCACTCCTTTAAGAACAAGGCTACCTCAGAAATAATAGGTCCTTCCTCTAGCGTCAATCCTGTTGGTACAGAATTTGGTCGACTCCAGATCGAGCTGGAGTTGAGGAAGAAGAGGTCACCATCGGTGACCTGCAAAACAAAGTTCCATCCGAAGTTGGTGGTGGTGGCTTTGGCAGGACTTTCCGATGATCAAGTCAGCTCTTCTGGCCAATAGAAATGGAGTAATCAGGCAAGAGTTCAGCAGAGTTTTTGGAAAGGAGAAAAGAGCTTAAAGAAAACGTATTTAGAGGGTCTCTTTTTATGGACGGAGCCTGATTGATAGTAACAGCCATATCGTCTGGTAGTAGACCACTCGGGACCGCATGGGATTTGGTACGAAGAGAAAAAGATGTCGTCTGTAGCAGACTGATAGTGACAGCCATAGTCATCTGGTAGCTGACCGCTCGGGGCCACGTGAGAGGGACGCCGTCTACAGCAGACTGATAGTGATAGCCGTAGCCGTCCGGTACTAAGCCGCTCGGGGCCATGTAGAGGGGTGAAGAGCTTTGACGCATGCCAATTCTAGAGAAGTTCAAACTCTTAAAGAAAATACGACTAGAGAGGATCATCCGAGAGAAATGCTACTCGAAATCTGAAAGTAATCTGCTGGAGGAATTTGGATGGAGTTTGACTGATGGAGAACTTCAGAAGGAGTCCGATTGATGAAGAATTCTACTGAAGGAGAAGTTCGGAAGGAGTTTGGCTCCTGGAGGAATCTGATTGAAGGAGAAGTCCGAAAGGAGTTCGACTTCTAGAGGAATCCATCTGAAGGAGAAGTTTGGAGGAGTTCGGCTTCTGAAAAAATCCATCTGAAGGAGAAGTTCGGAGGAAGTTCGGCTCCTAGAGAAATCTGACTGAGGAAAAAGTCCGGAAGGAGTTCGACTCCTAGAGGAATCCATCCGAAGGAGAAGTCTGGAAAGAGTTTGGCTTTAAGAGGAATTTGACTGAAGGAGAAATCTAGAAGAAGTTCGACCGCTGGAGGAGTTTGGATGGGATCCAATCGCTAGAGGAAAATTTTCGATCGAAGCTCTTCCGTGATTATCAGTTGTATTAGGCTAAGCATCAGACTGTACTTCGATAAAAATAAAATTTATTTTTAATAATAAATATCAATATATAAATTATTTAACTATCATCCTAGTAAGAATGATTAAAAAGAAAAATAAACTCGAGCTCTACAAATTTGTGTATTATTGAAGGGGTACAAATGTGGATTGACGACGTTTGGAGGGCAGCGATCGGTGGAAACCTAGCGTGGTGCGATGGCGATGGAGAGCTTTGTCGATGGTTGGTCCATGTTTGCATGGGATCACATATTTACATGGGATCACATGATATGCCACGTCTACAGCAGACTGATAGTGATAGCCGTAGCCATCCAGTACTAAGCCGCTCGGGGCCACGTGGAGGGATGAAGAACTTTGACGTATGCCAATTCTAGAGAAGTTCGAACTCTTAAAGAAAATACGGCAAGAGAGGATCATCCGGGAGGAATGCTACTCAAAATCTGAAAGTAATCCGTTGGAGAAATTTGGATGGAGTTCGACTGATGGAGAACTTCAGAAGGAGTCCGACTGGTGAAGAAGTTCGGCTGAAGGAGAAGTTCAGAAGGAGTTCGGCTTCTAAAGGAATCTGATTGAAGAAGAAGTTCGAAAGGAGTTCGACTTCTGGAGGAATCCATCTGAAGGAGAAGTTTGGAGGAGTTTGGCTCCTGAAGGAAAATATCTGAAGGAAAAGTTCGGAGAGAGTTCGGCTCCTAGAGGAATCCGACTGAAGGAGAAGTCTAGAAGAAGTTCGATTTCTAAAGAAATCCATCCGAAGAAGAAGTTTGGAAAGAGTTCGGCTCTAAGAGGAATTTAACTAAAGGAGAAATATAGAAAAAGTTCGACCGTTGGAGGAGTTCGACTGGGATCCGATCGCTGAAGAAAAATTTTCGATCGAAGCTATTTTGTAATTATTAATTTATATTAGGCTAAGCATCAGACTGAATTTTGATAAAAATAAAATTTATTTTTAATAATAAATATTAATATATAGATTATTTAAGCATCATCTCAGTAAAAATGATTAAAAAGAAAAATAAATTGGAGCTATGTAAATTTGTGTATTATTGAAGGGGTACAAATGTGGATTGAGGACGTTTGGAGGGCAGCGACCGGCAGAAACCTAGCGTGGTGCGATGGCGATGGAGAGCTTTGTCGGTGGTTGGTCCATG
This sequence comes from Cocos nucifera, assembly GCA_006176705.1. NCBI lineage: Eukaryota > Viridiplantae > Streptophyta > Magnoliopsida > Arecales > Arecaceae > Cocos > Cocos nucifera. The sequence continues at coordinate 255,523 of QRFJ01001752.1, forward strand.
TTTGCATGGGATCACGTGATGATAGCTGGATGAATTTTTTTTTTATTTTTTTTGATAAGGATGACAGCTGGATGATTGGTACCTCTCCTTTAGCCGCATCCACCATTCGTCGTCACTTGATTAGAAAACACCAGTTCAGCCAATGCGAATATGCCACGTCAATGGATTGGGCATGGGCCACCCTGATCACGTGTACGGCAAGTGGTTAGGGAGGCTTGTTGCTATTTTGTGCTTATTTTAGTCTTTGGGTGCTCATGCACTTCTTTTTAGGTAAGATTGGAAGAGCGTAAAAATCATGTTAACCAACCTAAACTAACGTCCTTTGTGGCAAGGAATCACATTCATCTGTGAGTCACAATTATTTGATTGGTAGAAGAGTTCCTCTAAAAGGAAGCGGTTTGGTTGATTTTATCGATTCCCCAACTAGACCAGATCAACAGGCCGGATAGACTTTAGGCCCGCTTCAATCTAAACTATCATATTAGTTAGTCCGATTTAGATTAGGCCCAAGCCCGACCTTCGAGCCTACTTGCCAGACTCGCATTTGCCATTCATCAAGCTGCAAGCTTTTGGACCAGCCTCTTGAGATGCCTCTACTTTTTTTTTGTCGAATTATTAATTTAGCTTCCACTGGCGACGGGCAGGGCCGATGGGGAAGGGGACGAAGAATGGAATAATGTGAGTGGCAAGCATAAAGTGGGAGAGGATCAGGAGGGCATCGGTGTGAAGAGGTCGAGAAAAAGTGATGGTGGATGCCTGAGCTTGGGCTGTGGATATTTTTCTTTGAGGGAAGCCAGATTAGGGATGGTAGTGGTATCTAATGGGAGGGGGTCGGTGGGGGATTAGGACATGAGGTTGGAGGAGGAGGAGGGGGTCGGTTGATGATTGGGATGGGAGGGGGCGGAGGGGAGAGGGGGGCCATGCATGGTGGGATCGAGGGAGGAGGAGAGAAAGGATAAGGCTGGTAGGGGGAGGAGGTGGGTGCTGTAGTTAGCATCAAAGCCCTTGAAGTTTGCAGCAGGAAGGGTGGAGTGGTGCGAGAGCTCATAGGAAGGAGAGGATGGAGAGAAAGGCGAGGAGGACGAAGAGATGATTTATTAAGTTTATATTATTATATATATTACATAAAATTGGACTCGTGTAGGACTTAGGCTGGGTTGATGTAAACCCGAGGCAGGTCTGTTTCACGGTCAGGCTCAACTTTCAGACGTGCCCCGACCTTTGGGCTTAAAAACTAGGTGTGGGCCAGGGGGGCTGCTTAGCATTTAAGTAGGCCTGCTGCCAACATACGCAAAATGTTGGTTTTGTTTTGTCATCCTTGGGTACCCGCAGCCGCTTCATCTTGGACCACATTATAAATGATATATTTATTTTTATTTGAGAAAAAATTTAATTCCTAGATGATTTAATTTTTAGTGGCTAACTCTTCACACATGCTAATAGGAATTCTATGTGCACGCAAGTACACATGTTTATAAGCACAATTTAAATGTATAAAATCCATGACTAAAAGTTAAATGCTAATTGTCAAAATAACAAGGTGTAAAATGGAAGACATAAAAATGGTCGTGTGTTAAAATTTCCCGACAAATTTATTTTCCAAAGTCCCATAACTGCCATAGCGATGGCTAGCAAAAGAAAGGTGAAGCCTTTTTAGCCATAGTTACCAAATCTTTTGCGGTATGTTCCAGCTTAAATTAAAAAATAATTATAAATATAAAAAATTACTCTTACAAAATAGATATTTTTTATAGTAAATTAGTAAAAAAAATTTTGGTCCTAGTTTTAAATTAAAAATAGCTTTCTGGTTGAGTTTTAAGTAAAAGTAGCTCTCCATTCTAAATATAAATTAAAAGTAGTTTTTCATTTAGCATGAAATGATCAAATTATTCCTACAGTTATAAAATAGTACTATCTTTTTGTAAAATAGTACTATCTTATTATAAAACAGTACTATCTTTTTGTAATATAATATCATATTATAAAACAGTACTGTCTTATTGTAATATAATACTGTCTTATTGGAATATAATACGGTCTTATTGAAAAGTAATACTATCTTATTATAAAATAGTACTATCTTATTGTAACGTAATACTGTCTTATTGTAAAAGAATACTGTCTTATTCTAACTTAATACTATCTTATTAGAAAGTAATACTATCTTGTTATAAAATAGTACTATTTTATTATAATATATTACTATTTTATTATAAAATAATATTATCTTATTGTAAATTAGTACTGTCTTATTATAATATAATACTTTTTTATTATAAAATAATACTATTTTATTAGAAATTAATACTATCTTATCATAAAATAGTACTATCCTATTATAATATAAACTACTTTATTGTGAAAGAATACTGTCTTATTGAATGTAATACTATTTTATTTGAAAGTAATATCGCCTTGAAAAGTAATACTATCTTGTTATAAAATTGTACTATATTGTTTTATTGTTGCTTTATAATTATAGGAGCAATTTGGTTATTTCATATAATTTGGAGAGCTGCTTTTAATTTATGTTTGGAATGGGGCGCTCTTTTACTTGAAACTTAAATAAAGAGCTGCTTTTAAGTTAAAACTTAATGGAGAAATTTTTACTAGTTTACCCAACTTTTTATTTGGTGAACCTATTTTTAGCCTCTTTATTTAGTCTTTCAAGAGGCGATTATTTTCCATCACTAATTTTTGCAGAAGTATGGGTTTCTATGACACCAACCCAAAGGAAAGGGCGCTTGCTTATTCTCTGTCTCCATGATCTGTTGTCATTGATCTGAAAGGGCCCTATATTATCTCCACGTTGTTTTCTTTCTTTATTTATCATGTTGTAGTTGTACACTAAACCTATAAGAGAATATACTGAGATCTATTTTCTTTTGGTTCTCTATTGTAACTAACATGTATGCATCCTGGCATATAACAGTTATAAACAATTTTAATCTTATTGGACTCTTAATACATACTAACAGGTTAAGAGCTTCTTTTAGAGTTGGTGCACCGTTTTAAAAGCTCAATGTTGATTTTGAATCCCCTCCAGTTTAGTTGATTTAGTTATCTCTCTTTTTTTTCTTTTTTCTAATGAAAAGGAAGGCTTAGTCACCCAAATTTATTACAAGTAAAAGGATTTCAACTTAGTCATGTGGCTAGAGGATAAGAAATAAAAGAAAAGCATAGAAAGTAAAATATATTATAAAAATAGAAAAATTTATCTATGCAATTTTTGGCTTTTGCCGATGCAAAATAATAACATTTCTAAGTATCATAAACATTAAAGACAATGATGCTTATAAGCATCAATTAACTTTAATTAAATGATGCTTATAAACATCACCAAAAGATGATGCTTCTTAATGGTGGTTTTAAGTATCGTCATCTAATGATGCTTAAAAGCATCATCATCGAACTGATCTAATGATGCTTTAAGCATAGTCATTTAATGATGCTTAAGAGCATCATTAAATCTAGCCCTTTGCGACCTTCCAAAGCATCGCTAACAATTTTTTAAACAAAAAAAAATTATTATTTAAAATTTTATGAAACCTGTATCATCAAAATAACATTTGATGAAAATATCCCTAATATAAAATTAAAGATTTTACAAAACCTTTAGCCATACATGACTACAGGTTAACACAAATCAAATCATAAATTTTGATGAGTGGATTTAGTCCACAAATCAAATGGGGAAAAGAAAAGCAATAACGCAAGTAGATAAAAAATTACAGAGATGTTATTGGCAATGGAAGGCCCATAGCATAGAGATCTAATCCTGCTCGCCTTGAAACAAAACAAAATCATATAACAGCTTAATCATTACTTGTCCAGTACAACCCAGTTGGCTTGAGCTTGCTTGCATTCAAGTGAACAGGAAGAACAGAGCAATTGCTTGGGTACTTTTACCTTATTTGGATCATAAACATCATGTAGCCGAAGCATCATCTGAGCACACATTTCTATAGTATCAGACTTCTGGTCTAATGAAGTTCCAAAACGTGACTTCCTATGGCCATTGGCACGGTCCCTTGCAAATCTTGGAAACCCCCATAGTTTTCTATCTGAAGGTTTGAAACCAAAACAAGCACATAGGTTCTCCGATCATCAGCTAACAGCAAGATATACATGATTATTCATAGTTGAAATTAGTTTTGCAAGAAACGGAGATCCTTAACATCATGGTATCCTTTGCTTGATAGAGTGACGTGTGATTTAGCAATAAGCTTCTAATCCGAAATCATTCTTCGCAAAGCCATTCGTGACATGTCTCAACTCTGAAGGATGCAAATCCTGATTAAGCAATCTACATGCTCATACCAAGTTTTTTTTACTACGGTAAGATCAAGATTCACCAAGCTACTAAATTGGAAAGTCGGTATGACCTTGTGAAAAGCGTTGGATTAAAAACAACAAAAAAATGGTTCTCGATGCATATAATGTGAAAGCTGGATGTGATACCTAAGGTCTGCAAAACATCCGCATTCAGCAACTTATGAACCCAAACCACCTTCTTAGGAATACTGAACGCGAGGTCTCAAAACGAAAAACGCTTTGGTTTTGAGACATAATGCACAATAAAAAAGAAAAAAAAATTTTCAAAAACCGGGATGTGAGTTAGCACAGTAACTATCATAGTAACTATTAGGGATAGACCTTTTCCTGCCAAAGTCTAAGAAGGATTCAAGTCTTGGGACGATCTCGTCCAGTGACAGCAATCGTGGCCAACTTCATACAATAACTCGAAAACCTCCGAGGCCTCGAGTCTCGCCCGAACAAGCTTGAACAGTGGCGGCGGCTTTTGAAGCAGTTAAGTGACTAGTCATGATGCAGTCTGGCCTGATCGGCCTTGAAGCTGCTTGGACTCTCTCCTTACCAGAATTCGTCCGGATTGTTCAACATTGAATTGACACCGAATCGATAGAACTCCTTCCTGGACGAACTTCTGCAATCTGCAAAGAGTGGCAGACCTCTGCATTCTCGCACCAAGAGTTTTGGATACGTGAGCGAAAGAGCTTCATCTTCACCTTATTAACCTTTGGGCGTTCATGAAAGTCGCAGAGCTTCAAAAAAAATGATTGAGTTGCAAAAGTATCATAGTCATCTACAGCCGCCAATCAAGCTCTCGACGGTCGATCTCCATCCGGTCACCAGATAGGCTCCTTTTGGTCGAACTCCTCTAGTCTTCTGAACTCCCTCAGTGACGTCCCAGTCGGACCCCCCCAGCGGATCTCCTTCTGAGCCACCCACAGTTGGATTCCTTCCGGACTCCTCCAGTGGATTCTCCTGGATTCCTTCTGGATGATCTCCTTCCGGACGATCTTCTCAATTGTGCTCTCATCGGACGAACTTCTTCAGTTATTCTCCTTCCGGATGATCTCCTCTAGTCGGATACCTCCATCCGATCTCCTTCCAGGTGATCTTTTCCAGGAGAAATTATTATGAACGAGCTTCTTTCAGTCGCGAGGTAAGTTTTCTTCAGTCGACTTTCTCCCAATCACCTAGGAGGATCTCATCATCCACATCAATTCGGCTATCAGCTTAATACAAATCAACATACAAGCAGACGACCTTAAAGGAGTCTGAACTACTCTGGAACTGATGTAATCTAAAGCTTTTCACTGCTAACACCTGCTCCATCCAAATTTCAACTATTAAATTCCAACAGACTAGCACGTCACGACAACGAACACTATCCTCCATAACAAACTTCACGTGGTCTGAATAGTCCACTATCAGATGATTACAACTATCACCATCAGTTTGTTACAGGCTCCGTCTATAAAAGGGACTCTCTAGATACGTTTTCTCTAGGCTCTCATTCTCCTTCCTATTGCTCTGCTCCTTAATTTTCTGAGCACTCCATTTTTATTGATCGGAAGAGCTGACTTGACCATCGACGGGTCCTACCAGAGCCACCAACCCTAACTCTGGTCAGAACTTTATTTTGTAGGTCACCGACGGTGGCCTCATCTCTCCCAACTTTAGCTCACTTCGGTGTCAATCAGATTTCATACCAACAGGATTGGTGCTAGAGGGTCCTAAATCCTTATTCTAAAAGGAGCGCTAAGTCGATTCTGATTGTTCTCTTCTCTAAGATTCAAGATTCATCTCTATCTAATTCTTCTCAGTTTCTGAAATACCTCCGAAAAAGGCAACCACTCGAAGATTCACTACCTCTACCACTAGATCTGAGCCAGGCCCATCTGCTTCAACACCATCATCGGTACCATAACCTCCTCTACTAGCGGCAATGGTGGATTCAGAGCAATTTAATCTATTGGTACAGCAGGTTTGCGGCCTCACCGAAATGGTGTAGGCCATGCAGCAACTCCAGGCAGAGGTTCAACTGGAAAACCTCCCGTTGGGATGTCAAGAACCGATTCCAAGGAGGCATACTCGGGTCAGTAGACCCATTGCATTTAGAAAGGGGAAGCAGAGAGCAGAGAGTCCATGTTCTGATCATGATTCTTCTCCAGAAGAGATCTTTTCTATCTACAGTTGAAAACCCTCCAAGATCCACGATCGAGATGAGGCCCTCAATTGGAAGCTTCAAGAAATAAATCGATGGATTGAAGAGCTCCACCATGCTGCCCCAACTAACTATGATAATGTCTGCACTGATCCTTCTTTCTCCTAGAAAATCATGCAGGAGCCAATTTCGCTGAACTTCAAGCTCCACTAATTCGAGAGCTACGATGGGATCACCAATCTGGTCGACCATCTGGAGGCCTTCCAGACCATGATGCTGCTTCATGACGCGTCGGACGCTATCTTGTGCCGAGCCTTCCCATCTACTCTGAAGGAAGCAGTAAAAAATTAGTACTCGACACTGAAGTCGGGTATGATCTTCTTCTTTGATCAAATGAGTCATCAGTTTATGGCTCATTTCATTAGTAGCCAACGTCCCAGGTGAGGTTCAGACTCTCTCATCAACATCAAATAGTAGGAAGAAAAGTCCATCCGAACTTATGTCAACCACTTCAACACTGCTGTATTGGAGGTTCGAAACTTGGACCAATCTATTGCCATGGCAACATTGAAGGATGGTCTTCAGAAGAATGACCTACTATTCTTTCTGGAAAAGAAGTATCCTAAAAATTTTGCTGATCTACTAGCTCGGGTAGAAGGCTATGCTCGAGTTGAAGAAGCCTTTAAGCTGAAGGATGAGGAAGCTGCAAGAGAGTGGCAGGCAGGCGAGTCTAGCAAGCCCGCATTTGAAGAAAAGCCAAATGAAGTTCGACCGCGTTCACGTACTCCTCCTAAGCGCAGGCGAATCCGAACCCCTCCTCGAGCTCGCCATCAAAAGAGCCCCGATAGAAGGGAATGGAGGATCTCTCTCCTTAGAAGATTTCACAACTATGCCTCCCTCAATGCTCCAAAAACTCAAGTGCTGATGGAGATCAAGGAGCAACTGTCGAGATTAGAGAGGATGCGCACTAACCCTAGCAAGTGCAATCCTAACAAGTACTATCTCTACCATCATGATCATGGTCATGATACTGAAGAATGTATTCAGCTCCAAGATAAGATCGAGAAGCTCATCACGAGGGGCTGACTTGATCGTTTTCTGCAGCATCGGCCTAAGGCGAGAGAAGATCAATCGAGGGCGCAGCCATAGCTGGAGCCACCAAGGAGGGAGGAGCAGCAGAGAGACCGACCGCCTCTTGGCATCATCAACGCCATCTGTAGGAGACTTCGGTGGGAGGAGGCTGGCGGATTTGAAGATCGGCTAAAAGATGGAGAACTGAAGAGCCTATTGCTTTCACTGAAGAAGATGCACAAGAAGTTTAGTTCTCATACAATGATGCAGTTGTAATAACTTTAAACATAGCAGATTATGATATATGCTGTGTTCTTATCGATAATGAAAGTTCAACCGATATCTTATTCTATGATACTTTCTCCTAAATGTCTACACTTAATAATCAGCTCAGATTAATGAATTCTCCATTGGTTGGCTTCACTGGAGATGCAGTACTAGTTAAGGGTGCAATAATACTAACCGTGGCTGTAGGGCAATACCCAAAGCAAGCCAAAGCACAGATCGACTTTCTGGTAGTAAAGGCCCCATTATCCTACAACGTAATTCTCAATCGACCAGGTCTAAACGCACTCTAGGCTGTGGTGTCGATGTACTACTTGAAAGTAAAGTTTTCGACAAGCTGTGGAATCGGGGAGATCAGGCCTTGGTAAGGAACTGTTTACTCCATTGCCTTATAAAAGGATAGCCATCCCAACCCTTACCTAATTGATGGGCTGGATGTCCGTGACGATCTTATTGAGGAGCGGGGTGAGCCCATGGAAGATCTTATAACCATTCCTCTGAATGACAAAAACATAGAGCATACAATGCAGATCAACCCCAATTTGGGGGATGAAGTCTGAGAGCAGCTCATTACCTTCTTATAGAAGAATGCTGACGTCTTCGTCTGGATTCTAGCAGACATGCTAGAAATTGATGTCAAAGTCATGGAACATCGATTGGCCATCGATCCTAAGTATAGGCCAGTGAAAGAGAAAATTTAAGGTCATACACCAGAAAGGTAGAAGATAATAGCGAAGAAAGTGGATAAGATCCTCAAAGTTGGATTCATCCGAGAAGTCCACTATCCGAGTTGGAGAATGTGAGGCCTAGTTAGGAAGGCCAATGGCAAGTGGAGAATGTGGATCGACTTCAAGAAGTAGAATAAGGCCTACCGAAAGGATAGATACCTCCTACCTAGAATTGATCAACTGATGGACACAAGCTCGGACCATGAGCTCCTCATCTTTATGGATGTCTTCTTTGGCTACAATGAAATCCGGATGGCACCAGAGGATGAAGAAAAAATTGCTTTTATTACTAATCAAGATCTTTATTATTACAGGATCATGTCCTTTGGACTTAAAAATATAGGCATAACCTATCAACGTCTAGTCAATAAGATCTTCAAGGAACAGATCGACCGCAATATGAAAGTCTACGTGGACAATATGCTTGTTAAAAGCCAGACCTTATCCAATCATATTGTCGACCTTGAAGAGATCTTCAACACCCTTCGAAGGCATAAGATGAAGTTGAATCTGACTAAATGCACCTTCGCAGTGACCTCAAGAAAATTCTTAGGGTTCATGATCTCAAGGCGGAGGATCGAAGCTAATCCAGAGAAGATCTAGGCCATCCAGGAGATGATGATCCCAAAATCAATAAAAAAAGTCCAGCGCCTAATCAGGAAGATGGCATCTTTAAACCGCTTTATTTTAAAGTCGGTCGAGTGGTGTATGCCCTTCTTCCAGATCCTCAAGCAATCAAAGAATTTCTGCTAGACGGTAGAGTACCAACATGCATTCGAAGAACTCAAGAGCTACCTTGATTCGCTCCCACTATTGGCAAAGCCCGAGCTCGAAGAAGAATTATTCCTATACCTGGTGGTCTCTCCTACAGCCCTGGCAGCGATCCTGATCAAGGAAGAGGCAAAAGTACAATGATCGATTTACTACATGAGTCGAGTCTTGAGAGATGTGGAGATCATGTACACTAAATTAAAAAAAATTAACTTACGTTCTTCTGATTGCAGCCAGGAGACTTTGGCCCTACTTCCAGAGGCATACCATAACACTCTTCACGATCAACCAATCAAGGTAGTTCTTCATCAAGCAGATGCCTCTAAAAGAATAGCGAAGTGGGCTATTGAGCTGATAGAGTTTGACATCAACTATCGACCTCGGCCATCAATCAAATTTTAGATACTAGCCAATTTTATAGTTGAATGCATAATCCCAGATGATGCCAAACTTGAGCAGAATGAGGCCAGCATTTCGTGGTTGCAGCCTAGCTCCCCTAAAGAAAGGGTAGACCTTTCTGAAGGTTTTTGGGGCCTTGTATGTGGATAACTCTTCCAATGCTTTTGGTGCAGGTGTGTTGGAAATATGCGCTCTTCCTACATGGATCGATGTGGTCGTCGGTGATTAGCCAAGCAATCAAGGAAGTACTTCTTAGAGATCTCTATGGAAGCACGATCAAATAAATCAAGGAATAGAGAAGAAGAGATTTTCAAGAGAAAAGAGCTTTTATTCAGTATATTTCAGCACTCTCACAATCTTGACCTATTTTCAGTATATATACTTTACAAAGGATCAAACCTAAGCTCATAGAAAAACTTCTAAAACCCAAATAATCTACGTACATAAAATAATAACCCACAAAAATTGAGTTGGCCTAGTTTTAGACTGAGCTGGCTAACTTGATACTGGGTTAGCTCAGTCCCAGACTGAGCCGACCTAGTTGTGTACCATGCCAACAGTCCAAAAATGTTGCTCTCTATCTGAATTTTTCTTTGAGACCTAGCTGACCCAGTCCTGGACTGAGCCAACCTAGTTTTCAACTGAGCCAGCTCAGTCGTTGACCCAATCTTGGACTGAGCCGATCCAGTTCCCAACTGAGCCAGCTCAGTCTCAGAATGAGCCGGCCCAATTTTTTAACTTTACTATTGAAACTGGTTCTTCTTCCGGCTCACTTTCATCTTTCCATAACCTATCTTCTCATATTTTTAAGACTTGAGAGTGCCACTTCTAAGCTCACATTCTCCATCTTAGAGCTTTCAAATCCTTGTGAACTCATCTCTTCTCAATAGATCCATTCATACCACATATCTCTAAAAGCTATCTTTGGGGAGTACCTTCGTGAGTGCATCAGACTGATTCTCTTTGGTATGGACCTTCATCAGTTCCACTTCATCTTCCTCTATCAGCACTCTGATCTTGTGGTACCTCACGTCTATATGCTTTGTGTGTGCATGATAAACTGGATTCTGTGCCAACAATAGAGTACTCTGACTATCACTAAATAGTGTAACCTTGCTCTGCTCCACTCCTAACTCATCAATCAGCCTTCTAAGCCAAAGGGCTTTCTTTGCAGCCTTCGTTATCACAATGTACTCGACCTCTATGATAGACAAGGCCATGATTGACTGAAGGATTGATCTCCAAGACATCGATTCATCATATACGCAGAAGAGGTATCTAGTAGTAGACCTCCTTGTATCAAGATCACCAGCATAATTTGCATTAAAAAATCCTTCCAAAGAATCTGAACCTTCACACATCTTCATAAATTATTCTCCAAATTCTTTCGACTACCCACTAAACACCAAACCATAATTCCTTATTCCATGTAGATATCTCAATATCCATTTCAAAGCTTTTCAGTGTTCCTTCCCAGGGTTAGCCATGTATTTACTAATCATGCTCACAGCATGTGCTATATTTGATCTACAGCATACCATAGTGTACTTCACACTACCTACAATATTTGCATAAGAAACTCATTCCATATACTCTCTCTCCTCTTCTGACTGGAGGCACTATAACTTGGAGAGAGACATATAGCTCGATAATGGCGTCTTTATAGGTTTGACCTTCTTCGTTCCAAACCTCTCCAGAATCTTCTGGACATACTTTTCTTGTGATAAATGGAGCACTCCTTTGCACCTATCTTTGCAAATCTCCATTCCAAGGATTTTTTCAGCTGGATCCAAATCTTTCATCTCAAATTCAGATGATAATATCCTTTTCAACCTTTTCATAGCATCCATACTTCTACTGGCTATGAGCATATTATCTACATACAATAATAGGTACAGAACATTCTCCTCATCTACATCTTTGACGTAGACACAACAATCATGTTCACATCTACAGAAATCCAAGCTCAAGATAAAGCTATCAAACTTTCGATACTACTGATGAGGGGATTGTTTCAAATCATACGAAGACTTTCTGAGTAAATACACATTTTCTTCCTATCCCATCTCCATGAAACCATCTGACTGCCTCATGTAGATTCTTTTCTCCAAAGTTTCATGAAGGAAGGCCATCTTCACGTCCATTTGTTCCAATTTCATGTTATGCTGTGCCACCAGTGATAGCAAAATTTGAATAGATGTATGACACACCATAGGAGAGAAAATTTTTGTATAGTCAATCCCTTTTGTTTGTGAGTATCTCTTTGCTACCAGCCTTACTTTGAATCTGACTCCACTTTATTCTAAAGGTGCTTCTTTCTTTGTGAACATCCACTTTGAGCCAATAAGTCGAGCATCCTCTGGAAGATCCACTAGTTATCATATCTGATTCTTCTCAAGTGATTCCATCTCCTCCATTATGGTCCGCATCCATAAATCATGATCCTCACTCTCCATGACCTCTGCATAATTCTCTGAATCTTCATTAGTAGTGATGAGTGCATAGGAGATAACCTCATCAATACCATATCTGATCGGTCTCCTAATAGTATGCTGGAGCTTGTGTAAAGCCACTCCCACTGGCACATCTCTACCTGATGTTTGTGGCTGCTCCTGCACATTGGTCTGAACTGCCAACCCTCCATGCTGATTTTTAATCTGAGATAATACTTTTCTGCCTAGCTCCACCTCAATAGGAACACTCCTGTAAGTGGATGTAACCTGCATGCCATCATTCTCTGACTGGCCACCACTGTTCATCTTTGTTTCTTTAGTTCCATCTATCCTAGACCTCCTCAAGATGCTCTTCTCATCAAAGATAACGTTCCTACTGATCACTGACTTTTGTACCTGAGAGTCCCACAGTAGATATCTCTTGACTCCTTGTGGATACCCTATGAATATTATCTTTTGAGATTTTGGATCCAATTTGCTCCTCTCGGTTGCCTCCACACGTGCATAGGCTGTGCAATCGAAGACTTTCAGGTGGCCAAGCTCCACCTTCTTTCCACTTCAGACCTCTTCTGAAATGCCTTCATACAGCTTATAATGAGGGGACCTATTCATAAGAAAATAAAAAAAAGTTAGAGCATCACTCCAAAAGAACTTTAGGAGTGATGTCTACAGTCTTAAACTCTATGCCTTCTCGGTCAGTGTCCGGTTCATCCTCTCCATGACACCATTCTGCTGGGGAGTCATCCTCATCGTGTAATGATGTTTGATGCCATTTTTCTTATAGTACCTCTTGAACTTTAGGCTAGTATACTCTCCTCCATTGTCCGACCTCAGACACTTTATCTATCTCCCCTAACTCCTCTACTTCAGTCCTTCAGGCTCTGAACCAGGCAAACATCTCTAATTTTTTTCTGATTAGATAAACCCATACCTTCCTTAAGAAATCATCAATGAAAGTAACAAAGTATTTTTACCCCATTTCTAGCTGATATAGGAGCTGGTCCCCATATATCCGAGTGCACTAAATCCAGCACTCCCTCACTGTGCTTGGTACTTCTGGCAAACTTTATCCTATACTATTTGCCAAAGATATACGACTCACAAATATCTGTGCCCTCCTTCTTTAGGGCTGGGATCATACCTCTTCTACTTAGTTCTGTAAGCCCACGATCACTCATATGATCCATCCGATAGTGTCACAATCGATATAAAATCTGCTCCTCATATGCCACTGCTAGCATCTCTACACTATCATTTACCACTGAACCTTCCATTTTATAAAGATTGTTGCTCAGTCTTCTACCTTTCATCACCACCAAAGCTTTCTTAGAAATTTTTAGACATCCACTCCCAACCTGGCTACTAAAAGTGTAATCCTGCTTCTTCAAGTAGTCCAAAGAAATTAAATTCTTTTTCAACTCCGGTACATGCCTAATATTTGATAATATATGAATGATCTCATCGTACATCCTCATCTCGATAGAGCCAATTTTAGCTACTTTGCATGAATGATCATCTCCAAGACTGATACTTCCACCATCGATCTTCTGGTAGGTAGCAAACCACTTTCGATGAGAAGTATAGTGGTGCGAGCATGCTAAATCTAATATCCACATAGTATCGCACTCTGTGGATCCATCTGATACAACTTGCATGTCTTCTCTACTGCTTACAGAAGCTGTATCATCTTCCTTGCTGGTCTTCTCTTTTTCTGATATCAAAAGAGGACAATCTCTTCTTAGGTATTCAGGCTGATGATATTTATAATAATTCAATGTCATCTTCCTTTGATCGTAAGACTTTGATCTACCCTTGAATTTTTTTCTTGTCTTCTCTTTTGATTTTTCCTATTTTTCATTCATAGCCAAGATCTCAGACTAAGGATCTCCCTTACAATCTTCTCCCTTTGCTCATTTGATCTGAGCACACCAACAACCTCTTCATAGTTTAGGGTCTTCTTTCCATAAACTAGAGTTATTATGAGACTATCATACGAATCTAAGAGAGAACATAATAGCAGTAATGCCCGATCCTCCTCATCGATCTTCACATCCAAACTCATCATCTCAGAACACACCTGATTGAACCTTTGGATATGTGCAATAAGATCTCCACCTTCGGGCATTCTCAAACTATACAGCTATTTCTTCAATCATAGCTTGTTCGTTATGTTCTTCCCCATGTATGTGTTTTCCAGTCTCTCCCAAAGCTCCTTTGCCGTAGTCTTTGTACAAATATCAGGCAATACCTAATCGACTAAGCACATCCAGATTGTGCTAAAAGTAATTTCCTCCAACTCTTTCCAATTCTCAGCACTGATCTTTTCCAGCCTTTTTTTTGTCAAGATCTTGTAGATCCTCTGCTAAACCAACAAGTTCTTTACTCTTTGCTGCCATAGGATAAAGTTTTTCTTGCCATCGAACTTCTTAAAATCTATCTTAAATCCACTTAATTCCATAACTTCAAACAAGTCAAGAATAGATTTCTAACACCCTTCATGATCACATACCAGTAAAACTATCATTCACAGAAGATCTAACTAGTCCTAGATCCTCTTTCCAAATTTCTGTATCACCGTTCCTTCGTGTAAACAATCTTCATCTTAATCTAGAGACAACTACAAAGCAAACTAGAAGTTTTAGGATAAAACTTGGTGCAACATATTCTAGATGTAGTAAACCCTAGGTGTCTTCCTTCCTTCCATGCAACACTACTTTGATACCAAATGTTGAGAATATGCACTCTTCCCATATGGATCGGCATGGCCATCGGTGATTAGCCAAACAATCAAGAAAGTACTTCTTAAAGATCTCTATGAAAGCATAATCAAATAAATCAAGGAATAGAGAAGAAGAGATTTTTGAAAGAAAAGAGCTTTTATTCAGTATATTTTAGCACTCTCACAACCTTGACCTATTTTCAGTATATATACTTTACAAAGGATCAAGCCCAATCTTGTAGAAAAATTCTTCAAATCCAAACAACACACGTACATAAAATAATAACCCATAAAAATTGAGTCGACCCAGTTTCAGACTGAGCCGGCTAACCTGATATTGGGT
The DNA here is from genome assembly GCA_006176705.1 of Cocos nucifera. NCBI lineage: Eukaryota > Viridiplantae > Streptophyta > Magnoliopsida > Arecales > Arecaceae > Cocos > Cocos nucifera. Next base: position 270,764 of record QRFJ01001752.1, read on the forward strand.
CAGCTCAATCTCAGACTGAGCCGACCTAGTTGTATACCATGTCAATAGTCCAAAAATATTGCTTTCTATCAAAATTTTTCTCTAAGACCTAGCCTACCCAGTCCTGGACTGAGCCGACTTAGTCTCAGAGTGAGTCAGCCCAGTTTCTGAACTTTACTATTGAGACTAATTCTTCTTTCGGCTCATTTTTATCTTTTCATGATCTATCTTCTCATATTTTCAAGACTTGAGAGTGCCACTTCTAAGTTCATAAGGTGCTAGACTAATCCTGGTCAATCCCAAAGGATCATCATTGAGTATGTACTATGCTTTGAATTTTTTGTAATAAATAATGGGATAGAATATGAAGCTCTGATAGTAGGGTTGAAGCTAGCAAAAGAACCAAAGGCGGACCAGCTCTAGACTTATAGTGACTCACAGTTGGTAGTGGGATAAGTCAATAGCAGTTTGAAGCTCGGAAGGAGAGTATGATAAAATATCTTGAGAAAGTAAAGAGCCTGACCTTAGCATTCAACAGCTTTAGCATTCAGCAAATTCCAAGGGCAGAGAATACCAGAGTCGATCTCCTATCCAAGCTAGCCATACTTGCCCCCAACAAGCTTCCCAAAAAAGTATACTTTGAAGTATTGAAATGTCTGAGTATGGAAGAGCTGCAGTCTATAATGCAGATCGACCATGAGCCCTGCTGGATCGATCCATTGGTCGCTTATCTCAAAGATGGGACACTCTCCTATGATCCAAAAGAAGCTGGGAAGCTGAGAAACCAAGGCTTTCGGTATATTCTGTATGAAAGTAAGCTGTAGAAGAGATCATACTTCTTGCCACTTTTAAAATATCTCCAACCTTTTGAAGTCAACTTTGCACTATGGGAAGTGCATGAAGGAATCTGTGGGAGCCATCTTGGTGGCAGATCCCTATCTCATAAGCTACTTTGATAAGGATAATATTGGCCAACTATGCATCATGATTGTGTCGATTATGTTAAAAGGTGTGACCACTACCAGAGAAATGCAAATATACAAAGGCAACCAGCCTCCGAGCTTACACCCTTAAGTGCCTCTTGGCTATTTGCGCAATGGAAAATGGATATACTTAGCCCCTTTTCGATGGTGTCCAGAGAGCGAAAGTTCCTACTGGTAGCAATTGATTACTTTATGAAGTGGGTGGAGGCTGAACCTCTAGCAAAAATAACTGAAGCAAAAATACGGGATTTCATTTGAAAGTCGATTGTCTGTAGATTTGGCCTACCCCATACCCTCATAATAGACAATGGTCGATAATTTGTCAGAGCAAAATTTATGGAGTTCTACGAAGGCTTGAATATTTCTCATCATTTTACATCAGTGGTCCATCCACAGACAAATGGTGAGATTGAGGTAACCAATAGAATCATGCTGTAAGGTATTAAAGCAAGACTTGAGAAGACAAAGGAGATTTGGGTAGATGAACTCTATCATGTACTCTGGGCATATCGAACTATTCAAAGATTGCCAATCGGGAAGACTCCGTTTGCCCTGGCCTTTGGGATGAAAGCCGTTATCCCGATAGAGCTTAAGCTTCCATCGGCGTGAGTTGTGGTATTTAATGAGTAGCAAAATTCATAAGATCTTAGGGCCAACCTTGACTTGTTGGAAGCAAAAAGAAAAGAAGCTCAAATTTGGATGGTGGCTTACAGGCAGAAAATAGCTCGCTACTATAATTCTAAGGTCAGAGGTAGAGCGTTTAAAGTGGAAGACTTGGTATTTCGACGAGTGACTATTTCATAATCTTAGAACTAGAAAATGCTTGCACCAAATTGGGAGGGCTCATATGAAGTCAAAGAGGTCGTCTGGCTCGAAACTTATTATCTGAAGGTGCTCGGAGGAGCGATACTCTCGCACTCCTGAAATTCAGAGAATCTACCAATGTATTACCAGTAATCTTACTTCAATAAAACTCTCTCTTTCCGACACCTCTATTTTTTGATTTAAAATTATATAATGATAGAAAATAACTCAACCGAACTTCGTTTGAAAACAAAGTGAAGGCCTTGTTAATCTAAAATGAGATGAGGGGAGAGGCCCTTCCAATAATTCTTATGTGCCTCTATTATCCTGTTAGGAATAAGAGGAGAACCTCGTCTTAACTTGAGCAAAGTGAATGCCTCATTAATCTAAGATGAGATGAGAAAAGAGGCCCTTCCAATGGCCCTTATGCACCCTTATTGTCCTATTAGGAATAGAAGGAGAACCTCATCCTAACTTAAGCAAAGCGAAGGCCTCGTTACTCTAAGACGAGATGAGGAGAGAGGCTCTTCCAATGGCCCTTATATGCCCTTACTGTCCTATTAGGAACAGAAGAACCTCATCCTAACTTGAGCAAAGCAAAAACCTCATTAATCTAAAACGAGATGAAAGGAGAGGCCCTTTCAATGGCCCTTATGCACCCCTACAGTCCTATTAGGAATAGGAGAAGAACCTCATCCTAACTCGAGCAAAATAAAGACCTCCAATTAACCAAGATGGGAGGAAGACTTCACCTTGGCAAAAGTAGAAACCTATCCCGTCAGGAATAGGAGGAGGACCTCATCTCGATGGGAGGGCAAAGTAAAGGCCAACCTCATCAAGATTAGGGGAGGACCTCATCTTGACAAAAGGCCCAAGGAAAACTAAATAAGCTGGAAATGGAAAGATAACCTCAACCAAGTGCAGATAAAGATCTTCGGTTATAAAAATATGGAAGAAAAATCAATCTTCAACAACCATTTCAGTAGAAAGCAATGTGGAGAAAATAGAAAAAACAATGGATATCAAGTTAATCTAAGCAGAATGAAAAAGACGACTGAAGAAAGCATTCCTTTATTGATGTCGAGGTTCTTTGCAAAGCCGAGGTCCACAAGACCACCCAAAAAAAAAGATGAAAGAGAGGAAAAAAGAAGTCAGAGATGTCAACAGACATTCAACTAACACAAAGTGAAAATGAAGAAAGGTATCATTTCATTAAATCAAAGTTAAGTACAAAATGATGGTTTGCAAGATCGGTTACAAATGCAAAAAAGAAAAAGCCAAAGTTCTAAGAAAAATCTGATTCCTCAGACTTCGGACTGCTGGCCATTATTAAAGATTCTTTTAGGCTAACAATCTCTTCCTCAAGCTCCTTCCTTCTCATCAGATTATTATGGAACATCCTGTCAGCCTGTTGATAATTTTCTTCTGACGTCTGTAGTCTTTTCCTCAAAACTTCAGTTTCAGCTTCAGTGTCTTTGATGGCTTGTTGTTCACAAACCAACTAAAGCTTCAATTGCTGAATTTTGGCTTTTTCAGTTTTGATTAATTCCAAGAGTTCACCCATGATCTTCTTCAAAGTAGCAATCTCCTCTAACTCCCTACTGGTGCTGGACCGATAGTTGTCGACGAGCCATTGCTGAAGTCGAGCCACCTCGTTGTTGGCAGTTCAGAGCTGCTGCTCAAGTTTGGATATCCTACCATACCAGCCCATCCGATAGGTCTCATAGGCAAACTCGACATCAGACAGCTACTTCTGGAGTGCAAAAAATCTTTAGGACCAATCCCATTCATACAGAGCCTTATCGGTAGACCACGGTGAGCTCTCCTCCAGTAGTTGAATCTTTTTTCTCGCCATCCTAAGCTCCACTTCGAGGAAACTAAATTATATAGTTAGCACCCATGATTTGTCGTTGGCGCTCTTTTTAAGCTTGGCTAATTCTCTTTTGAAGTTGTCCTTCTTGATGCTGAAGCTTGCAAAGTCCTTCATGTGAAGCTTGCGGAGGAGGGTGACTTTAATTGTCACCTCAAAAGCGTTCTTCCTGGATTTTTGAAGCTCATCCTCCGTCTTCTTCAGTTTCTTCTTCAGATGGTGAATTTTTCTCTTATAGTCCTTGACTATTGGTTTCAGAGGGATCTGATAAGTGGTAAAAATATACTAATAAAAGTATTAAATTATAAAATAAATTAATCTATTTTGCTAAAAATTGATACTTTTATTAATCTTATGTAGGAAAGAAGGCCACCAATGTGAAGATCTTTTTTTTTGGTTCAGATGAAAAAAATTTCAGGCAAAATGGACTTCAAACGAGCCTAAAATCGAATTTCAAAAAAAAAAAAAATTGCTGATGCAACGCTGACGTCAAGATGATGTCAGCATTTCTCGCGGCGCATGATGGACCATTTGAAGGGTATTTTGGAAATTTCATAGCAAGAGGCGTGCGCTGATTGGCTGAAGATTGCGGCGGTCCACGCAACATCGGGCTCGTGCACGATCTACGGAGGGCAATTTAAGAATTCTGGCTGATCCAACGGGTGGTTTACACTGAAGCTTGATCGGACGGCCGAAACGAAGGTGCTGATGGACGGCATCCGTAGCTCCCGATCGAGATCCAATGGCTGATATTCATTCCGACGTTAAACAATAGATCAGAAGGCTTCTTTCAACGCGATCGGATGGCCTAGATTAAATCTAAAGGTTGATCCAACGGCTGTCATTAAATCCAACTTGATTTGGGTTATTTTAAGGGGTTTTTAAGTGATTTTTGGACCATTTGATCAAGATCTAACGGGTAGAATTACCCAGATCCTAATTTGAGTTATTTTGGGAGTCTAAAACCTAATTTTTGATGGATTTTGGGAGAAATCAAACTCTTATTCTATAAAAAATCCAGTGTTGTCGTGAAAAAAGAAAAGAGGAATAAGAGAGAGACAAAAAGAGAGAAATAGAGAGAGAGAAATAGAGAGAAAGAGGGAAAAAGAGAGAGAAAGAAAGAGGAGAGAGGTAAAAAAAAAAGTGATTTATGAGAAAATCAAAAAAGGGTTTTTCAATTTTTCTTCGATGATCAAGAAATCGATCAAGGAGCCTCTTCTTCTTCGCCAAGATCTCTACATCAAGAGCAGCAGACAATCAATTTCAACAATCAAACAGTCTAATTTTTCTATGCTTTTTATTTTATTTGCTGTTTTTGAACTTGTTATTATAAACTAAATTTTCTTTTACTAAGGCTAAGGTGTAGCCACTCTTTTGATGCAATATTCAGTATGACTTATTTTTAAATTTTATTCATGAGGAGTATATAAATCTGATCTTAATGCTTTTAGATTACTGACCATCTTCTAATTGATCTGATGAACATAGATGTTACGGACCAAGTACATCTATGTTAATGCTTCTTGATTATATACCTTGTATTATGAATCAAATTAGAATTCATATGCATGCAGGAATTTTAGTGCGCTTTGGACGCAGCATATTTTAATTAGAGGGTTTCACAAAACCTAATGCATTAATATTTATTTAAATTATACCTGAACCAAAGGATAATTAATAAATATTAATAGTTTTGCTATGCCTGGACCAAAGGATAGTGAATAAATTAGGAGACTCCACCGTCACATGAAATAAAATTAATCTAAAAATCTGAATATTGTATTGACTGAGTTGGTGAACCGATTGCCTTAGTAATCCATTGCTCTTGAGTTTAAAATCCTAATAATTTACACTCTCTCTATTTAATTAAAAACTTTTAATTATTTTTTATATTTTTCTTTAATTTTTTATTCTCATAAATCGATCTTCTAAATAAAGCATAGGAAAGAGCTTTTCAGTACTTATTTTCCAATCCTCTAGGGATGATACTCTACTCATTCACTTTATTACTTGATCGACTGGTGCACTTGCCATAGCTATAAATTAGCACGCATCAAGTTTTTGGCACCATTGTCGGGGATTGTGTCTAAAATAATATTAAAATTTTGATCCTAGCTTTACTTTAGAAATTTATTTTTAATTTTTATTATTAAAAAAAAAAATTTAGTGCATGACACGTACTGGACATAGTAACTTACTACCTTTAGATCCAGAAATTGAAAGAACTATTAGAAGACTACAACAAGAGAGAAACATGGCAGCTGAAGATCCTAACGACATCAATCTAGGAGTGGATATGGCGACTGAAGGACAGCATGAAGCTATTCGACCAGTACATCGTCCATTAAATGATTACATCACACCATCTGTAGCCGATGCAGCTTCGAGCATCAGGAGACCGCCTGTACGAGCAAACAACTTCGAAATAAAATCGACGATGATCCAGATGATTCAATCAACTATCCAATTCAGTGGACACATGCATGATGATCCGAATGCCCATATTTCTAATTTTCTTGAACTTTATGATACTTTTAAAATTAATGGGGTGTCGGATGATGCTATTAGATTAAGGTTATTTCCTTTCTCTTTATGGGATAAAGCTAAAAATTGGCTTCATTCTCTTCCTGCAGGTTCTATCACAACTTGGGATGTTCTAGCCCAAAAATTCTTAGCCAAGTACTTTCCACCTTCTAAGAACTGCTAAGATGCGCAACGATATCACTTCTTTTATGCAGATGGATATGGAGACGCTATATGAGGCTTGGGAGCATTTCAAGGAACTGCTGAGGAGATGTCCACATCATCAACTATCCCGTATGGCTTCAGGTACAAACTTTCTATAATGGTTTATCTCCTACTAATCGATCTATGATTGATGCAGCAGCAGGAGGAACCATTAATCGAAAAAATGGAGGAAGAAGCCTTCGATCTGATCGATGAGATGGCATCAAATAGCTATCAATGGCAGACAGAGCGCATGATGCCAAAAAGACTAGCAGCTGTGCAGGGAGTAGATTGCGTGCCAACTTTACTAGCTGAAAATTGCAGCCCTTAGAGCCGAAGTCAACAACTTAAAGGGAACAGCTATGCATGTTCAGAGCATTACTTGTGACCTGTGTGGAGGAGGACACGATACGAGCAATTGCCAGACAGGTAATCCTTTTGCTAAAACAACTGATACAGCTAATTATATTGGTAATTTTTTCAGGCCGCAATAAAATAATCCCTACTCCAACACATACAATCAAGGGTGGAGGCAGCACCCAAATTTCTCATGGAGCAATCAAAATGCAGCACAACAGCCACCCCCGGATTTCCAAGTACCTGAAAAGAAGTCCAACATGGAAGAGCTGATGGTCAAATTTATGCAAAACCAAGAAGCAACTATAAAAAATTTGGAAGCCAAACTTAGGCAGGACCAAACAGCAGCAATTCGAAACTTGGAGATGCAAATAGGTCAAATGGCTAAGATAATCTCCGAGAGACCTCAAGGATCCTTGCCAAGCAATACGGAGACAAATCCAAGGGAGCAAGTCAATGCTATCACCTTAAGAAGTGGTACAAAGTTAGAGGAGCTACATCAGAAGAAAGAGACTGAAGAGCCAACTACAAATAAGGAACCATCAACTCAAACTCGTCAGTCACCAAAACAACCAGCAGATGGATGGTCTCCAGGTATACGATTTGCTGATCCAAATGTGAAGCCCTACGTGCCGCCACTACCATTCCCAGAGAGACAAATACAGCATCCAGATAAGGAATTTTCTAACTTTTTCAAAATTTTAAAGAATTTACATATTAATATTCCTTTTGTAGATGCTATTACTCAAATGCCCAGGTATGCCAAGTTTCTCAAAGAAATCTTAACAAATAAGAAAAAGCTGAAGGAGCATGAGAGAATAAATTTGAATGAAGAATGCTCAGCAATACTTCAAAATAAATTACCACAGAAGCTAAAAGACCCAGGGAGTTTTACTATCCCCTGCATTATTGGTGATTGTAGTTTTGATAAAGTTTTATGTGATTTAGGAGCAAGCATAAATCTCATGCCTTTTTCTATTTTCAGGAAGCTGGGTCTAGGAGAACCAAAGCCTACCACTATTACTCTTCAATTAGCCGACAGATCCATTAAATATCCAAGAGGTATAGTGGAGGATGTCTTGGTAAAGGTAAACAAGTTTATTTTTCCTATTGATTTTATTGTTCTTGATATGGAAGAAGATTATGATGTACCCCTTATTTTAGGGAGACCCTTTTTAGCTACTGGAGGAGCTTTAATAGATGTTCAACAAGAAAAATTAATTCTTAGAGTCCAAGACGAATAAGTTACTTTTAATATTTTTAAAGATACTAAACATATTGATGATAATCAAACTTGTTTTCTAATTGATATTATTGACAATCCATTATATGAGAATTCTGTAGAAAATAGGTTTGAGACTATAAAAGCGAGCAATGTCAAATTGAAAGAAGACTCGATCAAACATGAAAGTATTCCAATTGAAGTGGCACCAGATTGATCCACTTTAGAACTCAAAGAAAGTCAAGCTGAAGACTATAAATCAGAACTACTAGATAGGTTGTTTCTTTTCTTTTTAGTTTTGATCATTTTTCTTTTTTTTTTTATTTTTCAGTAATTTGTTGTTGCTCTTTTACTGCTCTGGTGTGTATTTTCAATTTTATAGAAAAAAATCAATGAGAACTCAAGCAAAATTTCAAAGCTCCAAAGAACCAGACTGAACAAAATCAGGTGTATTCCTTCCTGTCCTTTATTACATCCTTTATTTTTCTTTCTCTTTTAAGACAATGTAGAATAATTATATATAAAAAAAAAAACCCATGTGTCAAGAAGAAAATCTTGAGCAAGATAAACTGGATAAGTGATAAAAGATAGAATTATTTGCTAATGAATGTAATGAGTTAAAGAAGTAGATTAGTTGGTCAACTTTTAGCAGCCTACTTAGGTCATTAAAAGATTATTAGCACTTTTTATTGCACATGCACACTAACAAGGCAAAGTAGGTATTGATTATAAGGCCAACTGAGGATTCAATTATCACTGAAAATTGATAATTAATATACATTCTAATAAAAAAAACTTGAATTTAAGGAAAGAGCTACCTGCCTATAAATAAAGTGCAAAAGATAGAGTATATGTGGATTGCCCAAAGCCTAGTAACTGGGTCTCTGCACCTAGGTCAAGTGTGAAAATTCACGTAAAATGGTGAAGGGAAAGGCCAGGATGCTCAGCACAGTAAAAAAAAAAAAAAAAGAAAAAAAAAAGAAAAGACAGTGTGAAAGCTACCTTAATTCATGAGTATAAAATTGAGAATGTATAGAAAATTGACCAAAATAGGTGATAAGAGAGGATACTTTTGTTCTTTTAATTTAATACTGAAATGCTAAAGTTAGTCATCATGAACACAAGTGCTATAGATCTTTGATGTACTCTAAGAAAGTTTTTAATTGTATTGACTGAAAAATTTGCTTCTGAAGCTCAATGCTTAGTTAGCAGTATTTTCTAAACTTTTTGACCTTTAATCCTAGATTTTATCTTTGTGATGGATAATCTTATTGAAATATGGTATTAAATAAAATATTGCTAAGGGACTAGCAATGACTAAGTTGGGGGTGTGATAAGTGGTAAAAATATACTAATAAAAGTATTAAATTATAAAATAAATTAATCTATTTTATTAAAAATTAATACTTTTATTAATCTTATGTAGGAAAAAAGGCCACCAATGTGAAGATCTTATTTTTCTGGTTCAGATGAAAAAAATTTCAGGCAAAACGGACTTCAAACGAGCCTAGAATCGAATTTCAAAAAAAAAAAAAAAAACCGCCGACGCAACGCTGACGTCAGGATGACGTCAGCATTTTTCACGGCGCACGATGGACCATCTGAAGGGTATTTTGGGAATTTCATAGCAAGAGGTGCGTGCTGATTGGCTGAAGAATGCGGCGGTCCACGCAACACCGGGCTCGTGCACGGTCCATGGAGGGCAATTTGGGAATTCTGGCTGATCCAACGGGTAGTTTTCACTGAAGCTTGATCGGACGGCCGAAACGAAGGCGCTGATGGATGGCATCCACAGCTCCCGATCGAGATCCAATGGCTGATATTCATCCCGACGTTAAACAATAGATCAGAAGGCTTCTTTCAATGCGATCGGATGGCCCAGATTAAATCTAAAGGTTGATCCAACGGCTGGCATTAAATCTGACTTGATCTGGGTTATTTTAAGGAGTTTTTGAGAGATTTTTGGACCGTTTGATCAAGATCTAATGGGCAGAATTATCTAGATCCTAATTTAAGTTATTTTGGGAGTCTTAAATCTAATTTTTGATGGATTTTTGGGGAAATCAAACTCTTATTCTATAAAAAACCCAGTGTTGTCATGAAAAAAGAAAAGAGGAATAAGAGAGAGACGGAAAGAGAGAAATAGAGAGAGAGAGAGAGAAATAGAGAGACAGAGGGAAAAAGAGAGAGAGAGAAAGAAAGAGGAGAGAGGTAAAAAAAATGATTTGTGAGAAAATCAAAAAAGAATTTTTTGATTTTTCTTCGACGATCAAGACATCAATCAAGGAGCCTCTTCTTCTTCGCCAAGTTCTCCACATCAAGAGCAGCAGACAATCAATTTCAACAATCAAACAGTCTAATTTCTCTATGCTTTTTATTTTATTTGCTATTTTTGAACTTGTTATTATGAACTAAATTTTATTTTACTAAGGCTAAGGTGTAGCCACTCTTTTGATGCAATATTCAGTATGACTTATTTTTAAATTTTATTCATGAAGGAGTATATAAATCTGATCTTAATGCTTTTAGATTACTGGCCATCTTCTAATTGATCTGATGAACATAGATGTTACGGACCAAGTACATCTATGTTAATGCTTCTTGATTATATACCTTGTATTATGAATCAAATTAGAATTCATATGCATGCAGGAATTTTAGTGCGCTTTGGACGCAGCGTATTTTAATTAGAGGATTTCACAAAACCTAATGCATTAATATTTATTTAAATTACACCTGGACCAAAGGGTAATTAATAAATATTAATAGTTTTGCTATGCCTGGACCAAAGGATAGTGAATAAATTAGGAGACTCCACCGTCACATGAAATAAAATTAATCTAAAAACCTGAATATTGTATTGACTGAGTTGGTGAACCGATTGCCTTAGTAATCCATTACTCTTGAGTTTAAAATCTAATAATTTACACTCTCTCTATTTAATTAAAAAAAATTTAATAATTTTTTATATTTTCTTTAATTTCTTATTCTCATAAATCGATCTTCTAAATAAAGCATAGGAAAGAGCTTTTCAGTACTTATTTTTCAATCCTCTATGGACGATACTCTACTCATTCACTTTATTACTTGATCGACTGGTGCACTTGCCATAGCTATAAATTAGCACGCATCAGGATCCCATGAGGCAAGGGCTTGGCTTTAGTCGAGGATGATGGACCTCGACTCTGGTTTCTAAAGGAACTCTGAATAACATTCACCACAACATAAATGTAAAGAGAAAAGAAGTTCATTTTCATTTTGTAAAATGTTTGATACATCAAAAAGCAAAGAAAGAAAAGTACAAGTAATCAAAGATTTTTGACCTCGACTGGTTCAGCAGTAGGTGAGGTCGGTGCATTCTTTGCGGCCTCAGGCTCGGCCGTAGGTCCTAAAGCTTCAGGAATGGGTTCGATAATAGGAGAGATGGCCCTAGTATTAGAAGGATCGGCTTTTTTGCTGGGCTCATTTGTCAAAACATCGAGATCTACCTCTGAAAGGTTCTTCACAACCCTCCTCATGCAAATCTCGAATCCCTCCAGAAAAGCTTCCTGGGCGAAGGCAATCTTGATGTCTTCCATTGCTTTGGAGGACTTGAAGGCCTCGACAATCTGCTCCCTCTCGGTGCTGACCTCCTCTTCAACCATCTTTCTTTTGTCCTTCGAAAGAGTCAAGGCTGCCCTCAACTCCGCAGAAATCTTCTCTTCTCTCCTCAATGCCCCTTGAAGATGATCAGCCTTCGTAGTTTGTTTCTTCAAGGCCACCTTCAAATAGTCGACCTCGGCCTGAACCCTTTCTATCTCCATCTGAGCCTCACAGAGGGCCTTGGAGAACTCAACTTGGTAGAGATTGACTGCCTTCAAATGAGCAAATAAGTAATGCCCCAGCTGCAGGATAAAAGGAAATTAAGTCAAACCTCTGGGAGTACATCCCGCATTCGATCAAGTTTGAAAGTATTAATTACCTCGAGGAAGGCAACGAAGGACTCACTAAATCTTTCAGCATCCTTCTTTCCAACCATTTTATCAATAATGTGTGAAAGGATGCTGCTCTTTATCAGGGATTGGACGACCTCCTAGTCATCTAAGAAAGCTCGCTCCTGATCGAAGCCCTCACCACTCGAGTTTTCAGCCATCCTCCTTACCCTTTTTCTGACGGCATCCTTTTTTCTTCTTCTTCTTCTCAATGACCTCACCCTTGAGTAACCCCTTCTTGCCAAACTAGAAAGATACATATCACCAATCTTTGACGGTCGGATGGTGTTGGAAGGTGAAGAAGTTACGGAATAAGGAGATAGAAGGTCGGATGTTAGCCATTACGCACAAGGAGAGAAATTCTACAATGAACCTAAAAGAGTTTGGTGCCATAGAGGCAAAGAAAATATTTAAAAATTTGAATAAATTGATTATGTAAAAAGGTATGGGTAGCCGAAGTCCTGCCCAAAGGGTTTCAACATACAAATAAGTCCGACCAAGAGGAGGGAAACAGACTTGATCGCTAGGATCAGGGAGTTCAAGTTCATAATCGAAAGAAACTCCAAACTAAATCCTAATCAGTGAAAGGTCTTCCGATCGAAGTTTGCACGGGATAGTATTGGGGACGAAGGATGGTTGAGGTACTTCTATAAGTTCAGGATCCTTATGGAGAGGATCCATTAAAGCCAAATAGGCCGAGCTTCTAGAACTAGTTGACTAGGATTCTTCAGAGGTCATGAAGATCAAACTAAAACAGAGAAAATCTTTAGAAAATCAATAAAAATAAAATTCAAGATCCTCTCGAAGAAATTGAATGGGTAGAGATGCTTAAAGACATGAATGATCAAAAAGGAGGATTCAAGAACTGACCTAAATTGATGGGGAAGAACGGAGAGGCGGCAAGCTCGATGAAAATTGAAGGAGAGAGCCTCCAGAAATTGAAGGAAATGATGGAAGACACTGGTGCTCTAGGGCAGAAGGGAGAAGGAGACCAAAGGGAAACCAAGGTGACCTAGGCGGAATGAAATCCCAAAGAGAAAGATGAGTTTAAATAGCTATAAGAATCTGAGACGGTCATGATTACAGATCTCCACTGACCAACTCAAGGTCAATGCATGTCTTCCTCATCATGGTAGTAGAGCGGCAACGGCCATAATCTTTATTATGCTGCACCTTGGGTAGCGCTTCGATGGGAGTTTCAAAAATTCATCTTTTCAAGTCAAGTCGTACTAAAGAAGTTTCGGTGTCAGCGAGGATAGTGCCAAGACTTTCTCTACAAAGGGCGCGAAAGGTGGAAAAGAACTTTGGCACTCGCATTCCTCTACTCCCTTCTTTTAAAATTCAAACTCAGGAGTAGGGGGGCTTGTGTTAGGGATAGACCCTTTCCTGCTGAAGTTCAAAAAGGATTCGAGTCTTGGGATGACCTCGTCCAGTGACAGCAACCATGGCCAACTTCATGCAATAACTTGAGAACCTCTGGAGCCTCATGAGTCTCGCTCGAATGAGCTTGAATAGTGGTGATGGTTCTTGAAGTAGTTAAGTGATTGGTCATGATGCTGTCTAGCCTGATCGATCTTGAAGCTGCTTGGACTCTCTTTTTATCAAAATTCATCTGAATTGTTCAACACTGGATTGACACCAAATCGACAGAACTCCTCTTTCCTGAACGAATTTCTACAATCTGCAAAGAGTAGTGGACCTCTGCATTCTTGCACCAAGAGCTTTGGATACGTGAGCAAAAGAGAATCATCTCCACCTTATTAACCTTCGGGCATTCATAAAAGTCGTAAAGCTTCAAAGAAAGTGATTAAGTCGCAAAAGTATCATAGTCATCTACAGCCACCAATCAAGCTCTCGCTGGTTGATCTCCATCCGATCACCAGATAGGCTCCTTTCGACTGAACTCCTATAGTCTTCTGAACTTTCTCAGTGATGCCCCAGTTGGACTCCCTCCAGCAGATCTCCTTCTGAACCACCCACAGTCAGACTTTTTTTAGACTCCACCAGTGGATCTTCTCCCAGATTCCTTCTAGATGATCTTCTTTCGGATGATCTTCTCAGTTGTGCTCTCACTGGATGAACTTCGTCAGTCATCTCCTTTCGGATGATCTCCTCCAATCGGGTTCCTCCATCTAATCTCCTTCCAGGTGATCTCCTTCAGGCAAAATTATTATGAACGAGCTCCTTTCAATCGCTAGGCATGTTTTCTTCAATTGACTTTCTCCTAATCACCTAGGAGGACCTCGTCATCCACATGAATTCGACTACCAGCTTAATACAAATCAACATACAAGCAGACAATCTTAAAGGAGTCCAAATTACTCTAAAATTGATGTAACCTGAAGCTCTTCATTGCTAATGCCTGCCCCATCCAAACTTCAACTATTAAATCCTATCAAACTAGCATGTCACGATAATGAATACTACCCTCTATAACAAACTCCACGTGTCCTGAACGGTCCACTACCAGATGATTACGACTGTCACCATTAATTTATTACAGGCTCCATCTATAAAAGGAATCCTTCAGATATATTACCTTTAGGCTCTCATTTCTCTTTCCATTGCTTTGCTCCTTAATTTTCTGAGCACTCCATTTCTATAGGTCGGAAGAGCTGACTTGACCGTCGGACGGTCCTGCAAGAGCCACCACCCTCAGCTCTGATCAGGACTTTATTTTACAGATCATCGATGGTAGCCTCATCTCTCCCAACTCCAGCTCACTCTAGCATCAACCAGATTCTACACCAATAGTAACTATAACCAGTCCAGTGACGGCATCATCAGGGGTCGATAAATCTCACTCACAATTCATCATAACAAGGAAGCTAATGGAAGAGTAAGAAGAACTACATGGCAAAAGTGGCCAAGAAATGAGAGGGAAAAAAAAGATAGGAAGAAACAATTAGAAAAACAATACCTAAACTCTACGGTGGAACCACAACCAGAAGTGTGATGCAATCACCAGGCCGCGGTCTTTGAGATCAAAGCCTTGACAGCTACTGCAACCTTCGCGGTAGCATCATGGCCCATGACATTCTTCCCTCGCTTCTGTAGTAGGTTAGAACTCATCTTTTCCCCTCAAAATTCAAACATAACCCCACCAAGCTAGACTTTTGCCTTCATAACCAACTCACAGGGATAGGCCTCCTACTAAAAGCAACAACCAAAGAGAAGCAGAAGAAAGTCGATATGTGTGACAAAATAAAGCTCCCCATCAAGATGACATAGATCCTACCAGGCTAACATAAATAACAATCATCGGAACCTATTGTTGTTATGACCGTATTGAAGCAATCAAGAAGAAAAAAACTCTTTTAACCAGAACTCCAAACAACCCAACAAGCTTACCCTTTTTTTAACACTATTTCTTCTTCCTGTCCCTTTTGTTTTCTATGCAATTTTTTGGTAATCAAATTTCTCGAGAATTCATAATATAACCATCAAAGATCCATAAAAAGACCCTCCTTTTGATCCATGCAATATGCATTCATATAATTACAAATAAACACTCTTTGCTAATGCAGAGCAACTTAGGCACCAACCACCCCTTTTGAAGAAATTTCCTAAAAGACAACTCAAGTAAAATTCATAACACTTTTAGAAGAAGATTATCAGGCATTCTTCATGGAGAACGTCGAACTAGAATCCTGATAATTCATTTGAGGGAATTAAAACTTATTTACAGAAAGTTATCTCGCAAAGGTTTCCAAGGCCATACATCAAATTTTGAAATCCATTTTCGAAGAATTCCCTTTTCAGTTCTAAAAGGCACCGACAGGCATGTAAGTATGTTGTATTCCAAAAATTCTTTCAAGCCATTGATTGCGTGTTGTTCCTTTTGCATCAGGTACAACCGAGTCACCTTAAGTTAATAGGAAATGACATAAGAACTTAATTTAAAAATAAAAAGAGAATGAAAGGAAAGAAATACGAGCTAGTTACATGAGATGAGTGTAATGAGGCAAATGCACTAAATATGGTTAGTGATAGAAGGATGACATGCAATATCACATAAATTAAAAAAAAATGCAAATAAATTTAATGGCCAGAGAATGGAAATCTCTTCATTATGAACATGGATAGGAATTTTCAAATGTAAAAACAATGAGAATTTTGGGATCAACATTGTGCCCCACTTTTTTATTCTCCAAATCATCTTATTCTTTAGTGTGCAAACTTGATCCATTTATAGACAATCTATGTACCATACACATTATTGCCATCGAGAAGATAATCTAGCTTAGGCTGCTGAACTGGAGTCAAAAATAGAGGATATGGTGGTCTCTGAAGAGCTAGCTAAGATCTTCAGAAGGTGAGTCGGTCATCGCCTAGTCCTTGATCGATCTCTTAAACTGGGCTTTGTAAACCCATCAAAGATAGGAGAAGTCCTTGTACCGGGGGGGAGCTTCTCAACGGTGGACTCTTCGATGCCTAAATCAATTTTCTATAGAAGCAAACAGAAGAGGCTTGAGCTTTTGAGATGGATTTGTGATAGGCAGAATCGAGTATGAGATAGAATGAAATGCAGATAGAAAGGAGGAATCAGGAGGTCCAGTGAATGTTGGATGGTATATGGGATGTTCTGGTGGATTTAAAGGTGCTCAAGTTTGATGGAACAAACAAATCTAGTTCATATAGACTTCATTGGGGAGAGGGGCATATGAAACAAGTATTCACCTACCTAGAGGGTCCTGGAGAACTTGAAATTTATTGACGAAGGTAGATACCTATCGTGTAGAGGATGTGCACCATTTCTTCCCCCTAGGGGCTATGGAGGTGTGCTTAAGTTGTTAGGGGATAATGGCTTGCACGTCCTAATTTTGTTGAGGCAATGAAGTGGAGGGATGGAGCTGAGGGAGTGGCTGGCAGTCCGCTGCCTTATGGATGGAAGACTCCAAAATTCTCTTAGCACGATCGTGGGAGTTCACATGACAGTGATTTGTTGGTTGTCCCGGCATTTCTTGACAAGGACATGCATAAGGCTACCATAGGGGTGCCGCACCATAATGGATGGAATATTTTGGATGTATTAGTTGTGCCCTCCCCCACACCGGCACTCTCAAGGTCGAGGCATCTTTTGGCTTGAGCAAAGAGAGTAGATGATGCTCTTTGGATCCACTTGATGTTGACGGCTAAAGCTTGGGCAAAGTTCTTTGTTCTCCATTGATGAGGACTGAACCTTTTGGATGATGCTGCATTACATTGGGCCTTAAACGACTCGCCAGATGAAGTATAGAAGTTTGACATCACATGCCATCTAGGGAGTTTATTGGATGCATGCATTTATGGAAGATGTATGCTTGCTACTTCTCCCGAGAGAAAGACTATCATAGTGTGCGGATTATTTGGTATGACAATTGCTTCTGTGATATCGATTCATGCAACACTTTTGGTGTCCAGCAAGTGTCGACACATGGATGTTGATCGGACTGTTTATTTGAATCACCATTTTAGGGATGTGCGATAAGAGACATAGGAGAAGTGGGTGCCATCTGCTTGATCTTTGTTTACAGAGTTGGGGTGGAAGAAAGGAATTGTAGTTGTCATCTCCATCTTATTTCAAAGTTATTGGTAGGTTGGCCTTGTTAGGGTATCAACTCACTCTAATACCAATTATTGGGGATCTCATACTAGAATATTACGGTAGGAAAAAAAAAATAAAAGAAATACAATCAAATATGTTGATCAGTCCAAAGCATGCCTCCATGGGGCATGCAAAGCTTCACTATAAAAAAAAGAATAAATACAAGAGGAGATTATCCATTCTTAACACTCATATATAATTCTCTCAACTAGAAGCTATACTTATAAAGCTCTCTCTTGGAGACCCCATGAAATGACCATAGTCCGCTGTCTAGCTATTTATCTAAAGCCCCCTGCTCCTGCTATCTATTGGTATCCTCTGATCTACTATCTATCATAGTCTCAAGTCTCAATCGAACCATCATATTAGCCACTATCTGTCCATAGGATTTTATAAGCCTTAAATCGAGCCAGCATCAGAGTAGAGACTCTGATTTAAACTCAAACAACGATCCTTTACCGTCAAATTGAGCCCAGCTACTATCATATCAAAACTACGAGCCCCACCGCCATTAGATCATGCATTGGTCCATAAAACAAACCAAAGACTGCATGAAATAGGGCAGGAAGCGCACCTGATCCATGGTGGACTGTGTGAAACTAGGAAGAAATGCCCCTGGTTCATTTTCTGCCATAGGATCGTCTAGATCTGATCAAATCTGAGGTAGATTTTTTTTTAAAAAAAATTCTATGATCTGATCAGATTTAAGAATTCTCGAATCTGATAAAGATGATTTGATATTAAAATAAAAATTAAATCTAAAATATGGAACATCTAATGTACTTGATTAGGATAATCTGATTATCCTAATAATGATCCTGATGCTCCTAAGATTCTAGATTGAGCCCCACATGCATTTGGCCTCTATCGGAGTCCACTCCGATAGGATCTAAATGTGAGCTCAGAAGTGGCACTTTCAAGTCTTGGAAACATAAGAAGATAGGTCATGGAAAGACAGGAGTGAGTCAAAAGAAGAATCAGTCTCAATAGTAAAATTCAGAAACTAGGCCAGCTCACTCTGAGATTGAGCTGGCTTAGTTGAGAACTGAGTTACCTCAGTTCAGGACTGAATCGACTAGGTTTCAAAGAAAAATCCAAATAGAAAGCAGCATTTTTGGGATATTGGCATGATACACAACTAGGTCGGCTCAATATCGGACTGAGCCGACCTAGTCACAGGTTAGCCGGCTAA
This sequence comes from Cocos nucifera, assembly GCA_006176705.1. NCBI lineage: Eukaryota > Viridiplantae > Streptophyta > Magnoliopsida > Arecales > Arecaceae > Cocos > Cocos nucifera. The sequence continues at coordinate 289,456 of QRFJ01001752.1, forward strand.
GTCTGAAATTGGGCTGGCTCAGTTTTCATAGATTATTATTTTGTGTACGTGGGTTATTTGGATTTGAAAATTTTTTTCATGAGCTTAGACTTGATCCTTTGTAAAGTATATATACTGAGAATAGGTCAAGATTGTAAGAGTGCTGAAATATATTGAATAAAAGCTCTTTTCTCTCAAAAATCTCTTCTTCTCTTCTTCTCTATTTCTTGATTTATTTGATCGTATTTTCATAGAGATCTCTAAGAAGTACTTTCTTGTTGCTTGGCTAATCATCGACGGCCATACCGATCTATGTGAGAAGAGCGCATATTCCCAACATTTGGTATCAGAGCGGTGTTGCATGGAAGGAAGAAAGACACCCAGGATTTACTATATCCAGGATCTATTACATCAGATTTTATCCTAAAACTTTTAATTTGCTTTGTGGTAATCTCTAGATTAAGGTGAAGATTGTTTACACAGAGGAACAATGATACAGAAGTTTGGAAAGAGGATTTAGGACTAGTTAGATCTTCTATAAAGGATAGTTTTATTGATATATAATCGTGAAGGGTGTTAGGGATCTGTTCTTGACTTGTTTGAAGTCATGGGATCAAGTGGATTCAAGGTAAATTTGGAGAAGTTCGATGGCAAGAAAAATTTTACCCTATGGCAGTAAAGAGTAAAGGACTTGTTGGTTCAGCAGAGGATCTACAAGGTCTTAAGAAAAGAAAGATCAAAAAAGATCAGTGCTGAGGATTGAAAAGAGTTAGAGAAAATTGCTTTTAGCATAATCTGGATGTGCTTGGTCGATCAGATTTTACCCAAGGTTTGCATAGAGACTACGACAAAGGAGCTCTGGAAGAGACTAGAGAATACATACATGGGAAAGAATATGACGAACAAGTTATGGTTGAAGAAATAGCCGTATAATCTGAGGATGCCCGAAGGCGGAGATCTTATTGCACATATTCAAAGATTCAATCAGGTGTATTCTGAAGTGATGAGTTTGGATGTGAAAATCGACGAGGAGGATCGAGCATTGCTGCTATTATGTTCTCTTTTAGGTTCATATGATGGTCTCATAACAACTCTAGTTTATGAAAAGGAGACCCCCAACTATGAAGAGATTGTTGGTGTGATCAGATCAAATGAGCAAAGGAAGAAGATCTATAAGGGAGACCCTAAGTCTGAGATCTTGGCTGTGAACGAAAGATAGGGAAGATCAAAGAAGAAGACAAGAGAAAAATCTAAGGGCAGGTCAAAGTCTCACGATCAGAGGAAGATGACATTAAAATGTTATAAATGTCATTAACTTGGACACCTAAGGAGAGATTGTCCCCTTTTGAGATCAAAAAAAGAAAAGGCTGACAAGGAAGATGATATAGCTTTTGTGAGCAGTGGAGAAGATCTGCTAGTTGTATCAGATGGATCCACAGAGTATGATACTATATGGATATTAGATTTAGCATGCTCGCACCACTATACTTCTAGTCGGGAGTGGTTTGCTACCTACCAGAAGGTCGATGGTGGAAGTGTCAGTCTTGGAGATGATCACCTATGCAAATTAGTTGGAATTGGCTCTATCAGGGTGAGGATGTATGATGGAATTATTCATACATTATCAAATATTAGGTATGTACCGAAGTTGAAAAAGAATTTAATTTCTTTGAGTTACTTGGAGGAGCAGGGTTATGCTTTTAGTAGTCAGGCTGGGAGTGGATGTCTGAAAATTTTTAAGAGAGCTTTGGTAGTGATGAGAGGTAGAAGACTGAGCAACAATCTTTACAGAATGAAAGGCTCAGTAGTAAATGATAGTGCAGAGGTGCTAGTAGTGGCATAGGAGGAGCAGATTTTATATCGACTGTGGCACTATCAAATGGATCATATGAGTGATCGTGGGCTCACAGAACTAAGCAAAAGAGGTATGATCCCAGCCCTAAAGAAGGAGGGCACAGATCTTTGTGAGTTGTATATCTTTGGCAAACAGTATAGGATGAAGTTTGCCAAAAGTATCAAGCACAGCGAGGGAGTGCTGGATTTAGTGCACTCGAATGTGTGGAGACTAGCTCCTGTATCAGCTAGAGGTGAAGCAAAATACTTTATTACTTTCATTGATGATTTCTTAAGAAAGGTATGGATTTATCTGATCAGAGAAAAATTAGAGATATTTGCTTGGTTCAAAGCCTGAAGAGCTAAAATAGAGGAGTCAGAAAAATAGGTAAAGTGTCTGAGGTCGAACAATGGAGGAGAGTATACTAGCTTAGAGCTCAAGAGGTACTGTGAGCAAAATGGCATCAAACGCCATTACATAATGAGGATGACTCCCTAGCAGAATGGTGTCGCAGAGAGGATGAACCAAAAACTGACCGAGAAGGCATGGAGTTTGAGGCTGCAGACATCACTCCCAAAGTTTTTTAGGGTGATGCTCTAATTTTTTTTTTTTTTTTCTTGTGAATAGGTTTTCTCATTATAAGCTGAATGGAGACATTCCGAAAAAGATCTAGAGTGGAAAAAAGATGGAACTTGGCCACCTGAAAGTCTTTGGTTGCACAGCCTATGCACATGTGGAGGCAATCGAGAGGAGCAAATTAGATCCAAAATCTTAAAAGATGACATTCATAGGGTATCCATAAGTAGTCAAGGGATACCTGCTATGGAACTCTCAGGCATAGAAGTCAGTGATCAGTAGGGACGTTATCTTTTATGAGAAGAGCATCTTGAGGAGGTCTGGGATAGATGAAACTTAAAAAACAAAGGTGAACAGCGGTGGTCAGTCAGAGAATGATGGCATGCAGGTTACATCCACATATAGGAGTGTTTCTATTGAGGTGGAGCTAGGCAGAAAAGTATTGTCTCAAATTAAAAATCAGCATGAAGGGCCGGCGTTCAGACAGATGTGCAAGAGCAGCCATAGACATCTGGCAGAGATGTGCCAGTGGGAGTGGCTTTACATAAACCCCAGCATACTATTAGGAGATCGATCAGATATGACATTAATGAGGTTATCTTCTATGCACTCATCACTGCTAATGGAAATTCAGAGAATTATGCAGAGGCCATGGAGAGTGAGGATCATGATTAATGGATGTAGGCCATGATGGAGGAGATGGAATCACTTGAGAAGAATCAGATATGGTAGCTGATGGATCTTCTAGATAGTGCTCGACCTATTGGCTCAAAGTGGGTATTCACAAAGAAAGAAGTACCTTCAGAATAAGATGGAGTCAGATTCAAAGCAAGGCTGGTAGCAAAGGATACTCACAAAGGGAAGGGATTGACTACACAAAAATTTTTTCTCCTATGGTGAGTCATACATCTATTCAAATTTTGCTGTCACTGGTGGCATAGCATAACATGGAATTAGAATAGATAGACGTGAAGATGGCCTTCCTTCATGTGACTTTGGAGGAAAGAATCTATATGAAGCAGCCAAATGGTTTCATGGAGATAGGATAGGAAGAAAAGGTATGATTACTCAGGAAGTCTTTGTATGACTTGAAATAATTTTCTCGTCAGTGGTATCGAAGGTTTGATAGCTTTGTCTTGAGCCTAGGTTTCAATAGATGTGAACATGATTGTTGTGTCTATGTCAAGGATGTAGATAAAGAGGATGCCCTGTACTTATTATTGTATGTAGATGATATGCTTATAGCCAGTAGAAGCATGGATGCTGTGAAAAGGTTGAAAAGGATATTATCATCAGAATTTGAGATGAAAGATTTGGATCCAACTAAGAAAATCCTTAGAATGGAGATTTGTAGAGATAGGTGCAAAGGAGTGCTCCATTTGTCATAAGGAAAGTATGTCCAAAAGGTTTTGGAGAGGTTTGGGATGAAGAAGGCCAAACTTGTAGAGACGCCATTGCCAAGCCATATGTCTCTCTCCAAGTTACAGTACCTCCAGTCAGAAGAGGAGAGAGAGTACATGGAATGAGTCTCTTATGCAAATGCTGTAGGCAGTGTGATGTACACTATGGTGTGCTGTAGATAAAATATAGCACATGCTGTGAGTACGGTTAGTAGATAAATGGCTAACCCTGGGAAGGAATACTGGAAAGTATTGAAATGGATATTGAGATATCTGCATGGAATAAGAGATTATGGTTTGGTATTTGATGGGCAGTTGGAAGAGTTTGGAGGATAATCTATGAAGATGTGTGAAGGTTTAGATCCTCTAGAAGGATTTGTTGATGTAAATTATGCTGGTAATCTTGATACAAGGAGGTCTACTACTGGATATCTCATCTGTGTATATGGTGGACCGGTGTCTTGGAGATCAATCCTTCAGCCAATCACGACCTTGTCTACCGTAGAGGCCGAGTATATTGGGATAATGAAGGCTGCAAATGAAGCTTTTTGGCTTAGGAGTCTGATTGATGAGTTCGGGGTGGAGCAGAGGAAGGTTACACTATGCAGTGATAGTCAGAGTGCTCTGTTGTTGGCATAGAACCCAGTCTATCATGCGTGCACAAAGCATATAGATGTGAGGTACTATAGGATCAGAGAGCTAGTGGAGGAAGGTGAAGTGGAACTAATGAAGGTCCATACCAAGGAGAATTAGTCTGATGCACTCATGAAGGTACTCCCCAGAGACAGCTTTCAGAGATGTGTGGCATGGATGGTCTGTCGAGAAGAGATGAGTTCACAAGGACTTGAAAGCATCAAGGTGGATAATGTGAGCTTAGAAGTGGCACTCCCAAGTCTTGAAAATATGAGAAGGTAGGTCATGGAAAGATGGGAGCGAGCGGAAAGAAGAATCAGTCTCAATAATAAAGTTCAGAAATTGGGCCGGCTCGCTCTGAGACTGAGTCAGCTTAGTTGGAAACTGAGTCAGCTCAGTCTAGAACTGGGTTGGCTAGGTCTCAGAGAAAAATTCAGATAGAAAGTAGCATTTTCGGACTATTGGCATGGTACACAACTGGATCGACTCAGTATCGGACTGAGCTGACCTAGTCACAGGTTAGCCTGCTCAATCTAAAATTAGGCTAGCTCAATTTTTGCGGATTATTATTTTTTGTACGTGGGTTGTTTAGGTTTGAAGAGTTTTTCTATGAGCTTGGGCTTGACCTTTTATAAAGTATATATACTAAAAATAGGTCAAGATTATAAGAGTGCTAAAATATACTGAATAAATGCTCTTTTCTTCTAAAAATCTCTTCTTCTCTTCTTTTCTTCTTCTCTATTCCTTGATTTATTTGATAGTACTTCTGCAGAGATCTTTGAGAAGTACTTTCTTGTTGCTTGGCTAATCACCAATGGCTATGCCGATCCGTATGGAAAGAGTGCATATTCTCAACATTGGAGGTCTTCTTCTTCTGAATCATGGCTTCGAAGATTAGATCTGAATCTGATCTAAACCTTCTTCAAAAACTTCTTCTAAAGAAGCAACATTTGTCTCTCAAAATAGTGCTGCCTTCTTCATGATCTGGGTGCCTATCTTCCTTGAATTGCTTTTGGATTGTGCCCAACTCCTTGGGCATGGAGAGGGGAGAGAGAGGACAAGAGGGTGCATGAAAAGGGTTTAATTTCAGTAGTGTATGGCTCCATTTGGTGCAAGCATTAGAACCCTAGACGCAGATAGAGTTTAAATACATCCTACTACGCCATGCAATGCCACATCATCTCGGCCAATCAAAGGTCTTTGATAAATTAATTCTAAATTTGATTGGTGGGATGATGTCATCTGATTATATTAGATAAAAGACCCCTCAAAGTCTCCTAATGTTGGCGCCAACACTGGATAAGCCTAGTGAAGTTGGCGCCAAAGAGTTAGAAGCTATCAACTAACCTTGGAGTCCCATCTATATGGAACTCCTCCCTCTTATCCCATGGGTGCATGCCCAAGCTAAATGTGCACCCACTCTGGGTGCACATTTAGTAGGTGGACACACCCTAGATACTCTCCAATGGTCATATGATAAGTGGCCTGTTGGAAATTGTATCCTAAAGTAAATCATCTAGATTATAAATGGTTGAGCTAAATGTAATTATACTTAAACTATTAATAAATAAAATTATTATTTTGGCCTTTTCATCATTTTGTGCTTTTCTTTGTATTGAACTCTTCTGTGATGAAGTTTTTAGAACTATTTAGACTCGACAAAGAAGGATTTATCGTTTAGTCCTCAAAACATGTTTATGATCAAATGATTCATTGTTACCCAGGACGACAACGTATCGAGTGTAGATCGTTGTGTACCATAAGTGTTGGTTGTCCTCTTAACTAAGAAGTATGGAGATACTATTTTGGCATGCAGGTGAAGTGTATGGATACATTTCACTGAATGTGATCTAACTGTGGAGCTCTCTACTGTCAAAAGTTGCTCGTGAAGGATATGAGTATAAGTGTCCCTTAGACCTGAGATCACCATGGGGACCTATAAATAACTTACTACACTTAGATACCGGACTATCCAAATTTCTAATTCAATGATGGAAGGCTACTGGGTGCAGTCAAGTACTTGGCTTGTCGGTGTGTAAGTCAAGATGGAATTGACCCCTCCAAGTGTTGGAGCAAGTGCATCACTGTATTTCAATTTAGCAAATACTCGGTTGTGGTGGTCCATGTGATGGATATTGATGTGTGCTAATTTATAGCTATGGCAAGTGCACCAGTCGATCAAGTAATAAAGTGAATGAGTAGAGTATCGTCCCTAGAGGAATGAAAAATAAGTACTGCAAAGCTCTTTCCTATGCTTTATTTAGAAGATCAATTTATGAGAATAAGAAATTAAAGAAAATAAAAAAAATAATTAAAAATTTTTAATTAAATGGAGAGAGTGTAAATTATTAGGATTTTAAACTCAAGAGCAATGGATTACTAAGGCAATTGGTTCACCAACTCAGTCAATACAATATTCAGATTTTTAGATTAATTTTATTTCATATGACGGTGGAGTCTCCTAATTTATTCACTATCCTTTATCCAGGCATAGCAAAACTATTAATATTTATTAATTACCCTTTGGTCCAGGTGTAATTTAAATAAATATTAATGCATTAAGTTTTGTGAAACCCTCTAATTAAAATATGCTGCATCCAAAGCACACGAAAATTTCCGCATGTATATGAATTCTAATTTGATTCATAATACAAGGTATATAATCAAGAAGCATTAACATAGATGTACTTGGTCCGTAACATCTATGTTCATCAGATCAATTAGAAGATGGCCAATAATCTAAAAGCATTAAGATCAGATTTATATACTCCTCATGAATAAAATTTAAAAATGAATCATACTGAATATTGCATCAAGAGAGTGGATACACCTTAGCCTTAGTAAAAAAAAATTAGTTCATGATAATAAGTTCAAAAATAGCAAATAAAATAAAATGCATAGAGAAATTAGATTGTTTGATTGCTGAAATTGATTGTCTGCTGCTCTTGATGTGGAGAACTTGGTGAAGAAGAAGATGCTCCTTGATCGATGTCTTGATTGTCGAAAAAAAAAATCAAAAACCTCTTTTTTATTTCTCACAAATCACTCTTCTCTTTCTACCTTTCTCCTCTCTCTTTTTTTTCCTCTTTTTCTGACTTCTCTCTCTCTCTGTCTCTCTTTCTCTCTGTCTCTCTCTCTCCCTCCCTTTTTTCACGGCAACAACAGATTTTTATAGATAAAGAATTTGATTTTCTCCCAAAATCCATCAAAAAATAGGTTTAAGACTCCCAAAACAACTCGAATTAAGATCTGGGTAATTCTGCTCGTTAGATGTTGATCAAATGGTCCAAAAACCACTCAAAAACCCCTTAAAATAATCCAGATCAAGTCGGATTTAATGCCAGTCATTGGATTAACCATTGGATCGAATTTGAGCCATCCGATCACGTAGAAAGAAGCCTTCTGATCTTTAGTTTAACATTGGGATAAATCTCAGCCGTTGGATCTCGATCGAGAGATGCGAATGCCGTCCATCAGCACCTTCATTTCGGCCGTCCGATCGAATTTCAGTGAAAACCATCCGTTGGATCAGCCAAAATTCCCAAATTGCCCTTCGTGGACCATGCGCGAGCTCGGTGTTGCATGGACCACCGCATTCTTCAGCCAATCGAAGCACTTTTTCTCGTGTGAAATGCCCGAAATACCCTCCGGATGGTCTACCATGTGCCGCAAAAAATGCTGATGTCAGCATTGCATCAGCGGGTCGGTTTGTTGTTGCGATCGAACCGAGCCAAACCACTGTACCTATTTTCTGAACCGGTTCGAACCGAACCAATTTTTTTTTTTTTTAATTTAATTTGAGGCTCGTTTGAAGTCTGTTTTGTCTGAAATTTATTTCATGTGAACCAGAAAAATAAGATCTTCACATTGGTGGCCTTCTTTCCTGCACAAGATTAATAAAAGTATTAATTTTTAAAGAAATAATTTAATTTATTTTATAATTTAATATTTTTATTAGTATATTTTTACCACTTATCACACCCCATAACTTAGTCATTGCTAGTCCCTTAGCAATGTTTTATTTAATACCATGTTTCAATAAGATTATCCATCACAAAGATAAAATCTAGGATTAAAGATCAAAAAATTTAGAAAATACTGCTAACTAAGTATTGAGCTTCTGAAGCAAATTTTTCAGTCAATACAATTAAAAACTTTCTTAGAGTACATCAAAGATCTATAGCACTTATGTTCGTGATGACTAACTTTAGCATTTCAGTATTAAATTAAAAGAACAAAAGTATCTTCTCTTATCACCTATTTTGGTCAATTTTCTATACATTCTCAATTTTATACTCATGAATTAAGGTAGCTTTCACACTGCCCTTCTCTTCTTCTTCTTCTTCTTCTTCTTCTTCTTCTTCTTCTTCTTCTTCTTCTTTTGTGCTGAGCATCCTGGCCTTCCCTTCACCATTTTACGTGAATTTTCACACTTGACCTAGGTGCAGAGACCCAGTTACTAGGGTTTGGGCAATCCACATATACTCTATCTTTTGCACTTTATTTTTAGACAGGTAGCTCTTTTCTTAAATTCAAGTTTTTTTGATTAGAATGTATATTAATTATCAATTTTTAGTGATAATTGAATCCTCAGTTGGTCTTATAATCAATACCTACTTTGCCTTGTTAGTGTGCATGTGCAATTAAAAGTGCTAATAATCTTTTAATGACCTAAGTAGGCTGCTAAAAGTTGACCAACTAATCTACTTCTTTAACTCATTACATTCATTAGCAAATAATTCTATCTTTTATCACTTATCCAGTTTATCTTGCTCAAGATTTTCTTCTTGACACATGATTTTTTTTTTTTAATTATTCTACATTATCTTAAAGGAGAAAGAAAAATAAAGGGTGCAATAAAGGATAGGAAGGAATACACCTGATTTGGTTCAGTCTGGTTCTTTGGAGCTTTGAAATTTTGCTTGAGTTCTCATTGATTTTTCTGAAAAATTGAAAATACACACCAGAGAAATAAAAGAGCAACAACAAATTACTGAAAGATAAAAGCAAAGAAAAATGATCAAAACTAAAAAGAAAAGAAACAACCTATCTAGTAGTTCTGATTTATAGTCTTCAGCTTGACTTTCTTTGAGTTCTAAAGTGGATCAATCTGGTGCCACTTCAATTGAAATACTTTCATGTTTGATCGAGTCTTCTTTCAATTTGACATTGCTTTCTTTTATAGTCTCAAACCTATTTTCTATAGAATTCTCATATAATAGATTGTCAATAATATCAATTAGAAAATAAGTTTGATTATCATCAGTATGTTTAGTATCTTTGAAAATATTAAAAGTAACTTATTCGTCTTGGACTCTAAGAATTAATTTTTCTTGTTGAACATCTATTAAATCTCCTCCAGTAGCTAAAAAGGGTCTGCCTAAAATAAGGAGTACATCATAATCTTCTTTCATATCAAGAACAATAAAATCAATAGAAAAAATAAACTTGTTTACCTTTACCAAGACATCCTCCACTATACCTCTTGGATATTTGATGGATCTATCGGCTAATTGAAGAATAATAGTGGTAGGCTTTGGTTCTCCTAGACCCAGCTTCCTGAAAATAGAAAAAGGCATGAGATTAATGCTTGCTCCTAAATCACATAAAACTTTATCAAAACTACAATCACCAATAATGCAGGGGATAGTAAAACTCCCTGGATCTTTTAACTTCTGTGGTAATTTATTTTCAAGTATTGCTGAGCATTCTTCATTCAAATTTGTTCTCTCATGCTCCTTCAGCTTTTTCTTATTTGTTAGGATTTCTTTGAGAAACTTGGCATACCTGGGCATTTGAGTAATAGCATCTACAAAAGGAATATTAATATATAAATTCTTTAAAATTTTGAAAAAGTTAGGAAATTTCTTATCTGGATGCTGTATTTGTCTCTCTAGGAATGATAGTGGCAGCACGTAGGGCTTCACATTTGGATCAGCAAACCGTATACCTGGAGACCATCCATCTGCTGGTTGTATTAGTGACTAACAAATTTTAGTTGATGGTTTCTTATTTGTAGTTGGCTCTTCAGTCTCATTCTTCTGATGTGGCTCCTCCAGCTTTGTACCACTTCTTAGGGTGATAGCATTGACTTGCTCTCTTGGATTTGTCTCCGTATTGCTTGGTAAGGATCCTTGAGGTCTCTCGGAGATTATCTTAGCCATTTGACCTATTTGCATCTCCAAATTTCGAATTATTGCTATTTGGTCCTGCCTAAGTTTGGCTTCCAAATTTTTTATAGTTGCTTCTTGGTTTTGCATAAATTTGACCAGCAGCTCTTCCATGTTGGACTTCTTTTTAGGTACTTGGAATCCCGAGGGTGGCTGTTGTGCTGCATTTTGATTGCTCCATGAGAAATTTGAGTGCTGCCTCCATCCTTGATTGTATGTATTGGAGTAGAGATTATTTTATTGTGGCCTGAAAAAATTTTCAATATAATTAGCTGTATCAGTTGTTTTAGCAAAAGGATTACCTGTCTGGTAATTGCTCGTATCGTGTCCTCCTCCACACAGGTCATAAGTAATGCTCTGAACATGCATAGCTGTTCCCTTTAAGTTGTTGACTTCAGCTCTAAGGGCTGCAATTTCAGCTAATAAGGTTGGCACGCAATCTACTCCCTGCATAGTTGCTAGTCTTTTTGGCATCATGCGCTCTGTCTGCCATTGATAGATATTTGATGCCATCTCATCGATCAGATCGAAAGCTTCTTCCTCCATTTTTTGATTAATGATTTCTTCTGCTGCTGCATCAATCATAGATCAATTAGTAGGAGATAAACCATTATAGAAAGTTTGTACCTGAAGCCATATGGATAGTTGATGATATAGACATCTCCTCAGTAGTTTCTTGAAATGCTCCCATGCCTTATGTAATGTCTCCATGTCCATCTGCATAAAAGAAGTGATATCATTGCGCATCTTAGCAATCTTGAAAGGTGGAAAGTACTTGGCTAAGAATTTTTGGGCTAGGACATCCCAAGTTATGATAGAACCTTCAAGAAGAGAATGAAGCCAACTCTTAGCTTTATCCCATAAAGAGAAAGGAAATAACCTTAATCTAATAGCATCATCCGACATCCCATTAATTTTAAAAATATCATAAAGTTCAAAAAAATTAGAAATATGGGCATTCGGATCATGATGCACGTGTCCACTAAATTGAATAGTTGATTGAATCATCTGGATCATCACCGATTTTATTTCAAAGTTGTTTGCTCGTACAGGCGGTCTCCTGATGTTCGAAGCTGCATCAGCTACAGATGGTGTGATATAATCATTTAATGGATGATGTACTGATCGAATAGCTTCATGCTGTCCTTCAGTTGCCATATCCAATCCTAGATTGATGTCGTTAGGATCTTCAGCTGCCATATTTTTTTCTTATTGTACTCTTCTAATGGTCCTTTCAATTTTTGGATCTAAAGGTAGTAAGTTACTATGTCCAGTACGTATCATGCACTGAATTTTTTTTTTAAAATAATAAAAATTAAAAATAAATTTTTAAAGTAAAGCAAGAATCAAAATTTTAATATTGTTTTAGACACAATCTCCGATAATGGCACCAAAAACTTGATACGTGCTAATTTATAGCTATGGCAAGTGCACCAGTCGATCAAGTAATAAAGTGAATGAGTAGAGTATCATCCCTAGAGGATTGAAAAATAAGTACTAAAAAGCTCTTTCCTATGCTTTATTTAGAAGATCGATTTATGACAATAAAAAATTAAAGAAAATAAAAGAAATAATTAAAAATTTTTAATTAAATAGAGAGAGTGTAAATTATTAGGGTTTTAAACTTAAGAGCAATGGATTACTAAGGCAATCAGTTCACCAACTCAGTCAATACAATATTCAGATTTTTAGATTAATTTTATTTCATGTGACGGTGGAGTCTCCTAATTTATTCACTACCCTTTGGTCTAGACATAGCAAAACTATTAATATTTATTAATTATCCTTTGGTTCATGTGTAATTTAAATAAATATTAATGCATTAAGTTTTGTGAAACCCTCTAATTAAAATATGCTACGTCCAAAGCGCACTAAAATTTCCGCATGCACATGAATTCTAATTTGATTCATAATACAAGGTATATAATCAAGAAGCATTAACATAGATGTACTTAGTCTGTAACATCTATGTTCATCAGATCAATTAGAAGATGGTCAGTAATCTAAAAGTATTAAGATCAGATTTATATACTCCTCATGAATAAAATTTAAAAATAAATCACACTGAATATTGCATCAAAAGAGTAGCTACACCTTAGCCTTAGTAAAAAAAAATTTAGTTCATGATAACAAGTTCAAAAATAGCAAATAAAATAAAAAATATAGAAAAATTAGACTGTTTGATTGCTGAAATTGATTATCTGCTGCTCTTCATGTAGAGAACTTGATGAAGAAGAAGATGCTCCTTGATCGATGTCTTGATTCTTGAAAAAAAAATCAAAAATTTTTTTTTTATTTCTCACAAATCACTCTTCTCTTTCTACCTTTCTCCTCTCTTTTTCTTTTTTTCTCTTTTTCAGACTTCTCTCTCTTTCTCTCTGTCTCTCTTTCTCTCTATCTCTCTCTCTCTCACTCTTTTTTCACAGCAACAACAGATTTTTATAGATAAAGAATTTGATTTTCCCCTAAAATCCATCAAAAATTAGGTTTAAGACTCCCAAAACAACTTAAATTAAGATCTGGGTAATTCTGCCCATTAGATGTTGATCAAACGGTTCAAAAACCACTCAAAAATCTCTTAAAATAATCCAAATCAAGTCAGATTTAATGTCAGCCATTGGATCAACCATTGGATCAAATTTGGGCCATCTGATCATGTAGAAAGAAGCCTTCTGATCTTTAGTTTAACGTCGGGATGAATCTCAGCCGTTGGATCTCGATCGGAAGCTGCGGATGCCGTCCATTAGCGCCTTCGTTTCGACCGTCCAATCGAATTTTAGTGAAAATCATCCATTGGATCAGCCAAATTTTTCAAATTGCCCTCCGTGGACCATGCGCGAGCCCGGTGTTGCATGGACCACCACGTTCTTCAGCCAATCGGAGCACTTTTTCTGATGTGAAATGCCTAAAATACCCTCCGGATGGTCCGTCGTGCGTCGCAAAAAATGCTGACGTCATCCTGACATCAGCGTTGCATCGGCGGATCGGTTTGCTATTGCGATCGTCGAACCGCTGAACCGATTTTCTGAACCAGTTCGAACCGAATTATTTTTTTTTTTTTTTGAAATTCAATTCTGGGCTCGTTTGAAGTCCGTTTTGCCTAAAATTTATTTCATATGAACTAGAAAAATAAGATTTTTATATTGGTGGCCTTCTTTCCTATACAAGATTAATAAAAATATCAATTTCCAAAAGAAATAGTTTAATTTATTTTATAATTTAATACTTTTATTAGTATATTTTTACCACTTATCAGATATTGAGTTTTGAAATACATTATTGATGAATTTTAGGTTTGACAGTAAATCCTAGATTATCCTTTGAGCATCGAGGTCAAGGGAATGAATTATATGGTAACCATATGCCACAGGTTCATTGATGTTGTGTTGTAATTATTCGATCTATCCAAACATCGGGTACCATTGCTAGATGGTCACATCGATTGATATAGAAAATTAGTTTCTATGCTACTGACTTAGGATTTGAACCTATGGAGTCACACACAATAGGAGTTTCTACCTGATCTAATGGCTAATATTGAGTCCCGATGATCTAAGACTCTGTGGTCAAGAGTCCTATTAGATTGAAACTCTGTGACCAAGAGTCTCATTGGACTGGGACTCTAAATTCTTCATTTTCAGAACTCTCTGATCGAGAGTCCTGATGACCTAAAACTCTATGGTCAAGAGTCCCACTGGACTGGGATACTATGACTAAGAGTTCTAGTGGACTGAAACTCTAAGTTCTACTCATTTGAAACTCTCTGATCAAGAGTTCCACTGGTCTGGAACTTTATGATCGTGAGTTCGATTCATTTGGGATACTAGGTTCAAGAGTTCCACTGGTTTGGGACTCTTTAAGAGTTTCATGTTGATGCAACTCTATTGCCCAGACACCCACCCAATTGGGACTCTATGTTTATTGAAGGATTAATTAGCAATTTGATTGAGCGATGAGGATTCGATTGAATTTGATTTGATTGGGTTTGATCTGATCTGGTCATGAGATGACCTAATCACTATGGAAGATTTGACCCTGATTTGATCAGGGGCTGAACCTAATTAATTTTTGATTTGATTAAAATTTTATTGATTTGGGTTAAGTCTAATTTGGTTGGTTTAATCTAATCTAATTAGATCTAAATTAATTGATTTGGTTGAAAGCAATTAGGACCAAGTCAAATGAGATTTGAATTTAAATTCTCCCTAGTGCCCACCATATTTGACTTTCCACCTTGACCCATGCCCTCCTCTGATTTTTGCTTGAAATTTCTCATGCAAAAATGAATGTGCGCCTTTCCTCTCTTCTGCCTTTGACCTGGTCCAAGGGTTGGACCAGTTCAAACTAAGTTGAATTTTGAATTCAACTTAGTTGGTTTGAAATTTGAAAAACCTAATCTCTTCCTTATCTATTCTCCATGCCTACCTATCTTTTGTTGCACATTTTTTTGGTAATTTTTGATTGAGGGTGAGTAGAAGGAGAGTCTTTCTGCTCATCACCCTCTTGGATGAGGCGTTGGAAAAGGATAAGACCCCATTTAAATTCAAATACTAGAAGTTGGTTGAAACTAGTTCAACCAATCTTAACCTATCCACTCTACATGGAATTTCTACTTATTTTTCATGCAATAAATTATTAAAATTTTTATGCATGAAGCGTAAGGGGTTATCTTTTTATGGTAAAAATTTTAAAGTAATTCAGCATTGATTTTGGGTGAAAAAAATATTAGAGTGAAGGTGAGTAGAGTCCTACAGTACTTTATCTTTCTTTCATGCCTCATTCTCTTCTGATTTTTGCATCTAAGGATACTCAATTTTTAGATATAATCTAAATAGGATTTATAGATTCAAAAGTTTTCTTTCTATAAAAACTTGTTTCATGAAAAAACTCCACACAGAGAGGTCATGAGCGGGTTTTTAGTGCATTAGGATTTTTGGGCTGAGTGAAATCCAAGACTTGGGAATCTAGGTTTGGGTGGAGAGATCAAGTGCTGTGAGCATCGGATCACCACCAAATTTGAAACACCACTTCATCATCCTTCGAAGTATGTTTTGATTTTCTAGAGTATCTATGAGATCAGAAAGAAGATGATCGATTGGATTGATCATGATCAGCCATTGAAGGTCCCGACGAGGAGCTTGCACTCTAGTGGGGCTGATCGGGATCAGGAGCTCCGTATAGATCAAACATAGAGGCCGAATATGTGTGTGGCTATGATGCAATACCAGAGTATTATTTGATGGATTCAGATTATGGTGATCAGCTATCTATAAAAATGTATCGAATTCTGAACTCATATCGATCAGCAGATTCGATTTGCTGATCAATCACATTTAAATTTCAAATTACATATTAGCATGTCTAGATCCTGAGCAGGATTTAAATTGATTAGATCAATGCATACAATAGATTAATATTTGATTAATTTTAGTTTTTGTTGCTTCATTTTCAAAAATATTTTAAAAATGTATGCTAAAAATCTTGCTCGATTTTCTTTCAATAGTATCAAAGCAATTGGATTGCTTGACATGTCTAATATGTAATTAGAAATTAAATGTTAGTATATTTGATATGCTTAATCTAGATAACTTAGTAATCAAGAATGAATGAGCCACCAAGCTATCCAATTATATGGGATAAGTATGGTTTAAAGGCCATCTCCTTCCATTCAGTGGGGATCCCTTATGGCGGTAGGGGTGCCATCGTGAACTCATTCATTAAGATGAACAGTGAAAGAATTTTAATGATTAAAATTATTTTAATTAAAAAATTAAATATGAATGTATTTTAGATTAAATCTAAAAGATTAATTTATAGTTTAATTTTTATTATATTTTATTTTTTGTTTAAAACTAACAATAGATTGTTGTTTGAGAAATGAGCCGATCCATTTCTGAAATAAGTCGACCCATTTGGAAAACAAAAAATGAAAACCTTTCAAAATTTGAAAACTCTTTTTAAAATACCAAACTCTGACCCATCAACCCAAAAACTTAATTAAAAGAATTAAGTGTTGTCTTCTAAGTTCTAGAATTATGAATTAAAGATCCTAAGACAAAATCATAAGACTGTGAGTTAAAGGGTTAGATGAATTAAGTTCATTAATTGGGTTAGCCCTAAGGTTAGTTAACGAATGGATTAATTTAGAGTAATTGATCAAATCTAATCAAGTATTAAATTAGATTAGATCAAGGATACTCTAGAATCAACTCCAATAGTTGTAGTTGGACAAGTCCATATCTTTAACTAGACTAAGATGGACTTGATTCATGGCTATGCGGTTAAGCCCAAAATTGCTAGGTTGATCAGATTAAACCTAATTAATCGGTTGGTATCTAAGGTAAGTTTGGCACTCTCGACCAGTGATTTTTAATTGGGAGCTACTCGCATTGATTCAATCTTTGATGAGTTAATGGCATATCCCTTCCACTGATCTCACTTACCTGGACGATATGGTTGATTGGGATTTGATTAGATCACTTGATGATTCAGATTGACCTATATTATTAGGAATTAGTTTGATTGATTTCAATTAGTAAGACTGTATTAGGTGCCCATGGACTTACATTGATCCTAGCCCTGACCTATTGACTTGTTGAAGTTAGTGGAAGGGTTTGACTTGGTGAAGTCAGTGGGAGAAATTGATCCGTATCCTTTCTATTTAAAATCACATGTAACCTAAATCCTCTAAATTATTAGATCCTTAAAATGACTAAGTTATAGAAATAACTAAGTCATAGCCTCCCATTAAGATGAATAGTAATGAGTCCAATCTTCTGGGTGGACATTGGAGGTGCCTTACACCTGCTGTTCATCTGGATATTGGAATTCCTATCTATCATATGATAATTTGGTCGCACTCTCTTAATGATGATCAGGTTAGCCAGAGCTTTCCTCGAATCTAGTTATCATTGGTTTGATGCATCGAAATCAATCATGTTAATGGTTGGACCTAACCAAACCTTTTCAGTGGAGGCCATAGCCTACTGATTTGGCATCTATGGAAAAATCTAATTACTGAAAATTATTTAAAAAAATAATTGATTGTGAACCTACCTATAGATGCATACGGGTTAGCCAGAGCTTTCCTCGAGCCCATTTGTAGTCTATGTGGATTTCAATACCTGCTAAAGAGTTAGTATAATTCCTTGAATTGGAGGTAGAGGCTACCAATTCATTAAAAATAGTGAAAAAACCTTTGGACTAAAGTCCAAGTCTTTAGAATTAATTAATTCAAGTACTAATAAGGTTTCATATTTTCTTTTCAGATAATTAGAATGGCTAGAGTTAGTCCTCTCTGTTCAGTGTTGGACAGTGGCAAGTGTTTAGGACCTAAGAACAAGAAGTCTAGTGTTGATCCTAATAAGGTAGACCCAAAGAGGAATTATCCTCTGAATCCAAATAGGCTGAACAGAAAAAATCAGCAAGTAGTTGCTGGTCAAGGTTGTTATATGATAACACCTTATAATTTTTTCGTATATGATACATCTACCTGGGTATTAGATACCGAGAGTCCGATTCATATCTACAATTCATTGCATGGACTTTAAATTGATAGAAAATTTAAGAATGGTGATAGATTTCTTAATGTTGGGGATGGAAGTCAAGTTTTAGTCCTAGCATTGGAAACTCTTGAACTATTTTTCAAAAATAATAGTATCATTTTAAGTGACTGTCACTATTGTCCATCTTTTATGATGAACATAATATCCGTTGGGCTTTTGGCCCAAGATGGTTATAGTTTATCAATAAAAAAATATTATTATGATATCATTATGAATGATGTCACAATAATGTAAGGATAATTAAGAAATGGCATTTATATTTTATCACAACCTATTAGTGTAATGTACACATCGAATAAATGATCAAAACTAGATAATGTCACTAATGCTTATCTTTGGCACTGTAGGCTCGATCATATAAACAAGAATAGGATTAACAGGTTAGTCAAGAAACGTATCCTTGATATTGATAATTATGAATCATTGAATACCTATGAGTCCTGTCTTCTTGGTAAGATGACCAAATCATCTTTTACTGGAAAGGATGAGCGGGCCACTGAGCTTCTAGGTCTAGTACATATTGATGTATGTGGACCTATGAACACATGTGCTAGAGATGGATTTTACTACTTCATTATATTTACTGATGACCTATCTAGGTATAGGTATGTCTATCTTATGAAGAGTAAATTCGATTTATTTGAAATGTTCAAATGATATCGAAATGAGGTAGAAAAATAACTTAAAAAGAGTATTAAAATTCTTCGATCTAATCGAGGAGGTGAATATCTTTCCAACGAGTTTTTAACATATCCAGGAGAGAATGGGATTCTCTCATAATGGACCTCTTCTGGAATACCACAGCATAATGGTTATCTGAAAGGAAGAATCGAATCCTATTGGACATGGTTTGGTCCATGATGGGGTTTACAAGTCTGTCAATTTTATTTTGGGATTATGCACTAGAAACTATCTATTTTATTCTGAATAATATTGCAAAGACTTCATATGAGATATGGACTGGGCGTAAGCCGACACTCTCTCACTTTAGGATTTGGGGATGTCCGAGTTATGTTAAATGTTTGCAGCCAAAAAAGCTTGGACCTAAGTTTGATAAATGCCTATTCATAGGGTATCCCAAAACAACTAGGGGTTATTACTTCTACCTTACTGAAGAACAAAAGATGTTCGTCAGCAATAGAATAGTCTTTTTGGAAAAAAAGTTTCTTAGTGAAGGCATAACTACCTCTAATATTAAACTTAATGAAGTTCGACAGGTGAAAGAACTGACACATTCTAGTGAACCTGCAGAACTAGATTTGATAAGATCAAATCCAAAGCCTATTGAAATGGCATCAAGAAGATTCGGCAGAGTACCGCATCAACCAAATAGATACTATGGTTTCTTGATCTAGAATGGTGATCCTATCGAACTCGATGAGAATGACGAAGATCCAATCACCTACATGGATGCCATGTAGAGGTTCAACTCCGATATGTGGCTGAAAGCCATAGAATCCAAAATGGAGTCCATGAAGGTCAATGGTGTATGGACACTAATTGATCCACCTGAAGGGGTAAAACCCATTGGGTATAAGTGAATTTTCAAAAGAAAATGAAATGCAGATCGAAAGGTGGAGACCTATAAAGCCCATATGATTGCTAAGAGATATCGTCAGCATTATGGTATTGACTATGACAAGACGTTTTCTTCAGTGGCAATGCTCTAATCTATTCAGATTATGCTTGTGATAGTGGCATACCTAGACTATGAGATCTAGCAAATAGATGTGAAAATAGCTTTTTTAAATGGAGAGCTAGATGAAGAGGTGTATATGATACAGCCTGAGGGTTTCACATCCACAGACGAGTCTAAGGTGTGCAGGCTTCAAAGATTCATCTATAGAATAAAGCAAGCATTGCGGAGTTGGAACATATGTTTTGATAAAGTAATCAGAATATATGGCTTCATTAAGAATGGAGAAGAATCTTGCATATATAAATGGGCCAATGGTTCTGTTGTTGTATTCCTTGTACTGTATGTTGATGATATTCTCTTAATCGAAAATGACATTCCTGCATTACATGGAATAAAGGTTTGGTTGTCGTCTCAATTCCTCATGAAGGACTTGCGAGAAGCTTCCTACATCTTAGGGATGAAGATCTATAGGGATAGATCTAAAAGATTGCTAGGATTATCCCAGTTCACGTACATTGATACCATGCTGAAGAGGTTCAGCATGGAGAATTTCAAGAAGGGCTATCTTTCGATAAGCCATGAAATTTCGCTCTTGAAGAGGGATTGTCCAACAACTCCTCAAGAGAGAGAGCGTATGAGTAGAATACCATATACTTCGATAGTGAATTTTATTATGTACGCCATGAAGTGTACGAGACCAGACATGGTATACTCACTAGGTATAGTGAGCAAATACTAGTCTGACCCAGGTGAGAATCACTGGAAGGTTGTGAAGATAATCCTGAAGTATTTGAGAAAGACCAAGGACCAGTGGCTCATCTATGGAGATACTGACTTGAAACTTGTGGGATATACTGATTTTAGTTTTCAGTCAGATCATGATGATAGCAAAAATATGTCAGATTTTGTGTTTACGCTAAATGGAGCGGTCTGCTAGAAGAGTTCCAAGTAGTATACTGTAGTCGATTCTGTATGCGAGATGGAGTATGTCGTGGCATTTGATGCTATGAAGGAAGCTGTGTGACTGCGGAAGTTCGTCAACGAGCTAGGAGTGGCACCCTTCTTGGATAGTTCGATTCTGCTATACTGTGACAGCACTGGAGCCATAACTCAAGCGAAGGAGCTGAATGCACATCAGTGCACCAAACATATTCTGCATCGCTACCATCTTGTATGAAAAGTCATGGAGCGAGATGACGTCGAGCTTCAGAAGATCGATGAAAATGAGAACATGGCCGATCCCTTTACTAAAGCTCTAGAAATCAAAAGGCTCGGTAATCACAAATGGAAGATGGGTATTCGATACTGTTCTGAGTGGCTTTAGTCTAAGTAGGAGTTATTTGAAATTGTATCCTAAAGTCAATCATTTAGATTATAGATGGTTGAGCTAAATATAATTATACTTAAATTATTATTAAATAAAATTATTATTTTAGTCTTTTCATTATTTTGTGCATTTTTCTATAATGAACTCTTTTATGATGAAGTTCTTAGGACTATTTAGACTCGACAAAGGAGAATTTGTCATTTAGTCCTTAGAACATGTTCATGATCAAATGATTCGTTGTTACCCAGGACGATAACATATCGAGTATAGATCATTGTGTGCCATAAGTGTGGTTGTCCTCTTAACCAAGAAGTATGGAGATACTGTTATGGCATGCAGGTAAAGTGTAGGGATACATTTCATTGAATATGATCCAACTGCGGAGCTTTCTATTGTCAAGAGTTGCTTGCAAAGGATATGGGTATAAGTGTCCCTTAGATCTGAGATCACCATGGTGATCTACAAGCAACTCACTGCACTTAGGTACCTAACTACCTGAATTTTTAATTCAATGATGGAAGGCTACTAAGTGCAGTCAAGTACTTAACTTGTTAGTGTGTGAGTCAAGATGGGATTGACCCCTTCAAGTATTGGAGCAAGTGCATCACTGTATTTCAATTTAGCAAACCCTCGATCAGGGTGGTCCATGTGATGGACACTGAGTTTTGGAAATACTGTGGATGAATTTTTGGATTGACAGTAAATCTTAGATTGTCCTTTGAGCATCGAGGTCAAGGGGATAAATTATATGGTAACCATATGCCACAGGTTTGTTGATGTTGTCTTGCAATTATTCGACCTATCCGGATGTTAGGTATCATTGCTAGATGGTCAAAAGAAGACGAGATAGCTCCCACACAACTCGGTTCTACGCCATCTGAAAACTCTGACGTGTATGTTTGGCTATAGCATGTTCATTGAGGAACTGGATTGCATCAAGATGAAGTCTATCTATTCGAATAGGTGGGAGGAGCAGCACTATGATGATCATGAGAATCAAGTCCATGAAGCTCAATGGCATGGCAGAGTGAAATAATAGAAAGAGTTTTATTTAGGTTTTCATCGACTTGAATGATATGATTACATCACTATGATAGAAACTAGGGTTAGACGAGTTCAGCCTGGTAACTCCTAAATTGAGTCGATGTGGATGGGGCTATGTCAGAGTAGAAGAATTATCACACGGGTATGCCTGCTTCTGAAGAGGTTTCGCATTCAGGTTCTGATGGGTTTGCCCCATATACTGCGTAGTGTTCATTAGTGTGTATTTTGTGGGAGTATCTTAGAATGTCTACTGATTACTAATGTTATGACAGTATCTATTCTGATTAAGCTGTTGATAAAGAGGTTCTGATATCTCTTACATCTCGTTCGAAAGGAGTGTCGGATTGATGTCGATGAATATAGAGATCAGAATTCCAATTACCATACAGAACTGAATCTAACTGCATCACCAACAGGGTTTGAATTGGTGATTATAATTGACTACCTCGCATGTTCATTGTGATCTGAAAGAGATTAACGCTTAGGTTATGGAAATCATGCTAGCCCTCGATTTGACTACAACGTTCTTCTTTTTTACTATCATAGATAGTTATGTGACTGAGCTCAATAGAAGGTTGTTGCTTGATCAGAAGGTCCGTTTCACGTTGGTCTGACTGGAGCCTATCCGAAGTAAAAAGTTGTCTTATTTTGTAAGACAATGGAACTGCCATTTTTGGTCATCCTGCCATTTCTCATCTTTGAACTTTGGTCAAAGTTGACCTTTGACTGGTCCAATCATTGACCATTGACATTTTGACTTTATCCACCGTGTCCGAGCACCTATTGGGAGCTGGTGGGGGCTTTTGTCCCCCTGCCAGGAACCTGGCAGGAGGAGGGCGCAACGCCACCGTTGCGTGTGCCCAAGCTAGAGGCGCCAGGAGTCTATTAGATGGGACTCCATCTCCTTTTTGGATTTGATTAGGACTTCTCCGTCAAGAACGCGAAGTTTGCTAGTTTACGCGCACATTTAGAGCAGGAATCCAAGGGCTCTATTTCCCCAGCTACAGATTTAGATCAGACTTGTCATAAAGATATTTGATTGATTGAGAAGAAGAGGAGTTTAGATCACGCATAGTCTATAAATAAGACCTTGGCTGCGATCAACTCAAAGAGCATTGAATTCTCTACTGCCCCAAGTTGTTTGTTCCTCTCCCGTCAATCCATGCCAAGCCATAACTTCTGCTCTCACTTTCCAAGCCCAAAGTAGTTTGGGATCCAAGTTGGCTGCAGTCCAGCGATGAGAGGAAAGGCGACGAGAAAAGCTAGAGGCATGACGCTGAGCTGCAAAGGATAATGTCTGATCTTTCGAAAGGTATTTTTGAGAGATCCTCAAATAGATCAGACTGTATTTGTGGGAGTGGGATAGGAATAAAAAGAGGTCTCCAAATCCACAACTGAGTGGATACCGATAGAGCAGAGCACTTACGTGGCTAGATCCGAGAACTCTTCCATCTGCTATAAGGATATCTGAACGGGATAATGTGATAACGACTACAGTTAAGGTAAATTTTATTCTTATCTAATTGTATTTTAATTCATTACAATAAAAGTATCAGATCTAAAACATCCAGACTCGCTGTCTGGATAATAGAAGAAAAATTTTTGAATATATCTCTTGATTCGATCAGACTTGAACGAACCTGGTCTGAAAATCGAGGGACTTTTCTTCCTTCACTTGTGTGTACCTCAAAAGTTTGATGTGCCACTTTTTTTTTATTGTTTCGTGACTACAAAAATTTTTATGTCAATAAGGACATCACAGTATGAGATGGAATGTAAGAGAACCGAACAAAGATGATGCATTAAGGGCATCCATCGATAGGATGCAGTGTAGAAGTGTAATAAAATATGGTTTTGATTTTGCACAAGAGATATGTAATAGTGAGGTTAGGCTTTGTCATGCGGATGAGTGTTAACCCATTAAGCACAGGTCGATACCGTCCATCAATTTTGATCCCTAAGGTCGATGGAAGTAGATATGAAATTCGATACTATTTGTAGTTTTATTGTCATAGCTAAAATAGTTTATGGAGCATTTAATATATTTCTAACTTTTGTAATGCTTTGGTGAATGAATCATTCTCCATGCGTGCGTGCGTTCTATGCATTAATAAATAAACCTTTTCAGCTTATGTTAATATCAGATCTGGAGCAGAAGGTGAGCTAGCATGCTCGATTTTGAAAAAACATCCGATTTAAAAGGTTGAACATGAAGGAGCTTTATGCTTTAATAGTAGCATTCGATGTTTCTTCATGAACATCGCATACAGAGGATCGCCTGGCTCCTTCGATGGCCTGTTTAAAGAAGGTGAGGCACCTAGCTAGAGTGTCTGAAAGTGAGGTGTTGTGAGAGAGTTGAATTATCTGTCCATATTGAATTTGAAAAAGAATGATCTGATTAGTAGTAAGAGAGGAAGAATCGATCAAAGGAAAGATGACACAGCCTTTAAATTGAAGTATAAACTCATCTTCTTTGATTGCATATTTAAGACCAAATTTATTGCGCAGCTATCTTAAATATAATGCATATTGGAAAAGAATATGTGTGAGCTTCTATTGGAACAATCTTGAACTCAAGCGATAAGACAAAGGATTACTTGAATTTTTTATTTGACTTGAAAAATAGAATATTAAAACTATCACATCATCTGAAGCGATAAGGTGGAGAACAGTGGGAGGCTTTCTCATTGCATTCTATATTATGAATGCTCCGAAAATCCATAATTTTTTTGTTATATTGAGAATATAAAGAATCCTAGATGGGTTACTCAAGCCGCATATCCAAAGCAATGTGATAGTAAGGAATGTTCATGTTGTGATCTTTATGGTATACCATACTGATTCAGATATTGTTGCTCATCCTGAGCATCAGCTATTAGGCTTTAATAGGCTCAGTAGTGCTGATTGAACAAACTCCTGATTTATGCACGGACCTGAGAGAGATCTTGTACGTTCTTTAAGGCATGCAGGACCATAGATTCAACTTAGCTAGGCTCGTTGTAGATACGGACTGAGGCCACCTCCTTTAGGGCTTCTTCAAGACTTAGGAAAAGACACTGAGAGAAGAGAGAACGAAGATATGAGGAAGAAAGATCGTATATTTACGGCTTCGAGCTTAATGAAATCCTATAACAACTGATGTAATTTATATTAGCCTTAGGCTTGACCAAGCTTTCTTGGTAACCCCAAGTATATGTAAGCCTGCTCAGCAAGCCCATGTACCCATTGATCTTCCATGCTCTCAGTCCCCTCTCTAAACCCAACACATGACATGAGTTAGCCTCCTTAAGACTCTCAACTAGACTTATGACCCCTAAGTCAAGTTGCTATCTCTAGCCAATACGACTTCCATATAATACTGGCCGTGCACTGAGTTGGGCTCAGTTCACCTGCATTTACCTGAGACTCTACGGTTCATGCGTGGACTCTGTGAAGTGCTAGAGCAGAGATCGGATTTAGAGTTACATGTTGTAACTATTCAAGACTTTGGAGTGATTTATTGCGAAGTCAGGTCGCAGCTCTATAGTCACTGTGACACCAATTCGCTTCGTGCAGAAGTCCTGATATCCTCTTTGATGTGGCCTGTTCTCTAAGCACTTAGCTGACCCGAATTCGGTCAAACGTCTGAGCCAACTAAGCAGATCATGAAGCAATATCTTCTATGGATATTTCCTCACATTTCTGGTGGTATCCCTTAACTTTGTTTCTTACTTCATCTTGGTGTCCGATTCCAAAGCACCACCATGCAGGGCAGGTCGAGTCCCACCTCTTAGGTTATTCTTTCTCAGACACCTGGATCTCACAGTCCGGTGAAGGGCTATACTACACTATCTCTAGTCTACCAGGCATAACTGCGTACATGTCCGTTGCCTGTCCTATCTTATGCCCCTTAAGTACCTCCCACACTGTGTTCTGATGTGGCTTCTACGAGTCAACGATCCTACACGATTCTCTCTCACTACAGTGCTGCCGCCTCTCTCTAAGATTTGGGTAGACCTCACCCAATCCTCGCATCTCACCTCTGGCATCTTGGTGCCTCCGCAGTTTTAGCCGCTTTGGCATGCTCCATGCACCGGGGCGCACCTGATGAAGTGGCTCTACGATGATCTCGCTCATATTGATCACGTTTACAAACCCTGATAGCCCCTTATTGCAAACATTGCTCTATCTATGCCTCTTCAGCCTGCTTGTTGCACGCATTAGAGACTTTTGGGATGACCAGTCTCATAGCTAAAATTCTTGGCTTGCTTTTCGGACCAATGCTGGCATTAGTATATTCCTTTTGCTTACAGCGCATAAGAGTTATCTTATGACTTTTCTTGGACGATACGTCACAGTAGTTCCTATACTGGAACTCGTGCATACCTATACACGATCTCCTCAAACTTCATGCCTTATCCATCCCTACATGCTTGTAGTTCACCTGAACTATGCATCATATCGATGTTGGTGCTAGGACTAATTGCCTCTTATGTGTTGGTTGTACTTGTCCACTTAGTCGCTGAACAGTTCAAGCACCACACATGATTTGTATTCGTCATATCTCTCTCCTCTCATGTTATCTCCGTGAAGCCACTCTGTTCGATGCTCTACCTGAAACTGAGTCCTTCTGATACTCGTAAAAGCCAACTCTATCATTGAGTCACTCGAGGCACCACTAAATGTTTGCCTATTGAGCCTACCCGCATGCACCTCGAATACCATCGCTGTCTTTCGAACCTCCGCACTCCATGGACCCATTCAAGGCCATCTCGATACCTCTATAAATCATGGGCCATCTTTCAAAATCAAGAGCTCATTGCAACTTTTTGAATCTTAGTGACTGAATCCTAGGTAATTTTATCTCTAGTATTCTCGCTCTCTGCTCCTACACTAACCATCACTTCAGCTTGGCATTCCAGAGGACTACAGCTCAAATCCTACCTAGGCTCAGACCCATCCTATCTTATCCCGAGGCCCTGAGACTTCCTGGCTCTCCCTTAGACATGCTTTCGATTTCCTAAGATGCATCATACATCCTACTGCAGAGATACCTTCCTCATACTGCTATACCCCAAGCTCTCTCAGTCAATCAGCCTTCCAGGAAAGCACTACATAGCACTCCAGTGCTCTCTGTCTTATCTCGACACCACCTCCTCATAGGTATCCAGATCCTCTCTTGCTATACATAATCCATCCTCCACCTAAACTATGACTCTTCTTAGTATTCCTATAGAAGAAACCTAATCCAAGGTCAGCCGTTCAGCCCTGACCTGCTGGACCTTCATGGATCATCCATCTTCATCACTCTTAAGGTTCCGCAAATTCATTTTCTAGTCAAACCACTGAATACATCCCTGACTATTTTCCTGCCTTCCTATACTCAAAGGATGTATAGTCGCTTCTGCAGCCTTCTTTCGACCATTATCCTTTGGAAAACCTCTCTTCGAATCATTAAGCAACCCCTACGTCCTGTGCCAGTCTTTCTAGAGAACCCTATACCTTTTTGCTGAGATAGTCCTATTTTGGCTGCTACACCATTGAGCCTCTCTCAGCCTTGCATCTCCATGGAAGTGCTACTACAGCACTCCAGCACTCCCTACCTTGTCTACCATCATACACCTCGGCCTTTCTACCAAGATCAACCGGCAAATCATGTACCCAAACCTTCCATCCTAGAAAAACTTTTTTTTCGTTAATTCTCTCAGCCTCCACTTTCAACCCACTGGTTTCGATTGGCCAAACCCTATCTCGCCTTCAACAATAATAAGTAGATCTGAGACATATCATGGAATACTTATGTACATTCCTGATTTTATCCTGTATGACTTTTCCTTCTCTTTCACACACCTTCAGGCTCTTATACTAATTATTGTGATCCATGGTACTACTCTGATACTAGGTATTAGTACATCATCCTAGCATCACCTAACTCTGATATCCTATTACAAAAATTCTTGATCTTTAGCACGGACCTGGAGAGATCTTTAACCTTCTCTAAGATAGCATACCATAGATCTACCATTTAGAACTATGTTGGGGCGCCTCCCTCCTAGGGCTTAAGGGAGGCATCTCCTCTCTCTAGGGCTTCTTCAAGAACCTAGGACAACAACACTAGAGAGAAAAGAGAAGAAAGATGGAGAAAAAAAAGATCTGTATTCACTGCTTCAATAAAATTCTAATCAATTATATAGTTTATATGATAATAGCCATTAGGTCCGACCAAAATCTTCTGGCTTAATCCGATATATAAAACGCACTCACCGAAACCCATGTACCACCCATGTCTTCTATGCTCTCATCCATGAATCTAAATTCGATTCATACATGAGTTAGCCCCTTAAAGACCTTTCAAATTAGGCTTTAAGACCCCTAGGATAAGTCCCTATCCTAGCTCCAAACAGACTCCCGTGTAACACTATCCATGCATTGAGTCGACTCAGTCATAGCACTGAGCCAGCTAACCTGAGACTAGATCAACTCAATTTTAAATCAAGTCGATCCAGTTGCATCCCATACTAGCAGTTCCAAATGCACACCTCTCTATTTGGCCTATCCTCTGAGACTTAGCTGATCCAATTTTAGACTGAGCCGGCTAACCTATAAAAGAAGCCCTTCTCTTGGGCTTTGGTTTCTTGCAACATCTTATGTCTCAGATCTTCGAAGTACCAACCAAGCCCATCAAGATCCTCAACACCTGAACCTCAAGCCCGTGGAGGGCTATATACCATCTCTATCCTAGGATAACTTCTATCCTAGTCTTAGGACCATACATATCTTAATCTTCCCAGAGTCAACATCCTAACTCTCTCCATGCCCTCCAATTGGCTTGGGAGCACACCAATCTTACATGTCAACTTGTTGGAGATTTAACACTCATGATTATCATGTGTTGATGCAGGAGTTGTATTTCTAATATAGCTTTCACGCACGTTTGCTTAAAAATTTGAATGACTGTTATTCATCTATACAACTTTTATAAAGTATTTGTTGCGAAGAGATTGCTTAAAAAAAATAGAAGAAAAGAAGGGCAAAGATGGTACCTCTATTATGTGATCTGAAGAAGATATTTTTACCATCATTTTTTATAATTATGATGCTTTTAACCATGCATCTTACGAAAAAAGTTGCACTTGGAGGTCCAGTATTCTACCGATCAATGTACCCCACCAAGAGGAATATTCAAATGCTAAAATCTTATGTAAGAAATATGAATCATCCAAAGAGATCTATAGTAGAAGGTTATTTGAATCAAGAGTGTATGGATTTTTATATCATATACTTAAACAAGCTCGAGACACGTCGTACCCGCTAATAAGAAATCAGGATGATCAGCATGAGTCAATTGAGCCCTGTCCAGCATTTAATCCATTGGCATAGTCAGGGTGACTTTCTACTTCATACCATCTTACTGATTTGAGCATTAAGAAAAAGGATAAGGCGCACCGCTACGTGCTCTTCAATTATGATGTCATTGAGCCGTATATAAGATGAGTTACTCAGTCTTATTTATTTTATAGTACTTATAAGGAAATATCTAATTAAACACCTATTTATTCTTTGTGCTGTAGTAAACACAAGGAGATCATAAGAGTAAAATACAACACTCTAAGTATGCGAGAAGAAAGAAAAATATACAATAATTTTTTTTTTAAATAGTTCAAAGATCATGTAATCAATTACATATTCTTACCTTATGTAATTTATTTGAATATGTTTACTAATTAGGTGTCATCTTCTTAATTAGGTATGAAAATTGCCGCTCGATAATGTGAGTCCTGAAGTGTGTGCTCTTTCACCAGATCTAATCATACATGCCATGAGTACAGAAGCTGTGTGTACTAATGGCCTCAAGTTTAATATTCACATCAATTTGTAAAACATAGCAATCATAAAATAGTGGCATGATGTTGGAGCACCACCACTGGGTGTTATGCTAGCTTGAGAGATTCATAGCCTCGTACAGAGATTTTGAGCTACTATGGAATAGTGGAGAAGATAGTCATCTTGGACTATACTCTAAGGAAAGGATTGCATTGATGAAGTGCAATTGATTTGATACCTTATCTCAGTTAGGAATGAAGACTGATGAGTTGTAGTTTTATCTTAGGGATGAACTAGACTGATGAGTTATAATTTTATCTCAATATGCAATGGCCATTGTCCTCATACTAAAGAACCATATATACTGCCTCTCGCTGTCAAGTTTTTCTACGTTAATGATTCTTGGAGCCTTAATGAGGTGTTATTATGAACATGGTGCCCTAGCCATATCTTTAATTGTACGAGGTGATGATGATGTTGACCATGTATACAAAGTGCTCCTCTAGGACAAACTTCACCTAATGTTGTCGAGGTTCTTCAAATACATTGTCAGGACTGATGGTTGAGTGTCCATATTATATATGGCCACTAAGCGATGACTCAACATTCAGCGTTATAATATTCAGAATTTATTTATTGATGCTCCTACTAATATTATTATTTAATATATTATATGGTAGTTATGTTTATTACATTGTGCGCATCTCATGATGGCATCCAGCGAAACATTTCATCTCGCATAGAATGAAACACGCTGGTATGCGGTGCAACTCCACTTGGAGGGGGAGGAAATCCTCCGCATCATGTACTGTAATTTTTCGGATGTCTACGATGAGCTCAACCTGTCCATATAGATATATCAGAAAGAACAATCATTTAGATTAACCAAAATAAACTTATAACAAAGTTACAAACCTTAATATTGACCAGTGGGACTCTTGATTAGAGAGTCCCAAATGAGTAGGACTTAGAGTCCCAGTCCACTAGGACTCTTGGTCATAGTGTTCTAGTCCAGTGAGACTCTTGACCATAGAGTCTCAGGTCATCAAGACTCTCGATCAAAGAGTCTCATGCATGAAGGACTCAGAGTCTCAATCCAGTGAGACTCTTAGTCACAGAGTTTCAGTCCAGTGGGACTCTTGACCACAGAGTCTTAGATCATCGAGACTCAATATTAACCATCAGATCAGGTAGAAACTTCTATTATGTGGGACCCCATAGGTTTGAATCCTAAGTCGAGTAGCCATAGAAACTAATTTTTTATATCAATATCGATGTTGACGA